>CM070583.1:51382990-51735290 GCA_036346355.1 Rhipidocladum racemiflorum
AAACCTCGTGATAAAACCGTATCATGCTTGCATCTTGCCCGTCGGCTCTGTAGCATATCAAAGTCTAAGCATGGTCCTTCGAAGCTTGCCTTGCCGTGCCACTCAGCGTACTCGGCCGTCAAACCCACACGGCCCTGTCAATGTGTGCCATACCATACCAACGGGACGACCCCATAAAGCTCGAAGGCCCACTCTTAGTGCTGAGGGGCCAAATTGAAGGTACTTGGCAGACCTTATTGGCCCTATTGAACACAAATCCCTAGATTTTTTTGAGGAGAAAAAATTGTTGATCTAATAATTTCTCTTGGACTAGTTGAACATCGATAGTAAACGACGAGGATTCTCTAGCGCGTAGCTAAGGATCAAAACCTCAATGCTAGCAATGGCGTTGCACCCCGAGCTTGCTCTAAAAGATGAAAGATGGCAAAATTAGATATATGTCACTAATAAGATAGCAAATTGAAAAATGTCACTTCTAAAACATGAAATTTGAAATTTTCTACTCCAAACATTGACTGTTTGGATTTTTAACACTCTTATACACTTTATTTCTTGCTCCGCTCTTCTTCTCCTGACCCTTGCTCCTCCCTTCTTCCTTCAGACCAACCATCGTCTCTGCTTCCACTACGCCAGAAAGACTTATATTAGACCCCTCATCACTGAACCTTCTAGCCAAAAACTATCAGTGATCACAATGGTACTCTTCATTGATGGTTTTTAGCTAGAAGTGTCAGTGATGAAGAACTTATCGCAGACGCACTACTATAGGAATGTACATCACAATCGGTTCTTTTTTGTCATTATAGTCGGTTTTGGTGGCGATAAAAAGTCATTAGATAGTGATAAGTTGGCTCTATCATAGTCGGTTTTCGCCCGATAGTGGTAAATCGTCATCACAATCGGTTCTGAGCTATACCCGATTGTGATGCGCCCCTCATCACAATCGGTTGTTAGAACCGATTGTAATGCTAATATATCAAAGATCACTATCCTCACATATGAAATACATGCAGGCGAGCCCCACCAAGGGCCATTCTTCCTTTTATCTCCATGAACCATACCTAGAGATGATCTTTCAAGTAGACAATAAATGAATAGTCCAATACAAATTTTGAGATCCCCAAGCCAGTCTGTCAAAGGTTAGTGAATCAACAATAAACTTATATACTCGGGACCTTCGAATATGTAGAATCAAACAAGCAATCAAGAGCACACGATGTAGCTAGGTTCAGGCGTCTAGAGCGGGTAATACCCTACTCCTGTGTGGATGTTCGATGGAGTTGACAAAAACATAGTATGAAACAAAGAGATCAAGCTTCAGTTACAATGGAGATTGTTTCTGTGGGTGGCTAAGACTATCTCCAGCAGTTTCCCTTCATTCCATTCCCTTCCCTATTCCCTTCCCTATATTCATTCCCTTTATTTCCTACCATCTCCAACAAAGATCCCTCGAAGGATTTCTCTCGGATTGAGAGAGAATCTGCTTTCTAAAGGATTCTCTCTCCTAATCCCTTCAAGGGAAGGTCAAGGGAACTGCTGGAGCACTTGGGATCTGTTCGTGAAGGGATTGGGGGCTGAAGGGAATCCGCTGGAGATAGTCTAAGGCTTAACTTATCTACTACTCTTCAAAGGTCGCTAGTTGCCTACACTGCTCAGGTTGCGAATCACTTGAGTCTCAACTGCTTGTCCTCCCCCTTTTTCCTGAACGTCTACCCCCTTATTTATGTGGTTGAGGTAGCCTTTTCTTAAGTCATAGTTGGTTTGGAACACTGGATCGTATCCGATGAGGAGTCCTCTGTTCTGTGATCTTCGTGGTGTATCCAAACTTTCCTTATTTTTTGGCGTACTCGGATTGGTTTCCGCATAACGGGAACATGCCCGAATCCTTTCCAAAATGTGGATATTCCCTCCATGCATATTTTGTCCCATAGAATTTGGGCCCGAGGATATCTGGAGTTTCCAGATGTATGAGTCACCATGTATGGTACGGTGTAAGAGTTTCCTGGGTGTACAAATATCCCATATTTAGATATTCAATAGTAGCCCCCAAACTCTGCTCAGTGAAGGGTCTTTTCCAAGTGCTCAGTTGATTATCGGTCAAGCCTTAGCTTGGTCAAATAAGGCCTTGTAAGCTCATGGTCAAATGATTCGAGTAGAGTGAAATTGCCAAGTATCGAGTAGGGATGTGCTAGGTCGAGCGCCCAACCATCAGCCCACCTCGAGTTCTTGGGATAACCACAGGAAACTCGATGTTGACCCATTGACTCGATTCTGAGCAGAGTTAAGACAAAATCCCAAATATCTAAACAAGAAAGAAAGCATTTAATGCTATGGCATGCAAAAGTTGTAACACTAGGGTGCATCGCCATCTTTTCATCTTCTCCTCCGATTCTTGCACCGCTCGAGGGGAGACGGATTTGCCCGTTGACAAAAAAAACTTTATAGATTCCCATACCTGGAACTGTAGCCGATACCTGCATTTTCGAGATCTCCGCTGCTTTCTTTAGAATTCATCATGCTTCATCCAAAGAAATTCTCCTGCATTCTCATCAATGGTGTCTAGTTCCCGTATTGCTGCTGGAGATACCTCGCTGTCAAAGGATGCAAAGACAATTGGGGCAGCCTTTGAAGAATAGAATCTCATGAAATGCTGGCAAACGTCTATCATGACCGAGGAGCGTCTCATTGAGCTAGAGGTGGATGGCTTCATACCTCCTCGGGTGCTTGTCCATTGGAGGCCGGCTACTGGTGAGTCATATCCTACCCCCAAGGATGAGGATGAGACTGTCATTTTTGAGCTTTTCTTCCGTTGCAGCCTCAATTTTCCACCTTCCCTTTTCTTGCGTGAAACCTTGGATTTCTACACAATTCAACTTTTCAACTTGAGCCTAAACTCGATCAAGATGCTCAGCATGTTCATCCACCTCTATGAGGCTTTTTTGGGTATCAAGCCCAACCTCAATTTCTTCCACCATTTTTTTAGCTTAAAAAGAGTGAAAAAAGATATCGTAGGGGGTGCTGGATTCCATCTTCGCATTGGAAAATCTTGGTCCTACATCCATTTTCCTGTTACATCCTCTTGGCAATCTGACTGGAAAAAATGGTGGTTTTACATCACCTCTTCGGACACTGTCAATTGCCCATTGACCTACCGCTCCCTACTTATCAATCCAACCGACCTCTGGACGAAAGTCACTCCGTCGACTACCCGTAATGCATATTACATAGGGAAGATCAAGGAGCTGAGGGAACGATATCTAATGGGGTGGAACGTAGCCAGGGACTTCATCACGGGCCGCATAAGCCCACTGAATGTCACAATTATCTGGCCTGGGATTACTCCCCTCTTTGCCAGACCTGACGAGCTCGAGTATCGCTGCCAGGTTGAGCAAAATATTCCACGGCCCAGATCTTGGCAACTATGTCATTGTTGGATACGCCCAAGGCAACCCTTGGCCAGAGGTGAGTACGGTTTTATGGATTGCAATGCATCGTCCGTGCATATGTCATCCAATCTAACCCAGCATCTCCTCAGGAAGCGAGGTTCGAGGGCGAAGGCGGACCATCGGAGGGGATCATCGACCTGGTGAACAAAGATCAAGCTTGAGATAATGATCAAGCATCGACCTCTACTTCTGCTGAAGCAGCCTCTCCTCCCGGTGATCCACTTCCCCGAGCTACCGCCCCCGATGAAGACGAAACCGCTCTAGGTCAGGCGATAATCGAGTCTCCTCGCGAGCGGAGATCGATGTCCATGGAGATCACTCAACTCGCCAAGCGGTCCTAGACCAAAGAGTCGAGGCTACCCAGCCAGGTGATCTTCAACACTTCGTGTGGATGTTATGAACTTTCTTCTAATGTTATTCAGCGACTAATGGATGAGCAGCAGGATGCTTGGGGGGCTAATCTACAGAGGTTGACGATGCCTCCACATACACCTCCTCGAGCAGGATCCCCATCGACCAGAGCGGTCGAGCAAGTAACTTCACTTGTTGAATAGCTCTTGGTTAAGCATTACTTCAATAATTTTTTGTTTATCATGAGTTTCCATCATAGATTTTACTGACAGTTGCTGACCCGCCGACCTCCACTGGGCTGGTCGAAGTAGCAACCGTCCGGACCACACTAGCTCCGACGAAACCAATTGTGCGGAAGAATGTTAGAGTGAAGTTTCGCATGGCAAAGTAAGTTGCCCTTCTTTTCTTTTAACTCTCTTTTGTTGTCTTTCAAAAGTCACTTAACAAAGAAAACACAGCAAGACAAGCATGACTGGTGGCACTGCTGATGATACCACGACAACTATTCCATCATCCACTGACATCACCGCTGGCCCCACAGCTCGTCTGGTGGTCTCAGCTTTGACTGCAGCTCTCTCCCTACCATCCTCTCAAGAGCCTTCGAAAAGCTGGTCCATCCTGAAGCCTTAGGTTCATGTATGTAGCCATAATTGACCTGATTTTTAGCCTTGACTGACTTTTGACATCTTTGATTTTCTTCACAGAGCGCAATGGTGGCCTAGTGCGACCTTGAAATCTTTTGTGACCAGGCTCACCAACAAAATGAGCAGCTCATGAGCGCTAGCAGACAAGCACTCGAACAGAGGGATGCCAAGTTGGTGACTCTTAGAGCTAACCTGGACGCTGCTAGGGTCGAGGCTAAGAGATTGAGGAAGGAAGCAAAGAGACTCAAGGCTAAGAAGGCTGCTGCCGAGGACAGTCAAGCGCAGGCAAATACTGCATACGTCAAGCTAAAATCGGAAGTCTACCATCACATGACCACGCTGGCCCGCCTTGCAACCTCCCACATGCTCAGTATGGTGAGGAGTCATCACCTGGCCCTGGACTTTTCGGTCCTGAACGAAGGATTCACGGGTGAGGTGAGCGAGGCTGCCAACCACATCCAGCACTTCAAAAGTCTTGCCGCGACGTTTGTGGATGCGTTGGGGCTGACACTCAATGATGACAAGGATGAGAGTTAGAATTCTTAAGACTGCTTTTGTTCTTGTATGATTCTAACTCTTCTGATTGTCCACTGGTCATAGGTGGTAATACCAGCTCGTTTGCTTGTCTATCATGCTTTGTCTACTATCCCCTTATCAATGAGATAGAGTAGCATGAGTAGATGCAAACCTGACCTAGTATCCGTAGACCTTTAGTGGACAATTTTACTACTGACTTAACCTATTTTCTACGCACAAGGCTAGAAAATTCGCATTAAACAGCCAAGCCCCTGAGTTTGCACTCAGGTAGGCTACGAATGACATAAAACTATTACCTTTGTTGAAGCATAATGCTGCATGATTTTTTTGCACGTCTTTGTTGACCTTATCACTTGAGTTTTTATGGCAAACATGAACTCGATGAATAGCACATGGGGAACTGACTAGAGGCCTCATCTCCTGTCGACCGCTGGGCGTTAGATGTCCGACAATCTAATGCCCGTATGAGCGCTGGATAGATTTTGCTCGTCGTCGAGTTCGGGCATAGCTATGCATTAGTTTAGTTTGCTAACGCGCTGAGTTCTTGATCGTGTAAATACATGCAAAGAACCTTATGTAGAAAAACTAAAAGAATAGCTCCCTGATATGTTTATTATCGATAAGAAAAATGACAAGCAGAAAGTATCAAGACAAAGGTGTCGAGTTACCTGTAGTTGACAAAGGTATCGAGTTACCTGTAGTAGCCACCCGACTCCTTACTTGATGTTATGATTGAGTGAGGAGTGATGTGGCCCTTGGCTTCTTATTTGATGGCTGGATCAATCCGAGAGTGAGGCCTTGGTGTTAAGGGCTTCTACTGAAACTTTTAATCCCACGTTTGATGTCCGTATAACCTGACGGTGAAACCGAATTAGAGGAAAATCCTTCGAGGCAGCACCCCACTCTCAACTCGATGGGCACATCAAGTGAGGAGTTGTGCGTTTGCCTTCAAGGTGCTCGATGAAGCCCCCGACTCTTTACCCGATGGATGCCTCGAGTGGAGAGTTGAGTACACGCATCGAAAATGTCCTATGTGGCCCCCAACTCTCTGTTCGATAGTTGTATCGAGTGGAGAGTTGAGCATAAGCATTGGAAGTTGTGGTCTTATCGTGCGGTGTTACATCCAATCATCATAAATTAATGTCGCTTTGGTTTTAGTGTATTGCGCGGTATGGTAATGGACTCCTCAGGAATCTAGAGCGACGTGATGTGACCCGTTCCCAGAGCTATAAATAGACGGGACTCGCAATCAACTCGCCACGGCTTGCTTCCGTCTTCTTACGCTTTCATTCTTCATCCAAAGGACTTTGATTCTTCTGACACGCTCATGGCTTCTACTCTCTTTTCACCTGCAAAGATCCTTAGGAATTCTCCTCCTCCGACTCCCTTGACAATCGTCTCCCCAAGCCAAATCATCATCTCCTCTGATGAGGAGGACGTTGTCGATTGGGAGGCCATCAAGAGGGAGGTGTGCCCGGAGGACGAAAAAGAAGTCACCAGTAAGTTGAAGCTCAATGCCTGTCGGGAGACTGCTGAGATGAAGTCGACTGTGCCACCGCTAGGGAAGGAGGTGAAGCTCAAGACAAGCTCCGCCGCCCCGGCACCCTCATCCCTTGCCAGAGTGAACGCCGCCAGCAGCGCACAAGAAGGTGAAGCTCGAGATAGAGCTTCGCCGACCTGGTGCCTTCCGGCAGTCTGAACTCCACTGGTGCCTCTCAACCTCTGACGATGGAGAGGACGTCCCTGCTGGGGGCCGAGGATCTAGCTTTTGCGTGTTCCTCCTGTCCACGCCGGGGGCAGAAGCCCTTTCTGGGGACCATCAGCTTCCAGTCCTCGTGGATGCAGGGGAGGCGACGCAGCTCCGAAGCCATACATAAAGTTACGGTGCATGGTAACTAAACCTATTGAAGTTTGTAGGCTTAGCCCAAATTAATACTCTTTATAAATTCTAGAAAATCTTAAAGGTACACTCATGCATGGTAGAGATGAGAAGTTTAGTTACATATTTCTAGTCTAGCTAGGTGTTAGGAGACTAACTTATAATATGGAGTTGATTTTTCCTAGTTGATACAATTAAATAAGAACACACTTGCGCACTAGCTCGTCTCGCCAGCCCGCGGCATACATGTGAATGGTGGGACGATTTTGGATCGGATTGTGTAATGTTGTTTCCATTTTTGGTGTGTGGAGTTCTTGCCTTCCCTAAGATTTTTGTTGTGTGGAGTTCTTGCCTTCCCTAATTGGTCGTTTGTGTCCATATGAGAAGATGTCCTCTCGATGCAAAACAACGACATAAACATTCTTTCTTCCTTGTTCCATTGCGTTATCTGACTTCTCCATCCCTTCATCAGTGTGCACTAGTGTGGGGAGAGCAATGTCTCAGAATCAGTCCCTCACTTGATCCTGCATGGAAAGGGGCGAATCAGGTTTTTGGAAAACGCCTCGCACGACTTCTCATTGCTTCCTGCTACGTCTTCTTTTGTAATGCCATCTGACTCTACATTAATGTTCGCTGAATCGTTTCTCTACAAGTCGCATTTCAACCTCTTTTGATTAAATCCTTGTAGGAAAATTTTGCAATAGCAATGTTGTTTATATGTGCTAGGAGTATTCCTATTTTTGATATCTTTCTGTTAACATCAGTCTACAAGCAAGTGAAAGTTGTTAACTGGTTCCTCCTGATTAGGAAGTTGTATATATATGTATACATATCTATATATATATATATATATATATATATATATATATATATATATATATCTACTATATAAAGTGAGAGTTTCTTCCCACGTCACATTAATTGACCTGCTTAATTGCCCTACTCAATTGCCCTGCTTAATTGCCTTACGCAAGAAACGAAGCGTTGCTTTAATTAGTCAGCTTTTGCAAGAAACGAAGCGTTAAAGATAGATGTTTGATCTTATGAAATAGTATTTTTTTTATTTTTTAATCTTTATTTTTCATTATCAATTTTGTTTTTCGTAGCAACGCACGGGCACATAACTAGTATATATATATATATATATATATATATATATATATATATATATATGAGATAGATGTATTTATTTTCATGTTAATACTATCATCTATAGTTTATAATATGCATAATATATATATTACGATTATAATGATCTCTATTGTATAAATTAAAATAATCACAAAATTATGATAATACTTCTATCAACCAAACTGCACAGTTGTCATACTGGCCAATCTATTGACACGTACGGCCCACGTGCACCGTGTTGTGGTGCAGGTTACGCGGTGTGTGCCTCCTGATCCGATCGGTCTGTCTATCTATCTGGCCAGCGGCTACCGGGCGGCTCGTAGGGCTGCAAACGAGTCGAGCTTGAGCGAGCTTGCCCTACGAAGCTCAAGCTCGAGCCGAGCCTGAAATTAGGTTTGAGTTTATAGGCAGGCTCAGTTCGAGCTCGAATAAAGCTCGAGTAGGCTTGAGCTCGGCTCGATAACGATTGTTTATATACAACAGCAGCAGATAAGCACATACAAAAACAACAAATCAAAACATCCGGTGGCAGACATGCAATGCACCAATTTAGTGAGCATTTGCATGCAACAATTTTCATCAAGAGAGAGCATTTGCATAACTTAAAAAGCACATAACCCAGTCATAATTCACAAGTTCATAACACCCAAGCCCATACGAGCTATTTGAACTCGACTCGACTAGGCTCGCGAGCTTGAGATCAGGCTCGATTTGAGATCGAATATAGCTCGAGCCAAGCTCGAGCCAAGTCTCTGACGAGCCGACCTCGAATAGTTTGCGAGCCTCGAGCTTTTCTTGCAACCCTAGCTGTGCGCGGGCCGGAGGGAGGGGGTAGGAAGGCTATGCCATGCGGCTGGTGCTCCGCTGCACTCTGCGATCGTTGGAAACAAAAAGGAAATTACTAATGTACAGACGTCGGACGACATTTCGTACGTTCTAGTCAATCTGTTCAACTTCACTCTCTCTACTGCTTTTTCTCTCTCTATCTACCTCTAGACTCTAGTGCTTATCTTCATGTCCTCCCCTTCCACCTCCCGTCGGTTCATGATCTTCCGGCGCCTGGCCGAGGCCGTCCGCGCCGTGAAGGTCGACATCGAGCTCAGCATCGGCCGGCGATGGCGCTCCTTCTCCGTCAAATTCTCCCGCAAATGACCCAAGGTTCTGATGCTCTTCACCACCCTCGCATTTCTGACTACGCAATTACCTATTAGCTCTTATTTTTTTGGCTCAATGTGTGGATAATTTACCTTTTGCTTCGATGTATCGCAGCGAGCTGAATGGTTTGTAGTGTTACTGTATCAGGAGAACTTTAGCTGTGAGTTTACTAGATGCTTCAATTTACTCAGATTTAGTTGCTAAATTAGGTGTAGCTCATTTTTTTTCTGGTTGTTGCATGAGCATATATAATATATTGCAACTATCCTTTCTAAATGTTAAAGTGTTATATTCTTGTAACTTTTTTTTGTGATAATGTCTCAACCATTTTAAAATCTAGCTACATTCTATACTTATAGTTTCATCTAATTTTTTTTTCTTGATATTAATATCATTATTGTGTATTTTATTACAAATGGTAATTACAAATATTATACGTATTATTAAAAAGTATTACGAGATACATGAAGACGTCCTCCTTCCCAAGTCCCAACACAATAATGCCACGTGGGCAGCAATTTTCGGCAACTAGGCCGCGCACACGGTGGTGCGTAAAAAAAAATTTAGTTAATATTAATTTTAAATCTTTTTTTCAGAAATAATTAACGAAAAAAATTACGAAAATAGACTCCCATCGTCTGGATATGAGGCGACAGGGATCTAGATGCAAAAAACGCTGTCTCTAGACATCCATAACCGTTAATGACCGTCAGAGGACATATCACTAGTATCGGGCGATAGGAGCCTAGATGCAAATAAATTCTAGCCGGCCGTTACTTCTAGCCGTCATATTATCCTCCTATCGCCCGAATATGGAGCGATCGTTCCATATCCGAGCGACGGGACCTATTTTCGTAATATTTTTTTTCTATTGATTATTTTTGAAAAAAATATTAAAATAAATATTAAATAAAAATAAATTCGTGGTGCGTAGGTGTGCGTCGGCTGCCCTGATTTGACCTGCTGGGCCGCGGGCGGCAGAGGCCTGGGCCGCCGCAGCACGAGAGCGGCAAGCTTGCGCCGCGCGCGCTGACTTTTCTTACCCGTTCGCTTGCGTTTTGCTTGCGCGTGGCGCCATCCTTGGAGATAAACCAACACGAAGGCTGCCCGTCATTTCTGTTTCGAGAACGCCGCACTATGCGCTTATCGGTTTTTTTTATGCTCTCTATGTTTTTATTTCCGATTACAAAGAAGCAAGCTTCAAAATTTCATTTGGATAGAAATATAGATGGACGAAATCCGAAATCTTATATATTTAAAGAAAATCAAGATGAAATCCAAAAACTAACTTTTAAATCAGTTTTTTTTTCAACCGAGAAATCCGAGATTTTTGCCGAAATCATCGAGATTTCGATCAAATTGTTTTGACTGAAAAAAGATCAAAAACACGTCAAAACTTTTTGAATTTTTTTGTGGATGATCTTGACCATAAATGCAATCAAATACGGCAAAAAAAAAGAAAATTAGGTAAAAAAATTTCGGCCGAAATCATCAAGATCTCACCGAGATTTGAGTGGGTACTGTAGCATTTTGAATTTTTTTAATTTTTTTACCTGGCCAAGATTTAAGATCTCGGAGGGTCCGAAATCCAGAATCTCGGTCGAGATTTCCGGAATCTCGCGAAGATTTGGATTCATGCAAAGAAGTACTCCCTCCCATCTTCAAAAGATGTCGTTTTGGATATAGTGTTGATCAAACATTCAAAACTTTGACTATTGATATATTTTTAAATATTTAAATTGGATATATGAAATTTATATATGTAGACTTGTCTGGACAAATACTTTCTTAATATTATAATTTTCTTACGTTTTATAAATATATTATAATAAAAATTAGTGGTCAAAGTTGTGTTTTAAAGACCGTGTCGATATCTAAAACGGCATTTTTTGAAAACTGTTGGGAGTACATCACTACACAACCACACATACGTATAAACAAGTGTGTCACTTTTGGGCTATTTGGTTGGCTGCATCTAAAGATATTTGCATCTGCAGATGTAAAAGATGGGTGTTTGGTTGTCTTCTCATTCAACTCAGCCTGGCTATACAGATGCAAAACACCCATTTCAACCTAGCTCTAGGGAAACAAGAAAATCCACCGTTTCCCCAGAGCCAGACTCTGCTGAGCCATGCATGCATGCTGACATCAGCATTTAGTATCTAGTTTTCTTCTTTTCTTTGCTATATCTCTTGATTAGCATCTCCGATCAACGAACCCATTTCACCTACGTGTTCATGATATTTTTTCGAACAAAACTAGACCATACTTGCTATATAAATTTCAAAAGATTAAAATTTTAGTTTTTCAATTTATTGATTTTCTGGAATATATTTTAAAAAATTTTATTTTTGTTTGTGAAATTATTGATTTTCTAGTATTTTTAAAATTTGCTTCATCCCTCTCTTGAATTTGCCTATCACACTACCATCCCAGTGCAGCCAACCAAACAACATCTCTATGCAGCCTGTACAACCTCATGCGATCAACCAAATAATATCTCCTTGCATCCACTCAGCCTGACTCCCACCAGCCTAGATGAGTCCATGCAGCTTAGCTCAGTTAAGAAGGCGACCAAACAGCCCATTTAGCACCCACATGAATAGAATAAGCTCGGGCGCTCGGCCATTAATTTGCGAACTCATTAAATTCGTGTTGAATAGCACACACATTATACCTCCATTACTTCCGGGAGGATTGCCGCACGCAGAGGCCCCCCACGCGTCCTCCCCCTTCTCTCTCCTAATTTCGCGAAAAGGTCCTCAATTTCTTCGAAATTACGTAGAGGTCCCTGGGTAATTTTCTGTGAGAGAAAAATAAATTTTACCGGTTCGCGTTTAGGTCCCTCGTCCGGTATTTTGCAGAGAGACCCTCCAATAAATGCGAATAACGAACGAGCCCTTTTCTTATTTTTCAAAATAGGGAATGGGTCTAAAATTATAACAAATAGGTCCCTGCACTTTACGTTTGGGTCCTTGTTCGCTTTTGCCCGAAAAATGTTTTCGTGATCCGCTTTTTCCTCCGGAGCATGGAAAAATGTTTTCGTTGCCCGTTTCGCAAAAAAACTTTCTCCGCTTTGCTCGGAAAAATCCTCCGCTTTGCCCGCGAAAAATGTTTTCGTTATCCGCTTTTCCTCCGAACATACGAAAAATGTTTTCGCCCCGCTTCGTGATCCGCTTTTCCTCCGGAGCATGGAAAAATGTTTTCGTTGCGTTCGCAAAAAACTTTCTCCGCTTTGCTCGGAAAAATCCTCCGCTTTGCCCGCGAAAAATGTTTTCGTGATCCGCTTTTCCTCCGAGCATACGAAAATGTTTTCGCCCCCGTTAAGTGATCCGCTTTTCCTCCGGAGCATGGAAAAAATGTTTTCGCGTTGCTGCAAAAAAACTTTCTCCGCTTTGCTCGGCGAAATCCTCCGTTTTGCCCGCGAAAAGTGTTTTCGTGATCCGTTTTTCCTCCGGAGCATACGAAAAATGTTTTCGTCCCCCGTTTTTCAAAAAACGAATTGGGAATTTGTATTTCGTCCGTCATTTTTCCGTGAAAAATGTTTTGGAGGCCCGTTTTTACTCGTTTTCTACGGGAAAAAAATGTTTTCGTTCTTCGTTTTCCCTCCAAAAAAAAACTTTTCCGTTTCGCCCCCAAAAAAATGCTTTCGTGGTTCATTTTTCCTTGTTTTTCCCGAAAAAAAAAGTTTTCGTTTTCCGTTTTTCTCCGAAATAACAGCAAAAAAAATTTCGCCCGTTCGCGTGCGCGGCGTGCCGCCGCGCTCACTTTCCTAGTATATATCATATATCATATCATTGGACGATGTGATATCTATCGAATCCGGATCGGGATCTGAATATTGAGCCAAATTCTATCCAAATATCCATTTTGGCTGCTATCTAAAGGTGGTATGAAACATATACGCGCGCACAGTGTGTATAGACTACGAATTCAATGTACTATAGAACATACTAGATAGAGCGGGCGCGCTATGCTGCGCCCGTGCAGTACTTCGTCCTGAAAAAAAGTCTGTCAAAATGTTGGAGTGAGGCGATCGTTAGTTTGGCTAGGCACCGTTTTAACAACAGCATCATAATTGTATCACATCTATGGTTGATGATCACATTGTCACATAGACAGAGAATGTAGAGTTCAAAAATTGTAGGACAGAGATATTTTAAATGAAAGTACGAAAAAATGACATTTTATAGACGAAAAAATGACATTTTATAAACCAATAAATGCCTGTGACATGAAAGCAAGACAGCAAGGCATGAGATTTCTTCGGATTTCGATAAACAAATTACAACTCTATCGATCATAGGGATAGAAATTAACAAACAAAAATTAGTGGTAAAAACCCTAGAGACGTAAACGGCCTGTACTGAAATAGGTGCATGAACTTCATCTCCTATTTATTAGCCTTAAGCTCTTCCAGATAACAATATATGCAAGGTAGTTATCTTAGGCTTTTGTCTGATGACAAACCGCTACCACAGGTCATTCGTCTCATATAGATACCAATATATGCAAGGTAGTTATCTTAGGCTTTTGTCTAATGACAAACCGCTACCACAGGTCATTCGTCTCATGTGTGCCTTTTTTCTGTTCTGAAATGTCAATGAAATGTCAATAAAACGGTGGCGATAAGATATAGAAAATGATGGAAAATGTTCTGTAAGATTAGGGTTTCAGTTTCATGAGACAACAGCATGCAGAAGACAATAGCAAGCTTTAAGTTTTGTTATACCTTCATGACTAAAGCAATGCCCATTAGCTGCCGGAAAAAAGATCAAGGAGAAAGATTACAATCGGTATGCCAATAATGTCTAATCACAACAGGAGCTGAAATCTTAAACGGTCTTAAAGGAGATAAGGATAATCATTCAACAAATGTGCCACTCAAAATCATTGAAAGAATCCAAAGTTTGTTTTGATGAGCCGCACTAATGCTAGTCCTATCATTATCATCGCCACTATTTCCTGCGACAAAAATTGGGAGAACATCCTACCAAAGTTATATTCTACCCTAGCTTTCTCAGAGCTTTATTTTGCAAGAACCTGTGAACATTTGATACATGTTTAACAAACAACTATGGCACTACACTCCTTGATGGCATAGTTCATTCCAGTAATTAAATTCTAAAGTAATAAAATAGGGCAAACCTTAGCGTCCTGGCAGGTAGACAGATGTGCAGATGTAGCATGTTTAAATTAAGTATGTCCTTTAGACAATGAAGAACTAACCTACACAAAGGCAAGCCCACTCGAAGCAGTCTTCATCTTGGTGCTTAGCCCATTTAGGATCCTGTAAATATAATTTCTAGTTATTTTCTTTGCCACACTCTTTTTTATAACGATACACTTGCAACAAACAAATGGCTCAAACATGTTGTGAAAATGCACTTGAATAGCTAAAGGCTAAATTGAATCTGTCAAACATATCTTTAAAAAAAGAACCGTTGTTAGCTCATTTACTTGTTTATTTTGTGAAAACATCCTCATTTAGTCGATGGTAGTAGTCAATGCTTTGATATCTAAATAGGAATTCTTTGACTGTCATCCCTTCATAACTCAGAAAAAACATATTAGAAAAGAAATGGTATACTGTGCAGCTAAATGAGGAATCCTTATACAAATGGAAGCTACTTACTTTGTTCACCATGTCTGTGCACAACTCCAATTCATCCAATTATGAAAATCGGTATGTCAATCTGAATTTTAGAATAACTTATTTTGCTATAGAGATCAATAGTTGCGAATAAATACACATTAATAGCATACATAAACACGAAAATGGATATTGAATCAAACCAAGATAAATAAGACAGTAAGATGATATTAGCAGTGCTTTTTGGAAAGACCTTATGAGCAAAAAACATAGTGGTAGAAACTATCGTCGCACCATTGACACCAGAGGCAACCTGCCAATCAGTAAAAATCAATATGGAAAGCAACAAAATGATAAGCATATAGATATGAAACAAAAAAAAAGTGTTCAAACAAAGCGGCAACAAATCTACACATGAGGTGATCTCAAATTTGGCATGCCATAATACAAATGTATCCTTACTCAATGCAAGACGTCAGAATTGCACCAGAGAACTCTCCAACCACCTGATTGCACCAGAGATTCTGGCAATGAAGGCATAATCTTGACCTCTATCAATTCTGAGTCCCTTTAGATTTCATCATCTTCGACCTTGTGCTATTCTGATAGACTCTATTCTCCCTAACAGGACAGTATGAACAAAGACTCTATTCTGATAGACATAAAGATTCAACATATAATCTCATACAAACAAAATCAAATTTATGAATTAAATTTATGATATCCAGCTGGGCTATTATAGACAATTACATTCTACTAATGAACATAAAAGTCACAAATTTGGAAAAGGGAGAACTTGTCTGTATCTTCTAAAAGCTGTTTAGTCTTACACCTTGTTGTGTTGTTTTATTGAGCAGTTCATATGCGAGGTGCCGTAATGAAGACTGGACACAGAATGTTAGTATCTAAGACCATAACAGATTTAGGGTGATATGTACTTTTGAATTCCCAAGAATCTGTAGTCAAAAAGAAGATATAAACAAGCTGGTTGCATGCTCTAGTTTCACAAACAGTAGGTTGGACAAATTTGTTCGCAAACACAGATGGTGTGAATCTTCACTTCTAGTCACACAACCTTTTACATGTTGGAAAGAGTAGAATCTATGATTTAGAGAAAAGGCACAATATATACACAACAATAGCGAACAATTGGCAAGGGAAACCATTGCAAAATAGCGTGATTTATGTTCTTGTATAGTAATCCGAAATGAAAACAACTACACTTACTGCATGCATCTAGCACCACCTGATTTAGACAGCAAGCATGACCACCAGAGGATAATGTCAAGCAAGAGGTGGCCCACAGGAAAATGCATCCGTGATGAATAAATAAAGTTGAAGCAGTTTTTAGTTAGAAAACCTATTCATATTGAGACCTAGGAATAATGATTTGTCTCAGTTAATTCTCACACACAATCAACTAATTATATGAGCAAATCCCAAACAAAAGCTACCTGACCTGCATGAACCCTCTTATCCTCAGCTAGTAGGCTAGTACACTACATGAAGGGCATAGCTAGCTATAGAGGAACAAGATGGATTCTGATAGAGTGCTCAGATTCTAAAATACATAAAATCTATTCCACAAATATACTTTGAAGTTATTGATATAGGTGTACTTGTCTAAAATTATCACCACATTGCTTTTTCTTTGGTCGCATGTGTCCTGTGTACTCTCTATATCTAGACCTTAGTTCTACAATAGTAATGTATCAGTTGTATCCCACAATTACTGATAGAGGTGAACATTGAAGTAAAGAAGACCCTCAGAAACATGGGTCTGGAGCTCAACACATACCCGCAGGAAGATATAAAGCTTAATTGTGTAGGACAAATGGCCCTATTTCTGTATTAGAAACATGCAAGTTGAACCACGTTCATTTTAGGAAGTATGGAAACCTTACTATTCTCCGTTACATAAATTACTGGATTTTTATACCTCTTTGCTATATACTTAGGTAATTGCTGAATACCCCAAGGAACTATGATGCAGCATCGACGAATCAGCTTGCTTCTTTCTGAGCTGACAAAAGATATGACGAATCAGCTTGCTTCTTTCTGAGCTAACAAAAGATATATGCAGGATCAGTAAGTTGTTAGGAATGAATTTGCTTTTAACCAAAGGGAAACACTGTGAAAGACATATTTGTACCGTGAGAAAAGCCAAATTAAATGAAGCAGTTCTTGTCCTGAGATCACCCGATGCCTGGTCAACCTTCTTCTCTGTGGAAACATCAATAATCAGAACTTGACATCGCTGAATGGAAACTCGTAACAACATAACATCCATTAATAGTGAAAGAGATTAACCTATCACATTTCACCTCGTCAGTTCACTGAGTCGATCCCTCAGCTCCTTGATATCCTGAGCTTTGCTCATTCTCTAGCTCCTCTGCTCATCTGTTTCTCTGTAAAAAATACACAAAACGGGCCAAAGCCACCTTTTTGCACAATGTTCGAACCTAACTGAAGCTATACACTTTCTGCACAATTCTAGAGCCAAACCAAAGCTATAATCTTTCTGCACAATTTTCCAATTAAACACCAAAATGCTACCACAATTATATCATAAGTAATCAGGCTACCATCATTCTTGGTTCAGGTCCACATTCTGCCTCCTGACCCAACACTCAAATTGGCCATGCAGTGTAGAGTTTAACCGGGTAATAGATTAAGACCAACGCACAAACATGTGGGAACCACCAACCGAAAGTCCGGAACTCAAATCAGCGACCGAATCGGAGAAGGGGGACCAGGGGGTGCGGCGAGACCGACCAACCTTGGACTCGAGGCGTGCGGCGTTGCGTGAGTGGAGGGAGTCACGGAGGCTCCTCATCCTGCGCAGCCTTGCGTGGTACTCACCCAGCCTGCAGGAACCCAACCTGAAACCCAACAGCATTGGGGGTGAGGGCTACGGCGGAAAGAGGCGAACTAGGATCGAATTTGGAGGGCGAAGAGATGAAGGGTGTGGTTACCTCATGTTGACGCACGCGGAGCAGCACTTGCTGGAGTGAGGCGGAGCCCTGGCAGTACTGTCGCTCGTAGCCCTCGATTACCTCGCTCATGGCTGCTCCCCCTCGGCCTCCCTCACCTGCGTCCGCAAATTGATGTCTGAATCCCGCCCTCAAATAACTCATGGACGTCGAATCAAGCAGACAATCGGGAGAGGAAGGGGAGGAAGGCACGGCGGCCGGATGGGAAGGAACAGGAGGGGGGACCGCGCGTGGTTTGGAGGGGACGGAGGCACGAGCAGAGCCCATGTGAGGGCGAGCACGACGGCGAAGGAAGGCGTGGCGGCAAGGGCGAGGGAAAGGCCATGCGAGGTCGAGGGCGAGGAAAGGGGCGGACAGGGCTGGAGGAAGGGCTGGCTGAGACCGCCGCTTCGAGGGCTCGTGAAGATCGGTCGCTTGCGGATGGGCGGAGAGGAACGCCCGGGGACGCGAGGGAGAGGGTGGCACAGCGGGATTAGCGTGGCGATTCCCACAAGAGGAACGAGCGGGGCGGGGGGGTGTGCGAGGACGGCGGGGAAAAGAGAGGCCGATCCTCGAGCGCTTCGCCGGCGAGAATTTCATGGCGACGCATCGACCAACGCTCAGGGGCGCGTGGACGGCGAGATCGGGCCCAGAACGGGAGATCGACGGCAGGCAGCAACGGGGACCCCAACGTAAATACAGAAGCCACCGGGTTCTCTGCACGAAAATGGCTTACGTGGCACAGCTGAGGGCTCGCCAATTCCTTGCCTTATAGGATATGTTAATTAATTAATTAATATGCACCAATTTAGAATTAACCACTCATTTTTTCTAATATTATGGAAAAGGTTATTATTTGAATGTAATTAGGAAAATTATTGCCATTCTTTCACACCTTAAACTTTTTAAGTCTTATATACAATGTTCTTGTGCCAGTCCATAAAAGTTTACTTCGTGTAGGACTCATCATGTACTTTTTTTTTGAGACTATCGGAACCCGAATGTGCAAATCCGGACCCTCTGTGTATTCAGCACTAGTCCAGGATCACGCTAGTGCACACAGTCTCAACATAGATGAACATCACAATCATACACAACGGAAAAGAGAAATAACACAAATATAGAATATAAACTATTGAACGACCTTATGGTCAACCTTACATTTGTGAGGCCTTGACGGCTTCAACTCCAAATAAGCAGTAGCGGAACGAAGAACATCGGTGAATCCCCATCAATATGCCACAGGCAACTGACAGGGTTCGACTCCTAGATAATCGTCTTCTCACGGAACTTCTTCTTCTTCGACGATGTAAACTTTTACTCACTGGTGATTGTTTGTTTGCAAGGGGTGAGTACATAAAGCACTCAGCAAGTCATGCACAGAATGCAAGTCTAATAACTATATGCATGGCTTATTCCAAGTAACAGGCTGAATGGTTATTTTGCAGAAAATCAACAATCATAAATAAACATAATGGATTGTAAAGCAGTAAAACAAATAATGACAGTAATAGATTTCACAGTTATTCCACAAGTAAACCATTCCACATCCTTAAACAGTTATCACTTTTCCACAGGCAAACTGCCTCCAAACCCAACATCAATTTTATGAAAAGCTAACCCTTAACTGTAATCCCCGAGCATTGTCCAGTACCGTGGACTCGGCTATTTGAATAGGTTTTACACTCTGTAGAGGTTATACACTTTACCCACAAGATACAATTAACTCACCACGTCAGCCGTGAATCGCCATAAAAGAGTATGCGAATGAGTGATCATAACAAAGCCTTTCGGAAACTTCTAACTACACAAGTGAACCTCTCCGATTTTTGCCATACACCATCCGTTCCCTTAACAAAGGCGAAGTATGGGACCGACATACCGTTGGATGGGTACCATGCCGCAGCCCTGGTACGCTCTCCATTCAAGCTACACAAAAGATGTAGTTGACACCCCGAGGTACCACATGCAAGTTATTAGTAACTTACTCAACTAGGACCGTCCCACTCCAGTCATGTGGTTGTATGTTTGACTCAGTTCAAAGGCTTGCAAGGTTAAGTCCTTAGAATGACCAGGGCAAGACTACCCGAAGAACCAAATCAACCTTTCCGGTGCCACATCTGGCCCACCCGATCATAATCTTGCCACTTGCCCCAATCTAAATTATTTTATCACCCCAGTTGATTATTGCGCAACACAATGCCAACAACAACTCAACATCCTTGAAGAAGTACGAAGACCTCAACATATCAACTTCATCGTGTCGGCAACACGTCACACCATTCCAAAATACATTGCATATTCCATTAGTCAATATTGAGCTTTTGTATTCCCAAAATTATGTCAAAGGTACGTTGCACGGCTAAGCAAACTACTGACGGTCTAAATAACCCTTGTTGGCAAAGTATTTAGCAACCAACTATTAATCAACAAACCTAGGGTGACAAATGAATCATGACGTACAACTATTATAGACAAGGTGGCAATAACAAGTAGGTTAAATATCTAGTCCCAAATTAATTGAAATCAGTTTATATCCAACTAGCATGCAATAATTTGAAACAACATAATTTTCGAAAAGAAGATCAACATGGTCAAAGCACAACTTGCCTGGCCCTTGCAACTTTTACTGTTCTTTACTCTTTATCCTTGATTCTTGATCCTCGACCTTCGATCTTCACTTCCTTGATCTTCAGCCCGTAGAACGATTTCCGGACAACGCGTCTAACGATAAAAAAACACAAATACAACAAAACTCAAAAGACAATTCAAATAAACTCCAAATTAAGAACGAACAGCATTGGCACAATAGTTTTGATGAATTTAGGAACTTGATTGGATTAGATCGAAGGTTAGACAAAAGAGAACAAGCTTTCGGAAAAACACCGAAAAGGGAAAGATTAATAATTGGGAGAGAAAGAATAATATTCCGAAGAATATTTCTTCCGAAGTTATTATCTTAATTGGACAGATAGCGACACATGGGCACTCGATCTATAGATAGGGTCCATAAGGATATGTTAGTTCACAACGAACTAAACTGATTCTCGAAGTTGACTTTTGTTGACCGACCGGACACAATAAAAAAAAAGATAGATGGATAGAATAGATCGGGCACAAGGGTATGGCACATGGCCAATGGTCTATCGACCAAGTCCATGAAGGAAGTCTGAGTCAAAGGTAGATTAGGTTTTCAGGGATAAGACAAGACAAGTGTCTTACCACGATTGAAACAATGGGAAAGATTGCAAAGATAACAACGCGGCTCACGATGAACTTAGTCCATCGAACCGGTCTTAGGTTAGGGTTTTGATTCGGCTTTGAAGATGATATGACGATGAGACTAGGCTCACGTCATGATGATAGAGAAGATGAGGACATCGCACTAGGGCTTGTGCAAGAATGCACGCATGCGATGACAACGAAGCGAAGAGAGCCAAGCGTTAACGATGAAGCGTTAACGACGGAACGTTAACGGCGAAACGTTAACGACGAAACGTTAATGGAGGAGCGTTAACTACAGAGTGTTAATGGTGAAACGTTAACAGAGGAACGTTAACGGCAAAACGTTAACGGTGGATCGTTAACGGCGAACGTTAACGGCAAAACGTTAACGGTGGATCGTTAACTGCGAACGTTAACGGCAGAGGTTAAACAATGATAGGATACTCATGAAACAAGGTAGCGACCGTCGGTGCAACGACATGGCTGCGATAAAACTCTATCATGGATGGCTAACCGATACGTGAACCGGCGGCAACGGCTAGGTTGAAAGACGACAGTTTTAGGCCGGAATCGGGCTCCGACGGCAAACGAAGACCAAAAGAATTCTAAGGATGATCCAAAACAGTACATGATGATCCACCGGACGCGACAACACGACCGGAGCGAACTAAAATAGCCGGGGTCAAAAGGCGACGCGCGGCGACGGCTAAACGGTGGCCTAAATATATAAAAAAAATTCGAAGGATGGGATGGCAAAGGGGGAATGTCTACCACGTAGAACGCGGCGATACAAACTCAACGGTATAGGCGGATTTTGCGGCGCCCCTCCGGATTGATCACAAACTGCCGATTAACAGGTTTCGGATATAAACTTTGGATGGCCATAACTTCTAGAATAATTATCAGAACTTGACGAAAATTGACCGAGAGCTAGATGGGACCAAGAGGCACACCGTGACGTAGGTGGCTCGAAGAATTACCTTCTAGAACAGCGGGGAACACGCGAGGATGATTGTCGCTGTCTGAAACGCAGTCTGATCGCGGTCTGATCGGAGAAAAGAATTTTCTGCGCAAAATCCAGAGGGCAAAACTGTGAGGCAAGATGTGCATCATGTAGAGGACATCCCCAGGAGTCTACACAAAAAATTTCAGCACCTAACTCGAAAAATTGAGGGAGATACGGCCTCGGCAAGATTCGAGATTGAAACGGCCGTAACTTTTGATTCCGTGGGCCAAATTGGCTGAATTTTGGACAGCAAGCAGATGGTATCTTGTGGCACACGCGGCTCCAAAGTTCGGCTGTCGTAGGGCGACATCCAGGCTTCTCGCGGCGGTTTGGAATTTTAGAAAATTGGTCTGAGGTCTAGGGGACGTGAGGGAGGTCTACAAAGGTTAGGGGTGGCGGGTAGGTCAAGCAAAAAAAAAATTTGGACGCGTTTGGAGCAAAAACGGGCCTTGTAGGCATTTTACCGAGCAGTTGGCGTGCTCCAGCCGGACTCTTGACACGTGGCGCGCTGTGGTGGTGACACGTGGCATTTTCGAATAAAAATGATTCCGAAAATTCAAATAAATCATTTGAGGCAATAAAAATACCCGAAAAATTCTAGAAAAGTTCTAGAAAATATTTTGAAATATTTTGAACTCAAATAAAATATTTTCAACAAAACTTTATATAAACTTTTCCAAATAATTAATTAATTTCAATAAAAGGGCTTAATACAAATCGATCCCGAATAAATCCAATAAATAGCAAACAAGCTCCAAAAAATCTCAAAAATTTTAGAAGAATTTCTTGAAGCCCAAGGAATCCAAGTAAAATTAAATTTATTTTATTTGAGGTTTAGAATAATCAAATTAAATTGTTTTAGCTTTTAGAAAATTCAAATCAAGCTTTATAAACGCGAGAAAATCAACGAAAATTTTTGGGAAGCTAAACTAAACCAAAAATTTTTGAAAATCCAAATTTTGGGATGTTACAAACCTCCCCCCTTAACAGAATCTCGTTCCCGAGATTCAGGGCTGACTATAGAAATAGGTTCAGGGGACTCAACACTTGAGCTTCTTCAAACTTCCAAGCAACTGTATACTGGACAGGGTCACTTCTGAACAAACGCTTAATAACATCCAAAATTTTGTAGGCTGCTCCTTGCGGATGAGATCCTCTTGCAACTCCACTGACTTTAACTGTGCTTGCTTCTCTGGCATAAGAAGGCACTTCTTCTGCGGAAAATCTTGATACCTTCTTTGTCGGAAAATCTTGAACATCTCATGCACTCATGCTGACCTTTCTGGTAACTCCATTGATAGGCACGCTTACTTCTGTTCCTGAACACTTGATTTTCGGCTTCTTGTAGAAATTGGACAAGCTGTATCTGACAACAAAGCTTACTTGCAATTATGCGGTCTTCATCAAGACTTGAACGGCATTCCTGTTGGTCTGGCACTATCCTTGTCGGCTTGATTTTCCAGTACTGACTTAAACTCCATTTCAACTAGGTACTCATGCATATTGAACTCAAGCTTCAACTTTTATTGGGATAATGGTATTGGCTGGCTGGCGTACAATGCAGTGGCTAGAGTAATTCTTTAGGTAGACAATTATCCTTTGTTAGTTATTAAGCACATGCAGCAACTCTTTCCTCTGATGTGATGGCACATCCATCTTCTTGACTCAACCATAAAGGAATGGATGGTTCTCAGCTGTCTCAGGTATACTAAAGGTAACCCGATAGCAACTTTATCTCGGAACACTTTAACTTCCCTTAACTGACTACATCTGTAACCATAGACCAAAAACCACCTTTCGCTTGGGTGACTAATTTAATTCCAGGTATAAACATCTCAAGCATGGTTTCCAAGGTGATGAGCTTTATCAAAAAATTAATCTTGACAAGGAACAATTTAACTTCCAGCGTTCTGCATCACATATGACTTTTGATCAGTGCAACATCTGATGCCTCCTAACCTTTATCAGTCATAATGTGGTTGACATGACTTTTGCTGGCGCTTGCGGCATGGCTTCATCTTGAACTGCTTCACAATTCACTTTCTGGCGTAAGTGTCTCGGTAGGTGAAGGACTAGGATTGAAGTGGGCAGGTATAATACCTTTTCTCCTAGGACAACTATTAGCAAAGTGTCCTGGCTCATTACACCTGAAGTAACGCTTGACTGACATCTGCTGGCTTCCACATGATGTAGCACCAGTCTTGGTAGGGGTAGAGCTGAGATCGATGTGATCCGCAGTGATCACTTTCTTCTGAGGGCAGCGGTTAGCAAAATGTTCTGGTTGACGACAGGCACAACAATTTCTAGACAGCAAGCTTCTTCCTTGAGAACGTTTCACTAGGTTGATGTTATGGAAACTCTGACCATCGGGGCGAAGCATAGGTGAAAGTGCCTCGAACAAAATCTGAGCAGTATGGCAATTGAGTTGTTGAGGGGCACTCCTCATTCGCTGTTGTGGTGGTCCTTCTTGACAAACTTTCTGACGATTGCGGTGGTCTTCCAATTCCTTGCACTCATCTTTTAGGTTAATGCCTTTGTTAACCAACTCCTCTTGCTTCAACTGACTCCTTACGCGAATTACTCTCGTAGTCTTACCACTCACTTTTGGTGTTACAAACTTTACTGTAGTAATTTCTGGAATGATCATGTCTTCAAAAATTGCTTAATCTTTCTGTAGGCATTCCTTAACACAATGACCTAACTCACCACAGTTGTAACATGAATGTTTGGGTCATCATGCCGGGTTGATGGGGCATTCTCTAGGCCAATGACCTCATTTATCACACAAGAAATAATTCGATGGTGACCAAGTATTACTGATTTCCTGAGGTAGATGGATAGGATTTCCATGCTTCTTCTTATTTTCTTCACGTGGCACAGCTGGTGCGGATGACAATCCTTCTCGTTTTGCTAATTCTTGAGCAATGATAGCTCGAAAATTCTCTCGCTGATGCCGAGTCATAGCGGTCACTACTGAATCCAGGGAACATTGAGATGGGCAGTGATCACAGCTTTCGCAAAGATAGCATGTGATGTTGCACATAGGACATTCTCCGGGTAAATGGCTTCCTCCACAGCTGGAACAATTGATTACCTATTCATCAGCAGTGTGTCCTATTTCTCCACATCGGATGCATGCACGATCTTTTGACTTCTCTGGATAGCAACACTTCAAAGAACAACGTCCAGGTATGGTATGGAGTGTGGAGGCACCATTCTTCCTTGACCTTACTGTGGTTCCACTGTCTTCTGACGAGGTGAAGATCCGACAAAAAGGCGGTGGTAAACTTTAACCAAGTGATGGTATGTTCATCCTCAGAGGTGGCGTAGAAACCTTTCCACCAGGCTAATGCATCTCCTTCTAACTGGCAAGTAGCGTAGGGAACCTTCTCTTCAGCTTCACATTGCACTAAAGCAAGCTTCTCTTCTATGACACGAAGCCATATTTTTGCGTCTTTGAGGGTGGCTGATCCATCAAACATGGGCGTCATGAACAAGGCAAACTTTGACTATGAACAGGAGGTTGTGACTTTAGTTGTGGAGGGGTTGATTTTAGCACTGATAACATTCATCTGTTGCATCATTGTTTGCATGAGCTGAGTCTGGGTAGTGACGAACTGATCCAAGTGTTGAATTGCCACGGTTGGTACAGTGGACGACTGCTAGTCACTATCTGCTTTATCACTGACACCAGTAGTAGCAATTGAACTGACTTGAACTGCCTCAAAGTCACTGCTGTAGTTGATCCTTTCCATTTGTTGATCACTCCAAGGTTTAGGTAAGAGGGAAAAAGCATAGATCAGGTTCAAGAATCCTATTGCGAGGAGAACATGTTTAACCCAAAAACTTATACAAACATTATTAAGAACTTGGTATGGTTGCTTATCCAAGCCTAAAAGCTTTGCAACACATACTGCACACTCAGCAATCAATGAAGAACCAAATTCCTAAGCACACAATAATCTAGCGTCCAAAAGGGTAACACTCCTATCTTAAGAGACGTGACTCTCACACATGAGTCTCAACTTACTACTAAGCACTAGTTCTTCAAGCTTCTGGAACACTTCATCGATCCACTTCTCTTCGAGCTCAATGATTCCTTACTTCACGATCTTCAGGGTTAACGGCGACATCCAATACTTTCTCCTTAAGTGTGAAACAACGTTAACTATTCAGAACGACTCAGGTAAGATTTCCGTTTAAACCAGTGGGAAAGATAGATATTTCAGCAAAGAGGCAAGAATAGAAGAACAAGATGAGTTAAGAACTTATTATTCTTTCAAGTTAAATTTTTTTCATTAGAAAATAATTTTGAAGCTCCTAAACACGGCCAATCTATCTAGGGTCAAGACCTACAATCAGTATGGCTCTGATACCACCTCTGTCGGAACCCGAATGTGCAAATCCGGACCCTCTATGTATTCAGCACTAGTCCAGGATCACGCTAGAGCACACAGTCTCAACATAGATGAATATCACAATCATACATAGCGGAAAAGAGAAATAACACAAATATAGAATATAAACTATTGAACGACCTTATGGTCAACCTTACATTTGTGAGGCCTTGACGGCTTCAACTCCAAATAAGCAGCAGCGGAACGAAGAACATCGGTGAATCCCATCAATACGCCACAGGCAACTGACAGGGTTCGACTCCTAGATAATCGTCTTCTCACGGAACTTCTTCTTCTTCGACGATGTAAACTTGTGCTCACTAGTGATTGTTTGTTTGCAAGGGGTGAGTACATAAAGCACTCAGCAAGTCATGCACAGAATGCAAGTCTAATAACTATATGCATGGCTTATTCCAAGTAACAGGCTGAATGGTTATTTTGCAGAAAAGCAACAATCATAAATAAACATAATGGATTGTAAAGCAGTAAAACAAATAATGACAGTAATAGATTTCACAGTTATTCCACAAGTAAACCATTCCACATCCTTAAACAGTTATCACTTTTCCACAGGCAAACTGCCTCCAAACCCAACATCAATTTTATGAAAAGCTAACCCTTGACTGTAATCCCCGAGCATTGTCCAGTACCGTGGACTCGGCTATTCGAATAGGTTTTACACTCTGTAGAGGTTATACACTTTACCCACAAGATACAATCAACTCACCACGTCAGCCGTGAATCGCCATACAAGAGTATGCGAATGAGTGATCATAACAAAGCTTTTCGGAAACTTCTAACTACACAAGTGAACCTCTCCGGTTTTTGCCATACACCATCCCTTCCCTTAACAAAGGCGAAGTATGGGACCGACATACCGTTGGATGGGTACCATGCCACAGCCCTGGTACGCTCCCCCTTCAAGCTACACAAAAGATGTAGTTGACACCCCGAGGTACCACATGCAAGTTATTAGTAACTTACTCAACTAGGACCGTCCCACTCTAGTCATGTGGTTGTATGTTTGACTCAGTTCAAAGGCTTGCAAGGTTAAGTCCTTAGAATGACCAGGGCAAGACTACCCAAAGAACCAAATCAACCTTTCCGGTGCCACATCTGGCCCACCCGATCATAATCTTGCCACTTGCACCGATCTAAATTATTTTATCACCCCAGTTGATTATTGCGCAACACAATGCCAACAACAACTCAACATCCTTGAAGAAGTACGAAGACCTTAACATATCAACTTCATCGTGTCGGCATCACGTCACACCGTTCCAAAATACATTGCATATTCCATTAGTCAATATTGAGCTTTTGTATTCCCAAAATTATGTCAAAGGTACGTTGCATGGCTAAGCAAACTACTGACGGTCTAAATAACCCTTGTTGGCAAAGTATTTAGCTACCAACTATTAATCAACAAACCTAGGGTGACAAATGAATCATGGCGTACAACTATTATAGACAAGGTGGCAATAACAAGTAGGTTAAATATCTAGTCCCAAATTAATTGAAATCAGTTTATATCCAACTAGCATGCAATAATTTGAAACAACCTAATTTTCGAAAAGGGGATCAACATGGTCAAAGCACAGCTTGCCTGGCCCTTCCAACTTTTACTGTTCTGTACTCTTTATCCTTGATTATTGATCCTCGACCTTCGATCTTCACTTCCTTGATCTTCAGCCCGTAGAATGATTTCCAGACGACGCGTCTAACGATAAAGAAACACAAATACAACAAAACTCAAAAAACAATTCAAATAAACTCCAAATTAAGAATGAACAGCATTGGTACAATGGCTTGGATGAATTTAGGAACTTGATTGGATTAGATCGAAGGTTAGACAAAAGAGAACGAGCTTTCGGAAAAACACCGAAAAGGGAAAGATTAATAATTGGGAGAGAAAGAATAATATTCCGAAGAATATTTCTTCCGAAGTTATTATCTTGATTGGACAGATAGCGACAGATGGGCACTCGATCTATAGATCGGGTCCATAAGGATATGTTAGTTCACAATGAACTAAATTGATTCTCGAAGTTGATTTTTGTTGACCGAACGGACACAGTCAAACAAAAGAGAGATGGATAGACTAGATCGGGCAGAAGGGTATGGCACATGGCCAATGGTCTATCGACCAAGTCCACGAACGAAGTCTAGGTCAAAGGTAGATTAGGTTTTCAGGGATAAGACAAGACAAGTGTCTTACCACGATTGAAACAACGAGAAAGATTGCAAAGATAACAACGCGGCTCACGATGAACTTAGTCCATCAAACCGGTCTTAGGTTAGGGTTTTGATTCGGCTTTGAAGATGATATGACGATGAGACTAGGCTCACATCATGATGATAGAGAAGATGACGGCATCGCACTAGAGCTTGTGCAAGAATGCACGCATGCGATGACAACGAATCGAAGAGGGCCAAGCGTTAACGATGAAGCGTTAACGACGGAACGTTAACGGCGAAACGTTAACGACGAAACGTTAACGGAGGAGCGTTAACGACAGAGCGTTAATGGTGAAACGTTAACGGTGAAACGTTAACAGAGGAACGTTACGGCAAAACGTTAACAGTGGATCGTTAACGGCGAACGTTAACGACAAAACGTTAACGGTGGATCGTTAACGGCGAACGTTAACGGCAGAGGTTAAACAATGATAGGATACTCATGAAACAAGGTAGCGACCGTCGGTGCAACGACATGACCACGATAAAACGCTAACATGGATGTCTAACCGATACGCGAACCGGCGGCAACGGCTAGGTTGAAAGACGACAGTTTTAGGCCGGAATCGGGCTCCGACGGCAAACGGAGACCAAAAGAATTCTAAGGATGATCCAAAACAGTACATGATGATCCATCGGACGCGACAACATGACCGGAGCGAACTAAAATAGCCGGCGTCAAAAGGCGACGCGCGGCGACGGCTAAACGGTGGCCTAAATATATAAAAAAAATTCGGAGTATGGGATGGCAAAGGGGGAATATCTACCACGTAGAACGCGGTGATACGAACTCAACGGTCTAGGCGGATTTTGCAGCGCGCCTCCGGATTGATCACAAACTGCCGATTAACGGGTTTCGGATCTAAACTTTGGACGGCCATAACTTCTAGAATAATTATCAGAATTTGACGAAATTTGACCGAGAGCTAGATGGTACCAAGACGCACACCGTGACGTAGGTGGCTCGAAGAATTACCTTCTCAAACAGCGGGGAACGTGCGAGGATGATTGTCGCTGTTTGAAACGCAGTCTGATCGCGGTCTGATAGGAGAAAAGAATTTTCTACGCAAAATCCAGAGGGCAAAACCATGAGGAAAGATGTGCATCATGTAGAAGACATCCCCATGAGTCTACACAAAAAATTTCAGCACCTAACTAGAAAAATTGAGGGAGATACGGCCTCGGCAAGATTCGAGATTGAAACGGCTGTAACTTTTGATTCCGTGGGCCAAATTGGCTGAATATTGGACAGCAAGTAGATGGTATCGTGTGGCACACCATGGCGAAGACGGATCTCGAAAAGAGTCGATGAGCTGCCCAGGACGCGGCTCCAAAGTTCGGCCGTCGTCGGGCGACATCCGGGCTTCTCGCCGCGGTTTTGGAATTTTAGAAAATTGATCTGAGGTCTAGGGGACGTGAGGGAGGTCTACAAAGGTTAGGGGTGGCGGCTAGGTCAAGCAAAAAAAATTTGGACGCGTTTGGAGCAAAAACGGGCCTTGTAGGCATTTTACCGAGCAGTTGGCGTGCACTAGCCGGACTCTTGACACGTGGCGTGCTGTGGTGGTGACACGTGGTATTTTCGAATAAAAATGATTCCGAAAATTCAAATAAATCATTTGAGGCAATAAAAATACCCGAAAAATTCTAAAAAAATTCTACAAAATATTTTGAACTCAAATAAAATATTTTCAAAAAAACTTTATATAAACTTTTCCAAATAATTAATTAATTTCAATAAAAGGGCTTAATACAAATCGATCCCGAATAAATCCAATAAATAGCAAACGAGCTCCAAAAAATCTCAAAAATTATAGAAGAATTTCTTGAAGCCCAAGGAATCCCAATAAAATTAAATTTATTTTATTTGAGGTTTAGAATAATCAAATTAAATTGTTTTAGCTTTTAGAAAATTCAAATCAAGCTTTATAAACCCGAGAAAATCAACGAAAATTTTTTGGAAGCTAAACTAAACCAAAAATTTTTGAAAATCCAAATTTTGGGATGTTACAGAGACTCAAACACGTAACGCCCTTTTATTGATTCACTGAGGAGTTTACACTAGGAAGGGTCGAAAACACCCAAAAAGTAGCCCATTTAATCCCCTCATCCCATGGAATCGGAACCAGCCCAGCTTCCATCGCCTCAACACAACTCTCTGGAATCCTCGGTGACCTGACACTCCACTCACCCGACTCCAGCGACAAAGCTCCCCAAGATTTTGCAAAGTCCATTGCTAAAATCATTGCCTTCCATTTTGCATCCTCCGGATCTGCCGACACCCCCAAGTTTTGCACCAAAATCGCCAATATCTCGCTGTCTTGGTTCAACAGCACCGCTGCTCCAAAACTTGTTCGATCTCTGGGGTCAAAAGCAGCATCGACCAGGCAAGTGAATCCTCTACCCGGCATGTCAAAATGATCAGTCACTCCCTCCGGCTTCAGTGGCACTTGATTTATCAAGGATTCATATAATCTTTTAATTTTGCATTGCATGACCTTGAGTGAGTCCAGTTGCCCCTGGAAAAATACTACATTTCGGCGTTGCCAAAGCTCCGAACATCCCAGTATGAAGAGCAACAGGTCAGATCTCTCCATACACCCAACACACTGAAGCATCAATTCGCTAAAAGGTAACATTTCTTGCTTTTCTAAACACGAAGATTTAAAGTCCACAAAGCTGTCCCGGATACTTTCCCACAACTTGACTGCCACTGGACACTTTAGAAAGATATGTTTATCCAATTCCAACATAGTACAGCTTCTACATAAAGGGTGATTTGAGATTCTGCGAATGATAAGATTTCTTCCTGTTGGTAAGTTGTCTTTGCACACCCTCCACACAAAATGCTGAAGTCTTGGAGGAATTTTTAACTTCCAAATTGCTTTCCATGCCCCACTGAAGCTCTGCACAGAGGATTGCCCATTATGTCTGCTAATCTTTTGCTGATTATCTAATTTTTGCCAAAGAAGATACCCCGACCGAACTGTATAACATCCAGTTCGGGTAAAAGCCCAAGCTTGAAAATCTTGCATTTGTTCTTGTGGGAGTGGTATACTTAGAATATCCTTTACATCACACTCATATAAGAAATCTTGCACTTCATCCACTTTCCAAGACCGAAGCTCCTTGTCAATAAACATTGCCACTTTTACCTCTGGTAAATCCCTCCTAACTGGTTTCATCGTCCCATCCCTTGGTATCCATTTTTCAGACCAAGCATTGATGTCTTCTCCATCACCAACTCGCCAAATCAGACCCTCCTTCAGTAGTTCAAACCCATACATAATATTGCGCCAAGTGTTTGAGGCTTGAGTGGGAACCCCTGCTTCATTTAGATTTCCTCTGGGAAAATACCTTGCCTTTAGAACTTTTGCACAGAGAGATTCTGGAGAATGAATCAACCGCCAAGCCTGTTTCGCTAGCATAGCTTGATTAAAACCTACTAAATCTTTGAAGCCTAACCCCTCTTCAGCTTTGGACACCTTAAGTTTTTCCCATGCTGTCCAATGTACTTTCTTTTGGCCCCCTGATCCCCACCAAAAACTAGCCATGGCTCCCTCCAATTTCAAGCTGATTGGCAACTTAAAACAACTCATGTAGTAAGTCGGTAGGGCTTGAATGACTGATTTAATCAGCACCTCCTTCCCTGCTCTTGACAGGAATTTTTCATTCCAATTACTCATTCTTTTTTTAACTTTTTCCAGCATCGATTTGAAGCATCCTTTCCTCCTTGAACCCAGCATAGCTGGCATTCCTAGGTAGGTTTCATTTTGGGCGATTTTCTCAATTCCCAAGATTGACTTGATTCTCTCTTTATAAACTTCAGTTGACCCTCGTGCCATGAAGAAAGAAGATTTATGTTTATTGATACGTTGACCAGACCCCTCCGCATAAGTTTCCAGAATATCCTCTATTTGTTCCAAACCCCTTTGAGTAGCTTCCACGAAAATAATAGAATCATCTGCAAAGAGCAGATGATTAACCGACGCAACATTTCTCCCAAACTTAATCCCCCTGATCAACTTGCTCTCTTCTTTACTCCTTAACAACACAGAAAAACCTTCAGCACATAGCACAAAGAGATAAGGAGAGATAGGGTCCCCTTGACGGATTCCACGGCTAGGAGTGAAAAAATTGGATAATTGACCATTAATATTCACCGCAAACTTTGCCGTAGTGACACACCTCATAATCATTCTTACCCACTGATCAGAGAAGCCCAGCTTCCTCATAACTCCTTCAAGATACACCCATTCTACCCTATCATACACCTTCATCATATCTAGCTTTATAGCACAGTAAGGGGACTTCCTTTTCTTTCTCTGCTTAATAGCATGGAGACACTCAAAAGCAATTAACACATTATCAGTAATCAACCGTCTTGGTACAAAAGCACTCTGCTCCATAGAAACAATATCATTAAGAAATTGCTTCAACCGATTAGCCAGAACCTTTGTACCAATTTTGTAAATCACATTACAAAGCGAGATTGAACGAAACTGACTAAGTTCCTTTGCATCTTGTACCTTTGAAATCAAAACGAGGATCGTACTGTTTATCAAAGAACTATCCCCATAGCCCGCCAAGAAATCCTTCACCGTGGCACAAATCCCCTCCTTAAAAAGATCCCAATTCTGCTGAAAGAAAACGGCATGTAGCCCATCTGGTCCTGGCGCCTTTAAAGTGCCCATTTGGAACAGAGCAACCTTAATCTCTTCATTAGTAATTGGAGCACACAAGACTTCATTCATTTCCCTTATCACCTTAGGATTGATCATGCTCAGTAAGTCCTGGCACTTTGGCACTCCTTCCGACTGAAATAAGTTTTTATAGAATCTAACTGCCTCCATCTTCTTATCTTCCTCCTCTTCTGCCCAACTGCCATCCTCCCTAAGCAATTTTTTAATTTTATTTTTACGTTGTCTGCTTGTAGCTCTTTCATGAAAAAACTTGGTATTCTTGTCCCCCTCCATCAACCACAATTGTTTGGACCTCTGCCTCCACATCACCTCTTCTTTGGAGTACCAATCCAATAATTTCGTCTTTAAGTCTTGAACTGCCGAATCACCCATATCAGCTCCCTGATTTATGCGCTGCACAATCTGACTCCTCAGACGCCTAATTTTTCCTTGAACATAACCAAAAACAGAATTTCCCCAAATCTTCATTTTAATCGTCAGTTCTTCCAGATCTTTCAAAAAAAGCAAACTACTCCCTCGCCTCAAGTTCCCAATTTCACCCCAAGCATCCTTCTGAAAGGAGCTAAATCTCTCATCCTTTAACCACATTACTTCAAAGAGAAACCCTCTTGAAGCGGTTTTAGAATGATTGAGCCCCTTCGAGAGCCTCAACCGAAGAAGCTGATGATCAGAACTCCCAGTCCACTCATGAATGAGTTCAACTGAGGGGAAAAGAAGCTGAAAGGATGAATTCAAACAAGCCCGATCCAGCCTGACCTGCACATTCCTATCAAGTTGTTGATTGTTATTAAAAGTGTAATGGTACCCCGAGAAGCCCACATCAAATAACCGGCAATCTGCTAAACAGCTCCTCATTAGCCCCATCTGACTTTCTGATCTTGGGTTGCAGCTTGTATGCTCCTCCTGCGACATACATTCATTCCAATCTCCCATCACTATCCAAGGCAGATCCACCTTATTGGCCAACCACTGCAACAAGGACCAAGTTCTAACTCTCCTACTTGGATTTGGTTCACCATAAAGCCCTGTAAATCTCCAAACTCTTCCATCTTCCTCAACCTTAATCGTTCCATCTATATGGAGTTCATCCATCGACAAAAGAGAGAAATTTATTTCCTCCCTCCACCACAACGAAATCCCTCCACTTCTACCTCTACAGTTTACTGCTACACTGTTTTTATAGCCAAGCCTTCTTGCCAACTTATTCATCACCTCCACACAAGCCTTCGTCTCACACAAGAACACCAATTTGGGTCGATAGAGCCTCACAAAATCTTTAAGCTCTCCAACTATCGTAGCCGACCCCACACCGCGACAGTTCCAACTAAGAAAATTCATTGGCTCAGGCGGGGCTGCCATGCAGCCACCGCCACTTTGCCATCCACTTTCATCTTCTTGCTAGAAGAATTTTTCTCTGAACTGTTGCCAGATCCCGAGGTTGATTGATGAACAAAAAGGTCTTTCTTACACTTAGCCATCATCCCCCTTTGATCCTCCTCCATTGGACTTGGCCCATACTTATTCTTTAGCGGAGATGTCACCTCTTGCTCCTCCAACCGATCCTTTGACTCATAAGAGTTGCTATTTGAACCTGTCCCAAAACCTTTATCTCCTACTCTCTTCAGAACATCTGATGATCTTCCCCCCTTCTACGTTGTTTAAGATCAGCTGGCGCACGCAGAAAGGTGCCATACTCAAGCTCATTGTCATTAGTTGGTCTCATAACACAAAATTTATGATCATGTCCAATCACCCCACATGCAAAGCAAAAAGAAGGTAGGTGTTCGTACATTACCCTACACTGTTTCTCCCCCTTGCCTCCCATAGCAATTGAGAAACTTCTCCTAAGCGGTTTAGTAATATCAATCAAAACCCTAAACCGCAGAAACTCTGACCACCCCACTCCATCTTCATCCACATCCACAGACAGCAAAATACCCATCTTCTCACCTAATTGTTTTGCACATTTACCTGTCAGCCACTTATAAGGAAGATCATAAACCCTGACCCAAAAAGCCAATTTATCAATCTTCATCTCTTTTGGGCGCTTGTTCTTGTCAAATCTCTGAAAGACAATTGCTCTGTAATTAACAGCCCAAGGGCCGCCATTCATCACTTTTTTCATATCATCATCCGAAGGGAACGTAATCAGAAAGATATTCTCCCCCAATGTTTTTGCCTCCAATCCTCGAGGAATCATCCACATCTCCTTCAAAGCCTGCACAATAACCCTTGTAGCCATGATCTTCTGCCCCAAAATCTTCCCAATTAAAGCATACGGATGATTCAGAATATCCTCTTCATCTTCTTCTTCAAACTCAATTAGATCTTCTTCTTCAGCAGTTAACTGTAACTGATGCATTCTCTCTGCCAGATTGGTAGCACCCGAACCTTGAATAATCCTCCCATCAACCACCATCTCATCCAATACCCTTCCTCCACTCCTGTTACTGCCATCCGACGAAGTTGCTTGAGAAGCCATCAAGAACCCTAAAACACACGCTATCTAGAAGGATCGCAACAAGAGTAAAACCAAGGACGCTTGGGATTGCCCTCAGCACCCCAATTAACCGTCCCGAATTTTACAATTGTCTAGATCCCAGAATCCTCCGCCTCCCACACGGTAGAAGCACACACCAAAAACGCCGAAAGGAAGACACCAGACTACTGATTCACCAAAGAAACACTAGAAGCCCACTCTAATCTCACCACTAGAGAAACACCCGAGGGAAGAATCCCACGGGTTTACCCTAGACGGAGTCTAAAAACAACGCCGCCGCCCTACCCTAGGGCACACGTCATAATGAACGACTTCTTGACCAGCTAGACATGTAGTAGCACTTGTTAACTTAACATGTACTTGTATTGAAATGATAATGGTATGTGTTTAACATATGTTTTTTCTATATGCGCACTATTTGCATATTTTATCCATTTCTGATCCAAAATCATCATGTATCCGTTCTATATCCGCATCCCAAATACTCGAATTCGTATCCGTATCCAGTTTGTCTGTATCTAACTCTGAATCCATAGAAAAATATAGGTTAGAATATGTGATTAGTAATATCCATCGACCCATTTTTACCTCTATTCACAGTAGCAATATATTCTTTTCCAGACTACAGATTTGCTGAACAACAAACTGCCTCCACAAGAATATACGAGGAAGTGCGATAATTTACAACTTCGAAGTCCACTAACACAGGTTTGTTAGAAATCTCGGAGGTGGCCGAAATCCGAAATCTCGACAAGATCTTAGGAATTTTTAACAAAATCTATATGAAATTTAAAACCAAATTTTAAATCCGTTTTTTTTTCAACCAAGAATTTCGAGATTTCGATCGAAATCACCGAGATTTCGGTCAAATTGTTTTTATCGAAAAATGGTCAAAAACATGTAAAATTTTTTTGAAATTTTTTGTTGTTGGTCTTGACTCTAAATGAATCAAATCCTACAAAAAAAAATGAAAATCTGGTAAAAAAAAACATCGAAATTTCGGCTAAAATCACCGAGATCTCACCGAGATTTGAGTGGGTACTGTAGTATTTTGAATTTTTTTATATATTTTTACCTAGCTGAGATTTAGGATCGTAGGGGCTTCGAAATCCGAAATCTCGGCCTCCAAAATCCGAAATCACGACCGAGATTTCCGAAATCCCGCCAAATTTGAATCCATGCAAAGAAGTACATCACTACACAAGCACATGCACGTATAAACGTGTCACTTTAGCACCCACATGAATAGGCTGAGCTCGGGCGCTCGGCCATTAATTTGCAAACTCATTAAATTCGTGCAGGATCGCACTCACGTATATATAATATATCACGTCATTGAATGATGTGATATCTATGGAATCCGGATCAGGATCTGAATATCGAGGAAAAATTGATGAAATAAACTACAGTTAAATCGAAATTTAAAAAGTAACCCACAGTAAATAGAAATGTGTTGAATGAACCTCGTTTCCGCCGTGTGAGATGGCTTAAGCCATACGGCGTGGCGGAAAGGGGGACAGGAGGGAAGGAATCCCGGTGCACGCGCGGAAAGCGAGAAGCGCAGGCAGCCATGCACGGAAAAGCACATGCAGCCATCCACCGAAAGTTGGCTGTCGTATTGTGATTGTATTAATTAATGACTAACTTAAGTACAAATGAATAGAAAATGACTCGATTAAAGTAATACAATCGACACGAAACTAATCATCGTTTCGTCTATATAAAGGGCCGTGGTCCGATGCTTCGTCTAGTGGTTGCTCTCACTCTGCTATATCAGGTATGCTCTCGCTCCGCATGTGTATTGCTTCGTTTATTGAAATGAACATGGTTTTTTGCTAATAATGATTTTATTTTATGTAAAAAATATGTAAGGTGCAACGATCTGGACCTCACAGTGAGGGCAGAAGAAGGAATTGGGTACTTCCTACTATAGCTCCCTTATCTAAGGTACTATTTTTGGATCATCTTATTATATTTTGAGTCTGGACAGTTATCTCAAAAAAAAAAGCTGGCAAATTAGGATATGGTGAAACAAGCTGAATAAGTTGCTTGCATTTGTTGACTACTCGTGTTACCCAAAACTTTCTGCTTTCTTTGAAAGAATTTTGTGAATTTAATAGTCATGTGTCATTTTCACGCATGCATATGTTAGTCCAGTTGGAACAACTTAGCATTGCATGATGCTCCTCCAATCAGAAACTTAGAATTTCAGATCCACTGCACCCTGTTTTCAGTTTGCTTATGACAGGATGATTGTAATGTGTCTTCCTACTTAAATCAAGACTTCCCGTACTGGTTAATAACTTGTGTCCTTAGGATTGTATTTACACTTCCCGTACTAGTTAATAACTTGTGTCTTTAGGATTGCGTTTACACTAGTTTGAGTATATATCCCTAGCCAGCATGCATATTTGGTAAATAAACATCATTGATACTTTTTTGTAAATAAACATGCATATTTGCTAAGTACGACATTATTTTATGTAAACAAAATGGAAGGTGATTACGATGTGTAGTGAAAGGCAAGAATGGTTGCAGTAGGGGTGTTCAGAAGAAATTTTTTTAGCACGGTTACTAATAGTATAGTAATATGAACCATCGTTATATTTGATAAATGTGAGCTAGGTTTTTATTGAGCTACATAGTATTGCATGCATTACTTAAAGTGGTTGGTGCGTACATAAATTTATTTTTTAATGTAAATATATTGCAAGGTGCTTTGGTGGACGAGGCAAGGACTTATTGTAGGAGTGTCGATCTGTTCGGTGCTGTGAAGGTAATTTAATGTTTGTGTTGTACACGTTGTTATTATTTCATGTCATTTAAAAACACGTTAATTTGTTAATGATTATGTAAATTTACGTACATAAGTTGTATGGTGCGCATTGTAGTGGAAGTCAAGAATTATCGCAGCAGCGGTGTCCATCAGATATTTATTTATAAAATTTATTAAATGTGTCGAAATAATTTAAATTGTTATATTTGATGTGGGTGAGCTAGCCTTTTTTGTTGTGCTATGTGGGGCCATGAGGTAAAATTTAGTTGGTTGTTTACTGATATTAGGTTTTGTTTGATGTAGCACAAGGGAAGTAGTTAGTGATAAAATTTTATTGTAGGATGTCAACCTGATAGGTGGTGTGAATGGGTTTTTTAGTTTGTGCTGTGTTGTAACATCCTTAAATTAATAGAAATGTTACAAATGGAATATGAAAATATGAAATCATTTGTTTGCTGTATGTTATGATTTTACGTGCATGTATTGAATTATTGGATGATTAAATGATTGTTGGAATAGAGAAAATCAAGGACAAAGAGAAAATAAGAAATGGGAAAATAGTAAACTAAAAAGAATTACCTTAGAAAATTTAGTGTAACACTAACATAGGTTGGTCAAAAATAGTGTGAACATAATGAAAGTGTAACACCCCGGCATTTAATATGCCTGAATGCTACCAAACATAAGCTAAACAACATCTAAATACCACAATTAAACATAAATTCCAGCAAAGGCGCACATGCTAAAAACCGAGATTTCGGCAGCATCTCCTTTGTTTTAACATGAATTAACACAATATCAATATCATGGCAAGATATGTCATAGCACACGACAAATAAAACATCAACATAAATGGATATATCATCAAATTACGCCAATAAAAGCATGCTCAACCACTTCATAAGCTATAACCAAGCAAATAAGGAATCACAAGCATGCTAAATTAAACCCTACATTAAGTTTATGGCACAACTCTTAATATCATGTCTCCAAGTGATTAATTATGGACTATGATGGTGGAGCTACGTGTAGAAGTGTTGCTAGGCCCCTTTTTCCCGCATGCCGATCTCAAAGTACCTAAAAACAACATAAAACACAAGCGTGAGTTCGAAAACTCATCAAGCATATTGTAATGGACAACAAGATCATTTACAAGACAATAATACCTTACATCACATATAATATCTCATACTTGAGCACATAACAACATCATCATCATTAAATATGTATTGCAATGCAATGTTATGCTCATATCTCCTTGGAAACTCATACCGGTATGGTTGAGTACACACCCGTCGGTGTGCACCCTCTCCCCCCTTCCATCCCGAAGATGGAGGGTGCCTACTCCTCGCTTCCATTCACCACGTGAATGGAATCACGATGTAGGTCTTACTCAATGGCGTTCCGGACTAGTCATAACTTTCTCACCGGCCTTTCCCGGATTAGTTAATGACTTTCTCACCGCCCTCGCCCCATCTCATGTCATGCATGCAACTATGCCAATTATCATATTTCACATGTACATAAACATATGGCATCTCATCATGACAAATATTACACATGGCATCGAATCATGATAAGTATAGACACATAGCATCATATCATGATAATCATACTCAATATATCATTGGAAAACAGCAAGCAAGGCAAGTGATCATAGCAAGTATTCAATCTTTCATCCAATATCAACAAGCAACCTACAATCCGCTATACATTACAACACATTTGCCTCAACCGCGGGCGACGGATTTGTGGGGAGTCGAGGGCACTCCCGGTGTCACACCACCTGCACATAGGCATCACACACTCACAATCATGCCCACAAAACAGTATGCAAAACCCCATCTAACCCGACATTGCCCACTACTCGCAAAACCTAAAAACAGAGGTTCTGTCCCGACGGGACAGCAGCCTTGCAAAAAGCATAACTTGAGTTCTGTGACTCCGAATCAATTAAACGAGTACATCCTCGCGTAGCTTAGGAAATTTCCCAACTTTCTCTAGGTATAGGGAAAGACTGATTCGGACTCTAATGTCGTCTAATCTACAGATTACCGTGATCTGTTCCAATTACGTCACAGATTTTAACACGCTCGGTAAAACAGCCATAACTTTTAAACGGCTGGGCGGAATTTAACTTTCTTTATATCCACGGAAAGATAATTAAATTATCTACAACTTATTCAACATCCATACGACAAGATTCGGAATCTAAATTGGCGAAAACGCGAACCCTAGCTCGACTGCTCAATCTGCCCGAAAACAGAAACGTGGCAACATCTAGATCTAACCCAAATTACTCAAATCCAGCGCCTCCAATTGATCAAAAAACTTGATAAACTCCCTAATAACAGTACCTAGCTCATCCCCGAGGATCCCCATGATCATACCTTTGCCCGACGCACGAAAACTCCAATCGATCTCCTCGCTCCTCGCACCTCGCACCTCGCTCCTCGCTCCTCGCTCCTCGGATGGATCCATGAGGATGCAGGGGTGGGGAGGTCACCCTAGGGCAGCAAGGGGGGTGGAGGAGAGGTGGTGTGCAATGGGGAGCAATGGGGGCGCCATGGGGGCAAGAGATGGGGCGGCTAGGAGGTGGAGGGAGGAGGAAGGGTGGCGGCTAGGGTTAGGGGCGCATGGGGCAGGGGTGGACATCCCAAGGGCTGGTGGGGAGCCCTTTACCAGCCCCACACCCAAACCTAGTCCGTTACGGAGACCTAATCCATCCCACCAAATACCACCAAGGCCCAAACTCCCAGGAAGGCCCAAAACCCCGAAGCGGCCGGAAACGGCCTGAAAAAGCTATTAACCTCCATATCCTATAGTTTTAACCTTAATTCCACATATCATAATGTTATTAACCTTATCATGCACGTTAAATAAGGTTACGACACTCCGTGGTGTCACAACGCTTCAAAAGGCCCAAAAACGCGAGTAAACCTCAAGCCGTAAGATTTTCTTCTCTAATTTCGCAATTTGTAATGTCACACCAAAACGTAGTGTCACATTCTTCCCCCCTTCAACTGGATTCGACCTCGAATCCGAAGGACACCAAAAACAACTACCAAGTCCCCAAGGGACAAAAGGCTTCTCAGCCGCAAAGGCTCCATCAACCCAAAACGCTCGAATCCTCACGACAAACATTTCGCACTTCTATCACAACCAACCTGACTACCACACTCCATCAAACTCAATCACATAATCCCATCTCTTCCAATTATTTGACCCTTTTCACAAAGAATCAAAATTAACTAATGTCATCTACGTACATAGCCTTCATCGACAAAACTTTTCTTTTCTTCCACAAACCACGCTACACTTTCATTCTACCCCTTCCCAGGCATAACTGAAAGTGCATCTAGGCCCCTCATTTTATTTTGGTGATTAATGATGACACAATTAAAGTGATCTAATGCTTCAACTCAGAGTAATGCAGTTACCAAGATCACATCAAGCTTGGAATGAGATTGGACGGTCCTAAGCGCGTCAAATTTCGATAAAACGGCATCAAGACGATGAAGTGTAATTTTCTTTTTATTTGAGTCTTAAGGATAGCCGTACTATTAAGAGGATACGATGAGAAATCGCCTATTAGGATGTGCATGTGCTCAACATCAAGTATTTCATCTCTCATTAGCACTCCTACATTTGGTTTTGAAAAGCTTTAAATTGAAACCGAACTGGGTAACCCGGAGTCTCCGGATTCCAGTCCGGAGTATCCGGATTCAATCCGGAGTATCCGGACATTTTGTCCGGAGTCTCTGGACATTTTGTCCGGAGTCTCTGGGTTGGACCCCTCGGTTACCTTTGGTTCCATCTTGTCCGGAGTATCCAGACATTTGGTCCGGAGTCTCCGGATAACCCGGAGTCTCCGGATAACCCGGAGTCTCCGGGTTGTTTGTCCGGACACTCCGGCCTGTACAAAAACGGGAGTAACGGCTAGTTTTCGAAAAGGGTATTTAAAGCCTCCACTCCACTCCAACGGCTAGGATCTCTATTGAGCTCATTCATAGCAGCATTCAAGCCATTCCTAACCATCTCTAAGCATTCAATAGAGCCCCCACTTCCTCCCACCAATTGATTTGGTTGTTGATTCATTTTGGTGAGGAGAGGAAGAAGCAAAGTGCTAAGTGCATTCATTTCATCTTGTTGAGCACTAGTTCATCCTCCAAGCGATTCTTCGTGGTGTTATTACTCTTGGAGGTTGAAGGTCTCCTAGACGGCTAGGAGTCACCGGGAGCTACCGACGCGTGTGGTGAGCCCCGGTCGTTTGTGAAGGCGTGTCTCGCCTCCGAAAGGGAAGAGACAAGAAGTGAAACCGACGAGTGCATTTGTGCAACACCGGGAGGAAAGCGGGTTGAAAGAGACCCCGGCTCAAGTGTGACCGAGCCACCTCAACGGAGACGTAGGATTCCCTTCAAGAATTCGAACTTCGGTGAAAAATCGTTTCTCTCGCTCTCTCTTTATTTGCTTGTGTTGCTTGTGTGGATTTGTCTCCGTAAACCCTAGATCTAGCTCTTTGTCTAGCTTTAATTCAAATCCATACTAGCACTTGTTCTAGGTTGCTTTTGTTATCTACTTTTAGTACTATCTTGTGCAAGTTTGAGAAACTTGTGTTGCTTTCCCGAGCCACTCAACTCGGAGACTCCGGTATTCAATACCGGACACTCGAACAAGCCAGATATCGGACCAAAACCCGGAGACTCCGGGTTGACCTGCTCGGGCAATTTAATTCCGCTGCGTATTTTTAAATTCGCCTATTCACCCCCCCTCTAGGCGACATCGTTGGTCCTTTCAATTGGTATCAAAGCCAAATCTCCTTTATTTTGGCTTAACCGCTTGGAGAATCAAAGATGTCGGAAATAGAGAAGGTTACCGAAACCCATGCCCAAGACAAGGCCACGGGTTCCGGTATAGGGGTTGCAATTCCTTTAGATTATTCCTCTTTTGGAGTCTCAAACTCCTCATCCTATGTCTCCGTCTCGTCCGGTCGAGCGCCTCACTTCGATGGCACTCGATATGCGGCATGGAAACATAAGATGAAGATGCATTTGAGATCACTTCATCCTTGTATTTGGAAGATTGTTGAAACAGGTTTCAAGCCCGCAAACCCCAACAATCTCACCTCCGAAGAAGACAAAGCTCAACACTTCAACGACTTGGCCGTCAATGCCTTGTTCAACGCTTTGAGCGACTCCGAGTTCAACCGGGTCGATGGCCTTGACAATGCCAAGGACATTTGGGAAAGATTGATGGTGTCTCATGAAGGTGTGTCAAGTGTCCGTGAGTCCAAGATCGAACTCATCATTGGAGAGCTAAGCCGATTCACTTTGGAAGAAGGTGAATCGTACACAAATATGTTTGATCGCTTGATGGTGCTAGTGAATCAAGCAAAGGGACTTGGAAGCACCGAGCTCACCGACAAGGCCGTGGTGAAGATCATCCTTCGAGTGATCACCCCCACCAACCGCAATCTTGTGCAACTCATCCGCGACCGGCCAAACTTCGACACCCTCACTCCTCATGATGTGATTGGTCGGTTGATGACGGATGAGATGATGGTGAAGGAAGCGGAAGTGGTGGAGGAGCTCAAGTCCGGCAAGAATAAGGGCATCGCCTTGAAGGCCGTCAAGGTGGTGCAAGAAGCCGAAGATAGCTCAAGCGATGAAGAAGAATCAAATGGGCCACTCACAAATGAAGACATGGCCCTTCTTGTTAGAAGATTCAACAAGTTCTTGAAGAGAAAAGGATACAAGCCGGGAAGCCATTCCAAGAGCTTCGGCAACAAGTCAAGAGGAAGGCACTCTTCAAGAAAGTGCTATGAGTGTGGGGAACCCGGTCACTTCATTGCCGAGTGCCCACACAAAGAAAAGAAGGAAGAAAAGCCGCACAAGAAAGACAAGTACCGCAAGAAGGACAAGGACAAGAGCAAGAAGTACAAGGGCAAGGGTCATGCATACATTGGCAAGGAGTGGAACTCCGACTTCGACTCTGAGTCCGAGTCCGAGTCCAACTCCGACAATGAAGGAGGACTTGCCACCGTCGCCATCGCTACTCCACCGACAAAGTCGAAGAACCTCTTCGACAACTTGAGCGACGGAGATGAAGATGCTCCAATGTGCCTTATGGCAAAGGGGCACAAGGTATCATCTAAGAGCACTATCCATTCCATTGTTGATTATAGCTTGGATGATTGTGATGATGCTAGTGACGAGGAAGAAGTAGCATTTAAGTCTATGGATGATTTTGATGTTAAAAAATTAGACTTGCTACTTAAGGATATTGAAAGATTGGAGGAGGTTGTTGAGCAAAAGGAAGCTATTCTCGAAGCTCAAGAAGATCTCCTTATTTTTGAGAAGGAGAAGAACCTTGAACTAGAGAAGAGCTTGGCCCTTGAAAAGAAGAAAAATGAGGATTTGGTCAAAAGCTCAAATTTGACCGAAAATGAAGCACTTAGTCTTGAGATCACCAATGCTTCACTCTTAGAGCAACTTGCAAAAGCAAAGGATGCTTGCTAGGCTCTTGAAGTGAAGCTTGTTGATCTCTCGAATAAAGCTTCTACCTCAATCAACAACTCCAATAATTCATTACCCTCGACGAGCAACGGTTGCGCTAGATGCTTTAATATTGATGTTGCTACTTGTGCTACTAACCGTGAGACTTTGAAAGTCTTAGCTCATGAAAATGAGAAGCTTAAGGTGATGCTTGAAGATGGACTTCAAAAGTCCTACAAGGCAAGCAAGGGTTTAGAGGAGTATCTCGGTAAGCGCCAAGGTAATCCTAAGAGGCAAGGGCTTGGGTATATTCCGCCAAAGGGCAAAAAGAGCAACATTGTTGTTGCTCCTTTAAGCAAGCCCATACACTTTGTAAAAGGCGAAGGAACATCCAAGCACAAAGCTCACTCTGAGTTTTTTGCTTCTTATGTGCTTAAAAAGACTAACCTCGGTCGTTTAGTTGCTTATCATGTTGGGCGTAAACCGAAAAATGCTCCTTGTGTTCGTTCTATTTGGGTCCCTAAATCGCTTGTTACTAACGTGCGTGGACCTAACCAAGTTTGGGTACCAAAGAGCAAAAACTAAATATGTTTTTGTAGGCCTATATCTCCGGTGGAACAAGTTGGATTTTGGATAGCGGATGCACGCATCACATGACCGGAGAAAAGGCAATGTTCGCACACCTGGATGTGAATGGATCAAATAGCGAAAGTATTATATTTGGAGATAATGGAAAAGGAGAGGTAATTGGTTTGGGTAAAATCTCTATCTCAAATGATTTCCATTTAAGTAATGTCTTACTTGTTGAATCATTAAGCTACAATTTGTTGTCCGTTGCACAATTGTGTGAAGCGGGTTACAATTGTTTGTTTAATGAAAAGGGTGTGGAAGTCATTAAGAGGCTTGATGGTTTAATAGCCTTTAAAGGACGTTTGAAGGGTAAGCTCTATCTCGTAGACTTCAATACGGATAGACTTAATCTTGAAACGTGCTTAATGGCTAAATCTAGCATGGGTTGGCTATGGCATCGCCGACTAGCCCATGTCGGTATGAGGAATCTTCACAAACTCATTAAAGGCAACCACATTCTTGGACTAACCAATGTTGTCTTTGAGAAAGATAGGATTTGTAGCGCTTGTCAAGCAGGCAAGCAAGTTGGCGCCTCCCATCCCGCCAAGAATGTGATGACGACCTCAAGACCGTTAGAAATGCTCCACATGGATCTATTCGGTCCCGTAGCTTACATAAGTATCAGGGGAAGTAAGTATGGTTTAGTCATTGTTGATGATTTTTCTCGATTCACTTGGGTGTTCTTTTTGCATGACAAAGGTGAAGTCCAAGTGACATTGAAGAAATTCATGAGAAGAGCTCAAAACGAATTTGAAGTGAAGATTAAGAGAATTCAGAGCGACAACGGCACCGAGTTCAAGAATATTGGCGTGGAGGAGTTTCTCGATGAAGAAGGAATTAAGCACGAATTCTCGGCTGCCTATTCTCCTCAACAAAATGGAGTAGCCGAGAGGAAGAATCAAACCCTCATCGAGATGGCGCGGACGATGCTTGACGAGTACAAGGTTTCCAATAACTTTTGGGCGGAAGCCATCAATACCGCATGCCACAGCTCCAACCGCCTCTACCTTCACAAGATCTTGAAGAAAACGGCATACGAGTTGCTCACCGGGAAGAAACCAAATGTCTCCTACTTTCGAGTCTTTGGGAGTAAATGCTATATCCTTAATAAAAAGGCTAAGTCTTCTAAATTCGCTCCTAAAGTAGATGAAGGTTTCTTACTTGGTTATGGAACTAATGCTTACGCGTACCGAGTTTTCAACAATACCACCGGTGTCGTTGAAATCTCGCGTGATGTGACTTTTGATGAGACTAACGGTTCTCAAGTAGAACAAGTTGATCATGCCGTGATTGACAGGGAATAACCACCTTGTGAAGCTATCAAGAAAATGGCAATTGGGGAGGTAAGACCTCAAAATCTAGAATCTCACCCGAGCACCCCAACCCGGAGTCTCCGGCCTGAAACCCGGAATGTCCGGATTGGTCCGGAGTCTCCGGGTCAAATACCGGAGTCTCCGGATGGGTCAGGCTCAGGTGATATTCCCTCCTCGTCCAAGCAAGCCCAAGATGGTTCGAACACATCCCAAGACCAAGAACCTATCCAAGCTCCAAATTCAACCATTCCTCACCCAAGAGTTCATCAAAGTATTCAACGAGATCGTCCGATCGACAATATACTCGGAGACATTCACAAGGGAGTATCTACTAGATCTCGAGTTGCAAATTTTTGTGAATTTTACTCGTTTGTGTCGTCTATTGAGCCTCTTAAGGTAGAAGAAGCGCTTGATGATCCGGATTGGGTGATGGCCATTCAAGAGGAGCTCAACAATTTCAAGAGAAATCAAGTTTGGGAGCTTGTTCAAAGACCAAATCAAAACGTGATCGGCACAAAATGGGTCTTCCGGAACAAGCAAGATGAGAATGGAATCGTGACAAGGAACAAAGCTCGTTTGGTTGCTCAAGGGTACACTCAAATCGAAGGTTTGGATTTCGATGAAACATATGCTCCAAAGAGCTAGGCTTGAATCTATTAGAATATTACTTGCCTTTGCTACTCACCATGATTTCAAGCTGTATCAAATGGACGTGAAGAGCGCCTTCTTAAATGGACCACTCTCCGAGATGGTCTACGTCGAGCAACCACCCGGTTTTGAAGATCCAAAACACCCGGACCACGTCTACTATCTACACAAAGCCCTTTATGGACTTAAACAAGCACCTAGGGCTTGGTTCGAGTGTTTACGAGATTTCATGCAGGACAAGGTTTTGTAGTCGGAAAGGCCGACCCTACTCTCTTTACTAAACACATTGATAATGATTTATTTGTGTGCCAAATATATGTCGATGACATTATATTTGGATCTACTAATGAACATTTGTGTAAAGAGTTTAGCAAGATAATGACCAAAAGATTTGAGATGTCCATGATGGGAGAGTTGAAGTTCTTCCTCGGATTTCAAGTCAAACAACTCAAGGAAGGAACTTTCATTTGTCAAACCAAGTACATCAAGGACATGCTCAAGAAGTTCGGAATGGAGGACGCCAAGCCTATAAAAACGCCTATGCAGGCCAACGGGCATCTAGACCTTGACAAAGAAGGTAAACCGGTCATCCAAAAGGTATATCGTTCGATGATCGGTTCTCTCCTTTATCTTTGTGCATCTAGGCCCGATATCATGCTTAGTGTTTGTATGTGTGCACGTTTTCAAGATGCTCCAAAAGAGTGCCACATGGTGGCCGTTAAGAGAATCTTGAGATACTTAGTGCACACTCCTCATTTCGGACTTTGGTATCCAAAAGGATCTTCCTTTGAACTTGTTGGCTATTCCGATGCGGATTATGCCGGTTGTAAAGTGGATAGGAAGAGTACCTCGGGGACTTGCCTATTCTTGGGTAGGTCCCTAGTCTCGTGGTCTTCCAAGAAACAGAATTCCGTAGCCCTATCCATCGCCGGCCGAATACATAGCAGCCGGGAGTTGTTGTGCCCAACTACTTTGGATGAGACAAACCTTGAGTGATTATGGCCTAAACTACAAAAGTGTTCCACTACTGTGTGACAATGAGAGTGCCATAAAAATTGCCAACAATCCTGTCCAACACTCCCGTACAAAACACATAGACATTCGCCATCATTTCCTAAGAGATCACGCAACCAAAGGTGAAATTGATATCCAACATGTGAGTACAAATGATCAATTAGCCGATATTTTCACCAAGCCCCTTGATGAGAAAAGGTTCTGTGAATTGAGAAGTGGTCTAAATATTCTAGATTCTCGCAACGTGGCTTGATAAGTGCTCATATATTGGTTGGTGAATGAAAAATGAATTTCAAAAATTATTCATCTTTTTCTCTGAATTTACTCTGTGCTTTTGGCTCTTGATCCTTTGATCTCGTCATTTGCTATGTGACCATAGTTTGATTGATTGATTGTTCGCTGGTCATATATCAAGTTGACACCTTAGGGTCTCGTTCCCTCTCTCGTTCCGCAAATTTCCTAGGGTCTTCGTGCAGTTTCCCTTTCTCCTAACCGAGCTGGGGAACCCGGAGTATCCGGCTTTCTATCCGGACTCTCCGGGTTAGCCCGGAGTCTCCGGACAGTTTGTCCGGAGTGTCCGGGTTGGGCCGGAGTCTCCGGACTGGGGTCCGGACTCTCCGGGTTGGGGCGGACAGTTTAAGTCCCCCAATCCCGCGCGGTTTCTTTTTTCCCTATTCCTCCGCGCGACTCTCTTCCTCCCGTGCTCTCCTCTCTCTCCTAGGGCGTGGCTCTCCATCTCCAAGGTCCTTGGATCCATTCCCTTTCTCGGATTTGGGATTTTGGTAAGATTTCTTGCCCTAACCTCCTTCCCTTCGGGTTTGTTTCAATTCTTGTGAATCTTAGGGCCTCTCCCCGTGCTTAATCTCTTCTAGGGTGCGGCTTGCCTCGTCGTTCCCTGCAAGATTGGAGATTCTTGGCCCTAACTCACCCGTTCTTCTCGTTTCAAATCCGTTTGAGGTGAGTACTCTCGGTTGTGCCCTAATTCCGCGAAATTTCCTTACTAGATTGTGCCCTAGTCGTTTATTGCTTATCCTTAAGGCAATCTAGTTTCATTTCTTGAAAATTTGGGGGTTGTTTTCCCCAAAATTCTTGCGCCCGTGCGCATTTTCTGGCGCATCCGGAGTATCCGGACTTTTAGTCCGGAGTCTCCGGGTTGGTCCGGATTGTCCGGACTTTTGGTCCGGAGTCTCCGGGTTAATCCGGAGTATCCGGACAATTTGTCCGGACTCTCCGGGTTGGGTGCTTCGGCCAGACTTCTCTTTTGTCTCAATTTCAAGCCGCCTCGAGGCTAATCTTTTTCCTCGCTTTGTCTGGTCAGATGGATCCTACTCAGGGGTCTTCAGCTGGTGGTGGTGGTGATCTTCCTAGGGACTCTCCGTCTCCGGACAGTCCCTCCAGTTCTCCGTCTGCTCGTCCGGCGCCCAAGAGGCCACGTCATGCCGTGGCAAAGCAGCCCACCTCCAGGGGAAGAGGTGCGCTGAGGATTGGAACCTCATCTGGTCCTCAGTCTTCCGTTCAGCCATCTTCCCAGCCTCCAGCGCAGCAGTCTCAGCCTCAGGCTCCGTCCTCCGCTCAGCCTCAGCCTAATCCAGATGAGCATCCTGCAAACACTCATGCCAGGCTGAGAGATCAGAAGAGGAGGGAGTTCCGTGCCTCAGGTCATTTCATTGGCCCCTTGGCCAAAGCCAAGCATGTGTGGAGGTACCCCATGTCAGTGAACCCCATGAGAGTAATTGACTACAGGACGGGTTCTGGCAAGGGGAAGGCAATAGTAGAGCAAAGAAAGAAAGATCCGCTCAGTTTCCATCAAGATGAGTATGTGGACCGCTGGTTTTGGAACCGGTTTCAGTCTGACTTCTATGAGACGGTCCTCTACCCTCTTGAGCATCCAAAGGGTCGATGAAGACCATAGACTGGGAGTACATGGCAGCCGCAGAGCATCCAGTGTTCTCTCAGATTCTGGAGATTTGTGAGCTGCATGAGGTCAAGGACATCATGTCTTTCAAGTGCGATTGGAACAATGAGATTGTCATGCAGTTCTTTGCCACCCTGTACTTTGACAAGTCAGAGGATGCTATTTGGTGGATGACAGACAGGGTATGGTACAAGGCCAACAAGAAGAGATTTGCTAGAGTCCTCAACCTTCGGTACAATGACAGTCCGAAGCTTCATGAGAAGAAGGTTCTGACTCCTGAGCAGATTGAGTCATTGTATGACACTTCGAGGAGTTTCACAGTGGGGACCATCAAAGTGCGAAGGATGTTCTCTTTGTACTCAACAGGATGCTGAGGATCACTCTTTGGCCCAAGGAGGGAGATGCCTCTACCATCAGCTCCTATGGTAGGAACCTGCTGTACCACCTCGTTGAGCGCACTCATCCATTTGATATCGTTGACTTCATCTGGGAGACAATGAGACAGAATGCGCAGAGCAACATGGCCAGCTGCAGTTACGCACCTTTTGTGATGGCGTTGATCACGTCAGTCAGTGGTCTGAAGTTTGTCAGGGAGGAGGAGCACCTTTCTTACAAGGTTCGTCCTCCGACTGCTCCAGCCGTTCCCGCTGCCCCTGGTCCCGCTGCTCCCAGGGCTCGGCGCGGTCGCGCCTCCAGTTCTACGTCTGCTCCTGCTGTGCCTCCTTCCGTTCCTTCTGAGCAGACCGAGGTCCCGAGCAGCACTCTTCAAAGGATGCTCAAGCATGTCTTCCTTCTTTGCCGCGACATCTCCACCAGGCAGAAGGTGATGAGTCGGCAGATCAAGAAGAATGGTCAGGATATTCGCAGCATCCGCCGCCACAATGGCGAAGCAGTCTCTCCCAGCGACTCCTCCGGGTCTTCCGAGGAGAGTAGCGATGCCACCTCTGCAGATCAGCTCTTCGGCATCACCTCCTCCGCTCCGCCTGCTGCTGGAGATGACCCCGGCAGCGAGTACTCCGTGTCCGACGACGAGTGATCCTTCGTGTTTCTCCCTCTTTTGGTGTCTTGATGCCAAAGGGGGAGTGATATCTTTAGTCTAGTCGCGTTGTCGCGTTTGCGTTTTTCCTTGTGCTGTCGCTTGTGGACTTGTGTTGTTTTTTTATCTCTGTTATCTCTGTTATTCCTTGTAATGACTTTATTGCTTATTTTATGCATGGATTGCCTTAAGTTACTTGTGTTGTATTCTCTGGTGTAAATGGTTGAGGGGGAGCTCTCGGTTATTTCTCGTTAAATATGTGCATTTGATTCCACTCATTTCTTCTAATGCACACATTTAGGGGGAGCTCCACCTTCTATTCGAATTGCTAAAGTCAATTTCATTTCATTTCATCTACCTTTAATTGTGTTGTCATCAATTCACCAAAAAGGGGGAGATTGAAAGTGCATCTAGGCCCCTCATTTTATTTTGGTGATTAATGATGACACAATTAAAGTGATCTAATGCTTCAACTCAGAGTAATGCAGTTATCAAGATCACATCAAGCTTGGAATGAGATTGGACGGTCCTAAGCGCGTCAAATTTCGATAAAACGGCATGAAGACGATGAAGTGTAATTTTCTTTTTATTTGAGTCTTAAGGATAGCCGTACTATTAAGAGGATACGATGAGAAATCGCCTATTAGGATGTGCATGTGCTCAACATCAAGTATTTCATCTCTCATTAGCACTCCTACATTTGGTTTTGAAAAGCTTTAAATTGAAACCGAACTGGGTAACCCGGAGTCTCCGGATTCCAGTCCGGAGTATCCGGATTCAATCCGGAGTATCCGGACATTTTGTCCGGAGTCTCCGGGTTGGACCCCTCGGTTACCTTTGGTTCCAGCTTGTCCGGAGTATCCGAACATTTGGTCCGGAGTCTCCGGATAACCCGGAGTCTCTGGGTTGTTTGTCCGGACACTTCGGCCTGTACAAAAACGGGAGTAACGGCTAGTTTTCAAAAAGGGTATTTAAAGCCTCCACTCCACTCCAACGGCTAGGATCTCTATTGAGCTCATTCATAGCAGCATTCAAGCCATTCCTAACCATCTCTAAGCATTCAATAGAGCCCCCACTTCCTCCCACCAATTGATTTGGTTGTTGATTCATTTTGGTGACGAGAGGAAGAAGCAAAGTGCTAAGTGCATTCATTTCATCTTGTTGAGCACTAGTTCATCCTCCAAGCGATTCTTTGTAGTGTTATTACTCTTGGAGGTTGAAGGTCTCCTAGACGGCTAGGAGTCACCGGGAGCTACCGACGCGTGTGGTGAGCCCCGGTCGTTTGTGAAGGCGTGTCTCGCCTCCGAAAGGGAAGAGACAAGAAGTGAAACCGGCGAGTGCATTTGTGCAACACCGGGAGGAAAGCGGGTTGAAAGAGACCCCGGCTCAAGTGTGACCGAGCCACCTCAACGGAGACGTAGGATTCCCTTCAAGAATTCGAACTTCGGTGAAAAATCGTTTCTCTCGCTCTCTCTTTATTTGCTTGTGTTGCTTGTGTGGATTTGTCTCCGTAAACCCTAGATCTAGCTCTTTGTCTAGCTTTAATTCAAATCCATACTAGCACTTGTTCTAGGTTGCTTTTGTTATCTACTTTTAGTACTATCTTGTGCAAGTTTGAGAAACTTGTGTTGCTTTCCCGAGCCACTCAACTCGGAGACTCCGGTATTCAATACCGGACACTCCGGACAAGCCGGAGTATCCGGACCAAAACCCGGAGACTCCGGGTTGACCTGCTCGGGCAATTTAATTCCGCTGCGTATTTTTAAATTCGCCTATTCACCCCCCCTCTAGGCGACATCGTTGGTCCTTTCAATAACACACACCCAGGGACAACTAGCTACGGCAAAGTTCACGACAGATTACTATATTTCAAATTATCATCACTTTTTAACAATCCAACCATATTCTCAACAAGGTTTGGACCGACATCACCAACTTCCAACATGACCACCCTTCGAACCACAACCAAAGTTCTACACCTAGCCCAAGGTAGAGCTGTAAATTCTTACCAAACCTCAACTGGTTCTTTTCCTTTGAGGGTCTCGCCCTCACACTTTCTCACTCAAAGACTACCAAACCCATTAGTATAATCCTCCATTATGCTCAACAATTCCATAGACATTTCTATTCACATCTCAAACGAGAATGCCAACAAAGAGCAACTCCCTTATTCGGATGAACCACATTCATCAACTCGAACCCAAAACACAACAAATCACTTGGAACAAAGGTTTGACAACCTCGAAAGATCACTCGATCTCTTTTCCTAAGTCAAGTCGCAAAGGAAAAACTCCAATCTCAAATCAATGCGATACATCTCGCATGGGGACCACTCAAACAAAAAGAGAGACTCCACACAATTCTTTGTTAGAAATTCTCAACAATCAATGACAACTCGACTCACTTTCACCACAGCCAAGCATCTCATAAAAACAACATTGTGGAAGAGAAAACCGATTCTCAAACCAATCGAAAGAATCCACAACCGCCATAATAACTCTCAAGGAAACAAGGAAACCCAATCCTCTTACAACAAAGCCAAATGCCAGGAACTCTTCACTCTTTCTTTTCATGCTAAAGAGCAAATGGAAATCTAGATTCATGACATGAAACCAAGCTTTTCGAGAGCACTCCGGATTAGTCATATTTCCCTATATGACTTACTCACCGACCTGGCTCAACGACTCTTTTATCAATAGACATCTATAAATGATGTCATGTTTCCTTTTCACCATTCATTCATCATGTACAACGCTACCAAATAGTCATTCACAAGACAACTTCTTCCTCTGCATCACATGATTAAAACTTGGATAGCATCGATGATTGCGCCCAATCATAAAAACTATGAGGGGAACACCATTAACAGGAAAACACTACGTCATACATAACCCGTCGACAATTGAAAGCCAAATTTGTAAAGCATCGCGTTTTAACCAAAATCAACATTTTGAAAGAGAACATCAATTCTCAAAGAGAAATGGGAGACTCATTTTCCCAAAATGAGAACACTTCACCAACCCGAATCACTTATAAACATTCATAAAATCCACCCTTTTGAAACACTCGCAAACACCACATGACCTTTTCCAAATAAATCCAGTTCCAATCAAATAGACTTACAAATTAAATCTCAAGAATTTTCAACACAGCCCACTATGTCCATCGGCTTCCTTTTTTTTTAAGATTTACTCCAAGTATGCTTCAAGGCGAACGCCGAAGGAGCGCGATCCACTCAAAGGCTTTTGGGTGCAAAATCAAACTCATAGCATAAACTGAACAACTTAGCCAAAACCAAAGATGGGCACCAACCTCTACGAGTTTTAGGGAAACTCGAAAATGCAACATAAAGAACACCTTGACCAAAAAACATTTAACCAAAATAGCAAACCACCAACCCGCACCAAAAGGTTTTATACACAAGCTCGGCATGAGACTCACCATAACCAAGTGTCCCACTATCCTTAACATTTAAGCATTCCATAATCACTATTTACTTATCGAGAAAACCCATCTTAAATCAATCCATACTACCTCCTCAAGAACCCCACAAACCAACACATCATAAAACAACGTATTCTATATTTCAAACGTAGTACTTCAACAGATACTTAAGCATGATCATCCTATCAATTTTATACCATAAATACGTCAACATCTTGACAATAAAAACTTATTCCATTAACAAATGACTTCAACATACAAATAGTATCTCCATAAGACAAAGTCGAAAATTATGATCCTAAGATACACCTTCTTTAGGATACAATTCTATATCATGCTAAAATATCCATGGTTCACTTCATCGCCACATGTTATAATAATCTCTATTTTACAATGGCTTCCAAAAAGTAATCCAAACAATTACCACCACTACTAAATCATCAATATCCATAAATAGGCATAATCATAAAAACAACTACATTGTTTTTAGTTACACTATCCATATACCATAACAAATTGTCACTACACAACATACTCCAACTATAAAAACAAATTTAATAGGTTAGACCATCCCAATGCTTTAGCAATAACATAAACAAGAAAGCCTATGTCTTCACAATTGACATCGATACTAGCATCGTAGGAACACAACCGCATACTTCCAATTATACTAATGGTTTGCGACAATATAAAAGCAACTCTAATCAACTTCCAAATTAAAGTCACTAGTCAACACGATTAAATCTCTCTATTAATCCATTAGATTAGAACATCTTTAGACAACCAAAGAAAGTTTCTTTAACAATATCAGCAGTCTACATCATCTTAATGTTTTAACTATGCATTAGGGTTTAAAACTTTAAACATATTCGAGGGTCATAAGCACTTTCAAAGCAAGGCAACAGATTCTAAGTATGTACATTAACATATTTATTCATTCTCATTATAGGGTAATCTGCAACACTAGAAGTTCATTTAATCTTAAGCTAAGCACAAATATTACTTTTAACTGATTCAGCTCACCAATTAACTTAAGAACAAATCATTTCCAATAACCACATTGTTACATACTACATGACATGCTAAACAACCATTTTCACTTTTAACAAACAGGATGCAACTCCACATTTAAGGACAACCACAACTCAAGAACCAGAACAAACACCGATAGACAATTTCTCCTTTTCCAGGCAAGGAAGAAAACAAAACTCTAACAGAAATGCAGGAGAGTTCCACTCTCAAGTTCCCAAATTTGCCCACAAAACTCTTCAAGGAATCTCAAGATCCATACTTCCAAGAAGGAAGAAGGATGCACTAGGGAAAACAAAATGTTCAACCAAACCTTTTCCGATAAAGTTACAAAACTTAGCTCCACCCAACCTAAGGTCGGCACTAGGATAACTTCAACTCTTTTCTCAGATAGGGAGGACAACAACCACAAATAGCATACGGAATGATCCGCGAAAAAACCAATACCAAACATTTTTCTTTTAGTTTCCATCAACTAAAACCAAGAAAACCAACCAAAACCAACCGTCAAAACGGTGAAGAACATACGAAGGAACCCACCACCAAACTCTTCTATTTGACTCCCGTCAACTACCCGATCTACGACAGAAAGGGTAAGCACTCTTCTCCTACAGGGGTGAATCGTTCTTCGGTGATGGCGCTAACTGGCCACACCGTCAAACCACACCCTTACTATGAACAAAAAGAGGTGACCGAAACCCTTCGGCACCACAACCCCATTTTATCACAACAACAAGAACAATTCAATCGATTATCTCATAACATAGCACATGCATCATCAAATGAAGCATTCAACATCAAAGCTTAAATATAACATTTAAGCGTAAGGAAACGATACCCATACCCTTTCCTACTGTGCATCCATGTGTGTCAAATTTTAGATTAGTTATTCCACTTACACAAGTTTTAATGTTGCTATCCTATGACAAAGTTATAAGTATAACCTAAGCCATGTTTCTAGATTGTTCCACATCAAAATTTTAGTTAACCCTATGGTATTTCACTAAATTCATACACCACGGACCTGAAGCCCGCTCTCATACCAACTGTAACACCCCGGCATTTAATATGCCTGAATGCTACCAAACATAAGCTAAACAACATCTAAATACCACAATTAAACATAAATTCCAGCAAAGGCGCACATGCTAAAAACCGAGATTTCGGCAGCATCTCCTTTGTTTTAACATGAATTAACACAATATCAATATCATGGCAAGATATGTCATAGCACACGACAAATAAAACATCAACATAAATGGATATATCATCAAATTACGCCAATAAAAGCATGCTCAACCACTTCATAAGCTATAACCAAGCAAATAAGGAATCACAAGCATGCTAAATTAAACCCTACATTAAGTTTATGGCACAACTCTTAATATCATGTCTCCAAGTGATTAATTATGGACTATGATGGTGGAGTTACGTGTAGAAGTGTAGCTAGGCCCCTTTTTCCCGCATGCCGATCTCAAAGTACCTAAAAACAACATAAAACACAAGCGTGAGTTTGAAAACTCAGCAAGCATATTGTAATGGACAACAAGATCATTTACAAGACAATAATACCTTACATCACATATAACATCTCATACTTGAGCACATAACAACATCATCATCATTAAATATGTATTGCAATGCAATGCAATGCAATGTTATGCTCATATCTCCTTGGAAACTCATACCGGTATGGTTGAGTACACACCCGTCGGTGTGCACCCTCTCCCCCCTTCCATCCCGAAGATGGAGGGTGCCTACTCCTCGCTTCCATTCACCACGTGAATGGAATCACGATGTAGGTCTTACTCAATGGCGTTCCGGACTAGTCATAACTTTCTCACCGGCCTTTCCCAGATTAGTTAATGACTTTCTCACCGCCCTCGCCCCATCTCATGTCATGCATGCAACTATGCCAATTATCATATTTCACATGTACATAAACATATGGCATCTCATCATGACAAATATTACACATGGCATCGAATCATGATAAGTATAGACACATAGCATCATATCATGATAATCATACTCAATATATCATTGGAAAACAGCAAGCAAGGCAAGTGATCATAGCAAGTATTCAATCTTTCATCCAATATCAACAAGCAACCTACAATCCGCTATACATTACAACACACTTGCCTCAACCGCGGGCGACGGATTTGTGGGGAGTCGAGGGCACTCCCGGTGTCACACCACCTGCACATAGGCATCACACACTCACAATCATGCCCACAAAACAGTACGCAAAACCCCATCTAACCCGACATTGCCCACTACTCGCAAAACCTAAAAACAGAGGTTCTGTCCCGACGGGACAGCAGCCTTGCAAAAAGCATAACTTGAGTTCTGGGACTCCGAATCAATTAAACGAGTACATCCTTGCGTAGCTTAGGAAATTTCCCAACTTTCTCTAGGTATAGTGAAAGACTGATTCGGACTCTAATGTCGTCTAATCTACAGATTACCGTGATCTGTTCCAATTACGTCACAGATTTTAACACGCTCGGTAAAACAGCCATAACTTTTAAACGGCTGGGCGGAATTTAACTTTATTTATATCCACGGAAATATAATTAAATTATCTACAACTTTTTCAACATCCGTACGACAAGATTCGGAATCTAAATTGGCGAAAACGCGAACCCTAGCTCGACTGCTCAATCTGCCCGAAAACAGAAACGTGGCAACATCTAGATCTAACCCAAATTACTCAAATCCAGTGCCTCCAATTGATCAAAAAACTTGATAAACTCCCTAATAACAGTACCTAGCTCATCCCCGAGGATCCCCATGATCATACCTTTGCCCGACGCACGAAAACTCCAATCGATCTCCTCGCTCCTCGCTCCTCGCACCTCGCACCTCGCTCCTCGCTCCTCGCTCCTCGCTCCTCGGATGGATCCATGAGGATGCAGGGGTGGGGAGGTCACCCTAGGGCAGCAAGGGGGGTGGAGGAGAGGTGGTGTGCAATGGGGAGCAATGGGGGCGCCATGGGGGCAAGAGATGGGGCGGCTAGGAGGTGGAGGGAGGAGGAAGGGTGGCCGCTAGGGTTAGGGGCGCATGGGGCAGGGGTGGACGTCCCAAGGGCTGGTGGGGAGCCCTTTTACCAGCCCCCACACCCAAACCTAGTCCGTTACGGAGACCTACTCCATCCCACCAAAGCCCACCAAGGCCCAAACTCCCCCGGGAAGGCCCAAAACCCCGGAAACGGCCCGGAAAAGCTATTAACCTCCATATCCTATAGTTTTAACCTTAATTCCACATCTCATGGTGTTATTAACCTTATCATGCACGTTAAATAAGGTTACGACACTCCGTGGTGTCACAACGCTTCAAAAGGCCCAAAAACGCGAGTAAACCTCAAGCCGTAGATTTTCTTCTCTAATTTCGCAATTTGTAATGTCACACCAAAACGTAGTGTCATAGAAAGCATGAACTGATAAATTTTTGGGATTAAAAGTTAAAGCTGACGTAAATAGTAAAAGAATTGTGGAGAAATCTGGAGAGAACTGTAGACCTCATACTGTTTATTCATATTCGTGCTGTGTTGTAACATCGTCAAATTAATAAAAAGCTTATAATGGAATATTAAAATATGAAATAATTTGTTTGCAGTATTTTATGATATTGCATGCATTTATTGAATTGTTGGACGATGGAAATGATTGTTGGAATAGATAAAAGTAATGAAAAAGAGAAAATAAGAAATGGTAAAACGGTAAAATAAAAAGAATTACCTTAGTAAATTATGTCTAACCCTAAAGTACCCTGGATGATGACCTAGGATGGTGAAAAACAGAGTGAACATCATTAAACCATGAAGTGATTAATTTTTTGGGCGTAAAAGTTAAAGCTGACCTAAATAGTAATAGAATTAAGGAGAATTATGGTAAAACTATAATGTATATTCACACTTCCAGTAAAACTCTCAAAAACGAATATGTCCATCTAAACCCTTACAAAAATCAAAAACCGAAAAAATTGTATTGTGCAGCAGGTAATGTTAGAATTGTTATAAAATAACAGTAAATAAGTTTAGGCTAAAATTTTTATTCTAGAACTATCTGGTAGATTCACACTTGCAGTAAAAATTTGAAAAATTAATATGTCCATCTAGACCCTTACAAAAATCAAAAACCGAAATAATTAAATTGTGCAACAGGTAATGTTAGAATTGTTATAAAAAAACCGTAAATAATTTATGGCTAAAATTTTTATGGTGAAACTACCATGTAGATTCACACTTCCAGTAAAAATTTCAAAAATTAATATGTCCATCCAGACCCTTAAAAAAATCAAAAACCCAAATAATTGAACTGTGCTGCACGAAATGTTAGAGTTGTTATAGAATAACCGTAAATAACTGAAGGGTAAAATTTTTATGGTAAAACTATCATGTAGTTTCACACTTCCAGTAAAAATTGAAAAAATTAATATGTCCATCTAGATTTGTACTCTGCAGCAGGTAATGTTAGAATAGTCATAAAATAACCGTAAATAATTTTGGAAATAAACATGCATATTTGCTAATTAGGACATAATTTTATGTAAATGAAATGGAAGGTGATTATGAGCTGTAGTGATAATAAATTTAATGCCTATTAATGCAAGAATTGTTGTAGTAGGGGTGTTGATAAGAAATTATTTTAGCATAGTGATTAATCCAGTAGTAATACGTACCATCGTTATATTTGATGCGTGTGAGCTAGGTTTTTATTGAACTTCATAGTATTGCATGCATTACTTTCAGTGGTTGGTGCATACATAAATTAATATTTTAATGTAAATAAATTGCAAGGTGCTTTGGTGGACGAGACAAGGACTTATTGTAGGAGCGTCTATCTGTTTCTGGTCGTGAAGGTAATTTTGTGTTGTACACCCTGTTATTATTTCATGTAATTAAAAAATCATGTTTATTTGGTAATGATAATATAAATTTTTGTACATAAGTTGGATGGTGCGCATTGTAGTGGAAATCAAGAATCATTGTAGCAATGGTTAAATCTTTAGTAATAATTTTAATTGTTATATTTGATGCTATTAAATTTAGTTGCTTGTTTACTGGAAGGTGGTTGAGTGGTACGTAGTATTACATGCTATTAGTTTACGTTTCGTGTCTATTGAAATGAAAAAAATTGGACTTAATTAATTTGTACGGTGTTTACGAGGTCTAATGTAAAAGGGAAAAATTTGACGTCATTAATTCTGGAGAGAACTGTAGACCTCAAAATTTTTACTGTAAGTAGGTCTTAACATTATCCTCAGTTAGTAAAATTTGTAAAGATTAATAAGTAGTTTAGCTTTTTTTTCACTTAATCATTGCAGTTTTTAAATTCTGCAAAAGGTAGTAAAAGAATTCTAAGAAAATAAATACTATGATTCTTGTCCTGAAATTTTTATGGTACCACTATCATGTTCCAGTAAAAATTCCAAAATTTAATATGTCCATCTAAACCCTTACGCAAATAAAAAACCGAATAAATTTTACTGTGAAATAATGTTAGAATTGTTATAAAATAACCGTAAACAATTTTAACCTAAAATTTGTACTGACGGAGGGAAACTTATCCATTAACTTAGTATAAAAGTTTGTAAAATTCTGGAGTTGAAATGACCCACGAACCTGGAGTGGGAAAAATGGTTTGTGTGATGAACATTAGTACATCAGTAAATGATCAAGTTTAATAATTGTATTTTTTTGTGAAATAATGGCTTACAAAATAATACACTTTTGTTCTGCATGCTACCATGTATTACTAAATGACGCAATTAAATTTAATGACGCATGGACAGATTTCGATGGCTACAACACTGCATATTTACTACGGAGATGCTCCCACAATAGTGCGCGGACCTTTTGTTAGCATGCAGAGTCAGATGCACACGCAGCCGCAATAGATCTTCCTATTGGACCTAAAGACCTGATAGGGATAGTAGCTCAAAAATAGGTATTGACCGGAGAAGATATAAGCTGCGCTACAAGCGGTTCGGCCCGTTTGGTGCCGAACAGCGCACAAGTAGTGTGCAACCTATGGGAGCTTCGAAACAGAAGTTCCTGGGACCTTTACGTTGCAAAGGCCGTGGATGAATCTTTTCAGATTGGTGTGTACGCTGAGATGGTACCACGTCAATCAAGCGAAGAGGAAGGCACAGGGGCAACCTCGTCGATGCCTGTAGAGGGCGACATTGGTATTGCCGGTAACACGTTAGAGGTGGGAGGGTCTTCTGGGGGTCATAGTACAGAAGTATGAGGCTTTGCTGGGCATTTGCACAGTGCATCGAAGCATTTAGGCATTGCCGCCCTGTGGTATGTGTGGATGGCACGTTCCTAATCGAAGTACCAGACTCTTCTCACCGCCCTAGCTGCTGACGGAAACAATCAAATAGTCCCAGTTGCCTTTGCGATTGTAGAGAGCGAGAACAACGATAGTTGGCTTTGGTTCATGCGGTTCGTGAAGACCAAGGTGGTCAGGAATAGGCTCGGGGTGTGTGTCGTCTCTGATCGCAATGCTGGGCTGTTGCATGCTCTCGAGGTTATGAAGGGGGGGAGGGACCCTTCGTGTGCCTGGCCTGATGTGGAATGCCGGTGGTGCATGCGACACCTAGGTGCAAACTTGTACACCGCATACAAGAATCGCAGCATGGTGAAGCAGTTCAAGATTATGTGCATGCAGAACCAAGTGCGTAAGTTCGAAGCAATATTTGCACAGTTGAACGAACCCATGAGGAAGTTAGTGGCAGATCAGGAGCAACAGACCTCCCAGATTGTTGGTGGTAAAGGAGTTTCTGTACGGCGTAATACTACGTTCGCGCAGTGGATCGCCGGCAAACCGGCGGAGAGATGGGCACTGGCACACGACACGCACGGCGCACGGTAAGAAGTAATATTCTATTATATACCCGAATATGTCCCGTTCTCTAATTGAAGTGTGACTGCATTTTCAGTTACATGGTGATGACCACGAACATCGCTGAGTCGTACAACAACGTTCTGAGAGGGGTCCGTGGGCTGCCGATATGCTCAATAATTGAGCTCACTTTTTATCGGACCATGGAGTACTTCCGAGACCGTGGCCGTGCAGCACAACAATCGGAGTCCACATTTGCACCGCGTGTCGAAGCTCTTCTAGAGAAGAGCCGCTTGAAGGCACAATTTCACTTGGCGCAGTTGTTCGATCCCGTGCGGAACGAATTCAAGATTTCATGTAGGAGGAAATATGCCTCAGGCTATATCGCGGGCGACACCGTCCAAACGTGTTGGATTGGAGCGGACAAGGCTCATTGCACTTGTAACAAGCCCCGTTTGGAGCATATTCCGTGCTCCCACGTGCTTGCCGCCTGTCGTCAGCTTGGTGGCAACACGGGAGCCCAGTTTGTGTCCCCGTACTACAGAATGCAAGCTGTACGAAACACGTGGCAGCCTAAAATGAGAAACTTTGGCGATCGTAGTTACAGGGACATGGTGGCCCCCTGTACGTGGCATCCGTTCCCTTCGACGAAGCGGGATCAACCAGGAAGGCCATCTTCATCGCGACTTAGGGGCGACATGGATGCTTCACAAGGTGGTGTTGTTCTGCGGCTTTGTGGAAAATGCAGGCAGCCGGGCCATGACCGCAGAGCATGCCCTAATAGGGCCTAATGTCGCAACTGAGCTATTTCGATTATTGTATAAGTGCGAACTTATGTCCATGTGGCGTTGAGCTTGCGTGCGAACTATAAAATAAATGGAGAAGTTTTTTAATGTCATTGTGTTGCCTTCTTATTTCAATAGGATGATGATAAATTTTTTCTTATGGAGTAATCTCGTCTTTATTTTTCTTGAAGGTAACGGGAAGCGGCCACCAAAATGGCACTGCCAGAGTTGCTCCACGAACAAATCGACTCAAAGCATAGGGCCAGGAAATTGGCCGCACGTGAGGAGGTTGTAAGACACTCTACATAAGTTCATGGTTTTCATGCACATTAATATTTTCCGTCTGATATACCATCTTCCTCTCCAGCTTCATGCCATGCGTCTAAGGGGATCCTGGCAGCTGAAAATTCTTGACGGCAGATTTGATGTCCCACTTGCACATTGCGGCCTGCTCCCATTTGCGAAGCTTATGAATGGGGCAAACATGGTCGGTAGAAGACGGACTCCTCTTCCGGCTTTAGACGCTGCACTTTTGACAGCCCTTGTTGATCGTTGGCGGCCAGAGACGCATACTTTCCACCTGCCGCTTGGGGAGATGACTATCACCCTATGAGATGTGGCGTTGATTACAGGGCTTCCTATTGCTGGCCAACCATTTGTTGTTGCAAAGCCAGAGCGAGTGGCATGGCACCACTACCTAGAGAACAGGTAACATATACATATTGCATTTAGTCAGCACCACTCAATCAAAATTTTAAAGGCCTGACATGATTAAATGAAATCAGAGGTTCGGGGTGGAGTACCATGGGAGCGACCAGGGGGTGTCATTCTCATGGTTGCGTCAGTTGGAAGAGTTCCAAGCTTGCCCAGGAGACGCGGACCTGGCAACCGTGAACAGACACTACGAAGTGTACCTACTCGGACTCCTAGGGGGTGTGATGTTCACGCACTCAGGTGGAGACTACGTCGGTACACATCTTGTGTGGGTTGCCCGGCAGCTAGCCATGGATGCGGCGAACGGGGACGCACCACAGGGTTTCAGCTGGGGATCCGCGGTTCTAGCGGACACCTATCGTGCCTTGTGTGATGTGTGCAGACGGACAGCACAAAGCTCCATCTTGACGGGTTGTCCGTATCTTCTGCAGCTTTGGTCATGGTTTTACCTTCCTATGTCTAATCCAAGAGTCGACAGGCCTTACTACCCAAAGGCTCGTGGTCGATGATGTACCCCACCGCCGGCCCAACTTTTGGTTACATATACATGCACGCTAGGTTGAGATGGGCGCAAGAAGTTGATCGCGGGTCATACATGCGCGTCGTCGCCGACCTGGACTTTCTGACCCAGGATCACGTCAATTGGGACCCGTTCTCCTACGATCGCATGCACGAAGTAGCAGACGGAGGGCGCATATCATTTGCGTGCAACCAAGACGAAGCGTTCTGGCTCACGCAATGCCACATAGTGTGCATGAATGCTGTCGAGGTGTACTCACCAGAGCGTGTGCAACGACAGTTTGGTCGTCGACAGTTGATTCCTCCACCCCCCACGATCCGCCGGTCCGTCGCATGGGTAAGCTGAAATCAACATTACATTTCTGAAGTCCCACTATAGTTATCATCATATTGGACTAACGGCATGTAAGCTAAATTTTCAGGAGGAGCTCACAAGGCCACAACTACAACTGGAGAGCCGTACATCAAGCAAACATCACGCGATGGCTGGAGTCAGCTACGGCCGATGTGTACGAGCCCACTGGGCCTTACAATGCCACTGAGTACTGGGCCTACCTCGACTGGTACAGGCCTCGAACAAGGTGTGTTCTTCTTGCACGTCAAGCCCACGAACAAGCACAAAACTATGTGCAGGACTACGCCGAGAGAGTTCATAGGCTGGTACGTGTACAGACTCCCATATGTGTTTAAATACTTTAGATATCATGTACAGCTTGGACATCGATATGTACTAACAGAACGATGTATTCGTACACAGACTCAGGAGTCCGCAAACTTACAGGACGAGGCGGACGAAATGTTTACGCAAACCGGGCATCAGGGTCAGCACAGTGGAAATCCTAGGCGTGGTTTCTTTCGCAGGGCGGGGGATCGCTTGCGATCTGCCATTCGGGCAGTTGGAGGTCACCGGTCGGCCACACGAAGAAGCTATGATGAGGCGGCCGATCCAACCCCCCAGCATTCGTCCCCACCCTTGAGGTCAATGTCCATGAGGTATCCTCCACCAGTTTCCCAGCGGCACACACGGCAAGACGGCATCCACATGAGCACATGGTGCCGATAGCCAACGGCGCCAGCGCTCACGCCGATCACCGGCCCCATCCAACGGAGAGATGTCACAGGGCCTCGATATGAATCGCCCACCGACTCCACCGATCGGGATGGGCGGCGACATGTTCAGCTCGGCCAGACATTTGATACCGTAACGCTCCCCCAAAATGAAGGAAACTGGCAGGCCTTCGACAATGCGTTCACTGAGACATTTGGTGCCGACTTTGGATTATCTAGCTTGTTGCAAACGCCTTTTACCTCATACCCACGTCCTGACCTGGCTGGAGGATCTAACTGGTTATCTTCGACAGGTGGGTCACAGTTGGAGCAGACACCACTACCACCTGCACCACAGCCTAGCCTATTTGCAGGATGGAATATTTACACTGGATCAGGATATGTTGTCGCCCCGCCAGCACCGACAGAGGATAACCAGATGCCGCAGCCGACAACACGAGTTGGACCGTCGCAAGCAGCAGGGACACGACAAAGACGTGCACCCCAAAATTACACCCCTAGTGCATATGATAGTAGATGGGGAGCTGGGGGACAGTGATTGTCGTTGGGTCAGATGTACCTTTTGTAATAAGAATAAAGGCAATCAATAAATATTTGCTACGTGCTGACTAATATTCCTATTTCTTGCAATAAATTATGCGATGCTGGTATTTTGAGCCCATTTGCAGTATTGAAGACAAAAACCGAAATTGGGGATTTTGACATTCTCTTTTTTTTTGAAATCTGGGCACTACTTCAAACCGGCATAACTTACTCCAAATTAATCCAAAATAAGCAAACAAATACATTTTTGAAATCTACTCGAAATTCCCTACAAGTTCTCAGGCAAATTTTTTTCCAAATTCGGCCTTCAATTAATTCAAATTCGCAGCTCAATATCCAATTCACCAATTTCGTCCATTTCGGACAGTCGAAACTAAAAATGGCATAACTTTCTAATGGAATGTCCAAATGGATTGATTCCAGTTGGAGATGCTAGATAATTTCACCCTCTACAACTTCCTAAGCAAATGTAAACTCCAATTCGATCTCTAAGTAGCTCGAATTCGCAGAAAACTGAGAGCCAAAAATCTGCCCGACCAAGCAAACTTTCATCTCGCGGTTGTGTGGTGGAGGGAGGAAGAAGAGGGAGCAGATCACGGTTTGGGAATGAAGTGGCTGCCACCCACACCACATAACCCACACTTTCATCTCCCCAAAATACCCCCCAAGCAAACCAACCAAATTGGCTAAGTCCTCCAACAGAAAACAGCGCTAGATTCACTTTTTGAGCCAAGTTTAAAATCAGTGTTTGACACCGGATTGGCGATATGACTCCACCACTATATAGAGAAATGTTTTTACTGCGCAACCATGTAACCCGCGCACTCTAGGTCATTATAGATTGCCAGTTACAAGGCTCCAAAATTGGTTGAAAGTCACAAGTGCGGACTGAAATTTTTGGCTCTAAACTTTTGGTTAAGCTTGGGATACCCCTAAGTGCTAGTTTAGGACATTAACTGAAGCCGGGAATTGACCTTAAGAGCGGCTAAAACTTAATTGATGCGAAACTTAGCCGCTATAATCGAATTCGAATTCGGGACCGTGACAGCCTGCAGGACATATCATGTCGTAAGCATGGCTGTCAGAACCTGTCCGAAATGTCATGTCAAATGCATGTGTGGTACAGACTGTCCGAGTCGTCTCGTCGAAGCATAGCTGCCAAAGCCTGACTGGCACCTCTCTACCAGCTAGAAAGCTGTATGCATATGTCGGTATCAAGCATAGGCACAGATGCAAAGGAATCCGATGCTGCCACGTGTAGCTTTCTGTCTGTGCCTCGCCTCGCACGCTAATGTGCCGCCAGCTGTTGCCCACTGCCAGCTGCAGCTAAGCAATAGCCAGGCCCCACACCGCGCGCGGCAAACGATGCCTCTGCCAACCGATTCCCTCCCACTACACGCTTTCGGCGGCTTTTGGTGGGTGAAACAAAGATTCGCAGACGCGGATACGAACGCATCGCTCACGCAATGCCACATAGTGTGCATGAATGCTGTGGAGGTGTACTCACCAGAGCGTGTTAACTTTTTCAACCCCGAGGCTGCGACTTAGGTTGGACTGGGCCGTGCGTGCCAGTTTCCCGCCTAAATACCGCCACGGGAAGCCACGGTTTTGCAATGTTACTGTTCAGCCAGGCCCCCACCTCGCGCGCTAATACTCCGCAGAATCGTGGCTACTCCCAAGCCACCGCCACCGCAGCTGACTTCCCACCGAGCGACCGCAACGCTGCCATGTGCTGATTTTCTGTCTTGGCCCATCGCCCCGCACGGTGAGGTGCCGCCAGCTGTCTCGTTTCTCCCTCGCTCCCTGCCTATAAATTGCAAGGCTGCCTGCACTTCTATCAGGCAAACGCGATACATTGCTCCGAGTTCATAAAGTTTGGATTGAGTTGAGAAAACCCAGAGCGCATAGAGGAGAACTGGTAGTTTAGCTTTCCTTTTTTCCAATATTTCATTTCAGCTTCTTGTTCCACAGGTATTATTTACAAAAGTTATTTTGTACGGTGAGTCACATTGTTGTGTTGTTGGGTCAGTCCACATTATTTTGTACTTATTATGCTTCTTATTGATATTTTTCCTTCGTGTAGATACCGACTTAAGTGTTCGTCAGTTCTGTCCAAGCCATGTCGAAGGCGTCGAGCTCAGTGGTTGCCAATGCAGGGCGGGTAATTTGCCCTAACTGCCATGTGGATGCTCAAACCTGCTACTCCACCACTACGCCAAATAACGGACGGGCGTTCTATAGATGCCCAAATTTCTCTGTACGTCTAAATGTATTTCGATATCTTCATATTTCGATGATTATTCTATTGCTCCAGTTTTAAATATCCATGCTCACACCGCCGTAGTCTACCGGATGCCAATATCGCTAGCAAGGCGCACGATATAAATACACCGACAGCTTTAAACAGGACGCTTCCAATGGCACACCAGAGGAAGGATCTAGCGCAGGAACTTAATAGGGTAACGGTACGAGAATTACCACAAAGAGAGGGAGTTCGGCCTGAACAAGAAGAAAACCGTGAAGCGTATGATCGCTTCCTTGAGCGCGCCGTAGAAGATAACCACGAAGCTGTAAGCCCTGATTTGGTTGTTCCTCTTGACGGCCATAGCGCTGAAGACTACAAACGTGACCGTTGGGAGTTTTTCGAAGAAGAGGGTGTGGAATTCTATGATAGTGATGATTCTAGAAAGTTCTAAAGCCGCTCTACCCTGCATCCATTTGTATGTTAGTTCTTGTTCACAAGAAATGTTGTTGTAGTTGTTCTCCCTATTGTACTTTGTTCTAATGCTATTATGTGTTTCTGTTGTATCGTAATGCAGTTTGTACTATTATGAAGCTTTCTGTTATGTTCACCAAGTTATTCGAAGTTTTTTTTTCGGTTGAATGGAGCATATTTTTTATTACATGTATGTAATATCATATTCACCGACAACAGTCATTCAACCTTGTGTTCTTTCGTATATTAGCTGATATGCGACAAAGCTGAATATGATGATATGACAAAAGCGATATGACAAATGAACGTATTAAAAATAAACAACAATGGCAAATAGTCCAAATGATGATATGACAAATGGCTGACAATGGTGATATGCCAAAAGGCTGAGAAGGCCGATATGACAACACGCTGAAAACAACAATGGCAAATAGTCCAAATGAAGGTCGATGTCATCTGTAAAGCTGTAAAAGCATTGCTGTCAAAGCTGTAAAAGCTGTAAAAGCATGCCTGCCATGTCATATCAAAAGCACGCATGTTAACTTTTTCAGCTTTTGTCATCGGTAAAACTGTACAAAGCATTCTAGCTGACCTTGTCGCTTTGCTCCGATTCTCTCGTTTGGCTGGTGGCGGGCTATTTAAGCCCCAGTGCTCGCCTCCGAATACTCACACGAAGCAAGCAATCCAAACCAAGAAGCACAAGTTCGCCGGCCAACTAACTGGTGCCAATGGAGTTCCCCTCGCCCCCAAGGCACAGCATTGTCCAATCCGTCCCCGGCGGCATGGAGGTCCGAATGTACCAGATTTGCTATTTGGTATACGGACTACCATATTATGTAAAAATATCTCGCCATTCTGACTCTCTTTGCATATAAATTCTCAACGCCCAATAACCCTAAGTATTAAAGTCACAAGACAAACCCTAACGACGAAGGATTTTCTGGCCCGTAAAAAGCATGTTCAAGTAATTTTTGGGTCCGAATGTACCAGATTTGCTATTTCAGTGATACTGACTACCATATTATGTAAAAATATCTCAGTTACAGCTCTCTTTGCATATAAATTCTCAACGCCCAAAAACCCTAAGTATTAAAGTCGCGCACAAAACATGTAGTCCTTTTCTTTCCTGTTGAGCCATGAAAGCCAGCCTAGATTGCATCTCGCAAAGTCGGTACTCCACCGCCATGACCCGTCGATGTCATCTCAGAAGTCAGAAAAGCATTGCCATCAAGTCAGAAAAGCATTGTCGTCAAAGATGTAACAAGATGCCTGCCATGTCATATCAAAAGCACGCCTGTTAACTTTTTCAGCTTTTGTCATCGATAACAAAGCATTCTAGCTGATCTTGTCTATTTGCTCCGATTCTCTCGTTTGGCTGGTGGCGGGCTATTTAAACCCCAGTGCTCGCCTCCGAATACTCACACGAAGCAAGCAATCAAAACCACGAAGCACAAGTTTGCCGGCCAACCAACCCGTGCCAATGGAGTTCCCCTCGCCCCCAAGGCACAGCATTGTCCAAATTGGCCCCTCGACGGCACGGAGGTCCCCATGTGCCTATGCGATCCTTGCCGCTTTCGGCAATCAGAGACAATTCATACACTTACGGTATGAGGTATTGGAGCCGCCGCAACCACGACTCGAGCCAATCTTGGGGATGCGGATGCGCGGAGGAGCCCAGTATGTTCGTGACTCGCATTTGCCGTTGCATCAAACCGTCCAAACCTTAAAACTTTTATAACATCTTTTGTCACCAACTGCAGCCTCCATTATGCGAGTTCATCAAATTCTACGACGCGGAGCAGACTCCTGAGATGGAGAGGATGCGGAATTGGGAGTACTCGCATCGCAGAGCTATGTTAGAGATGCAGTGCCGTGAGCAGGAGGAGGAGGAGAAGCGCATGAAGGTTGCCGAACAAATGCGTGCAGAGAGGAGGCCGAACGGCAGCCCGGGCGCCGGCGAGGCCGAGCGTGACAGAAGAGCGAGAGGGCGGCTAAGCGCCAGGCGGCGGCAGGCACCGATGGGTTGCGCATGGAAATATCCTCGTGCACTCAAGAAAGTGTACGAGAAGGGCCGTTGTTGTTCTTCCCTTTCCCTAAGGCATGTTAGGTTTAGTCCAGATACTCGGTAGAGTGTGCCATACATGCCATTGCTGTTTAGCATTTCTAAGCCATATGCAATTCAGTACATTCTTATTGATCTTGGTTTTAATTTGGAGTTTAACCATTTTGGAAAGCTCATTTGGATTTTCAATTTTAGTTATGTTATTCTTTTATTGGCTTGGAAAGTAGAACTTGCAATGCAAATTGAAATTGGTAAAGTCTAAAACTTTAATGGGACTACTGATAAACCTTAGATACCCTATTTATCACCTCTGAAAATTTTTATGGAATTTGGAAATGAATTATTATTTTCAGGAACCCAAAAACAGTAAATGGAATAGTAGACCTAGAGCAATGTTAAATTTATATAAAAATAAATATAAATGATCTTCATTTGAAATTTTTACCATAGTTTGGAAATGACGTCAGTTAAGTACAGTAAAAATTTTAAATCAATTTGAGTTGGTTTGCATCTCCAGAAAATTTGTTTTCGAAAAATGCCATTTAATAACATCGTGTGGCGGAAACCAGCTTTCCTCCATGCCATGCGGCGGAAGCCACCTCGGCTGACGGAACCAACTGCTATTCACCGCATTTCAAAACACTGCAATTTAACAGTAGTTTATTTGCTCAATTTTTCCCGTGCCGGATACACGACATTTAATTGTTAGTTTTGAAATTTTAGGAGATGAATGGCTAGATCCGTAAAAAAACTTTGAAAGAAGCTAGAACAGTCAAAAATTTGAAGAAAACGAGGGCATTCACGGGCGAGCTGGCCGGCAGAACGATTGACGGGCGTGGCCCCACCATTGTCGGGTTTCCGCCACCCCATTCTACCGGTCGCCTGCTTCCTCCACGCTGCAAGCTGAAACCGCCTTCCACCACGCCGTGCGGCGGAAGCCCTCCCCCGTGGCGGAAACGGGTCCTTCCACCGTTGTAACACCCCAAAATTTTACTTTTCCTAAACTCATGTGTGATTTGGCACTTTGGTGAATTTTTGGAATTTTCTGGAATTTATTTGGATTTATTTGGAATTTATTTGAATTTATTCCATTTTGAAATAATTGAAGAATTTAATTTTGCAAATAAATTTTTGTTGGAAATATTTTATTTGAGTCCAAAATGATCCAAAGTATTTTCCAGAAATTTTCTGGAATTTTTCTGAGTCATTTGCTATTTTTAATGAATTAAATGAATTACTAGGAATTATTTTAAATATTAAATCGCTGGAAAATCAAACTCGGTCAAGTATCGTTTCATCCGATCGAGCCCGAGTCGACTCGTGTTCGAGTCCGACCGAGCCACGTGACTCGACCGAACCCACTCCTAACCTAATCAATCCCAACCGTTGGATCAAGATCCAACGGCCGAGATCCGCCGACCGACCAGCCGAGCCGTATCCGCCCGGATCCGATCGCGCCCGCGGCGATCGGGCCGTTGATCGCGCCACGTGGACGGCCGCTGCGACAGGCTGCTCTCGCTGAGTCCGAGCCGGACCGGCCGTGAGAGCGCCGTGACCGACTAGGGTTCCGCCGAGCACGCCTCCGGCTATTTAATGCCCGGATCGCACCGAGGATCGCCATCCCACGCCGGTCCCGAAACCCTAGCTCACGCCGCTAGGATCCCCACCGCCTCGCCGCTATTGTTCGCCGGAGTTGGTAAAGCACTCCGCCAGCCGCCGCTTTCGCCACCGCCCGCCATCCTCCGCCGACGTTGACCCCAGATCAGATCCCTTGCGTCAAGGCGCACTGCGTTTACCATCCACTTTCGCCGGAGGGGCCTCGCAGCGCCGGGCGGGCGTCATCGCTATCGCCCGGCCGCAAGCCGCCGACGCCATTGCCGTCGCTCGAAGCTATCTCACCGTCCGATCAAGATCGCACGATCCAGATCTTGCCACGCCATCGCGACGGTGAGGTTTCGTTATTTATCTCTAGATCCAATCTCAACCATTGGATCTAAATCCAACGGTCCGATTAACCGCGTTCACCCCAAACGCGTAACACCAGATTCAACCGGGCCGCTGATTTTCAAATCAACGGCCTAGATCTAGCCACGTGGCCGTATAGGCCAACCGCCGCGATCGCGGTCGGCGCCGCGCATGAGAACGCGTGTCTCGACACGCCGGGCCCGCATGTCACGGCCCAGCCAATCGCACCATGACGCCACGATGACGCCATGGCGGGCCCGCGATGTCGCTGGTCGCCCCAGGCGCCGACGCCAAGAATGACGCTACAAAGGACCCCACTCGCCACCGTGGCCGAGCCTCGCGGACGCCGCCAGTGACGTCACCCGAGGGGACCCACATGTCAGTGACCTGAACCGTGGACCAGGTCCACGGTGGACCCGAGCCGAGCGTGGACCGAGTCCATGGGCCGGCTGACGTCAGCAGACCAATCAGAGGCTGCCACGTGTCCTTGCTGACGCAATAATTAATTTCCGAAAAAAGAAAATGATTTATTAATTCGAATAATGATTTCAAATTTAGATTCAAACTTCAAACGCTTATAACTTTTGCGTTTCAACTCCGATTTGAGTGATTCAAATTTCTAAATTTGTATAAAATTGAGATCTACCTAAATATGAATTTTATTTAATTTTTGGACTAAAGTTTTTCTCTGTAATATTATTTGATTGATTATTTAAACTTTAAATAATCATAACTTTTGCGTTTTAACTCCAAATTTGATTTATTCCAGCTTTCTAAAAATCCAGAAAATTATGTTCTCTCTGTTTATGGATTTTATTTGGAGTTTTGGGATGTTTTTGCCTAGTGTTTATTGTGTATTTGTTATTTGCACGCTTTACGAGTAGACGCTGAAGTGCCTAAGGATTCGAGGGAGAAGTGTTGACTCAGGATCCAACTCAAGACCAAGAGCAAGTACTTTTTGAAGGCAAGTTGTGCTTTGACCATGTTGATCCTATTTCGAAAATCTATTTTGATTTAAACTATTGCATGCTAGTTCAATTAGAAAGATACTTTGTTTAAACATGGGGGTTAGATAAATACCAATTTGCTATATGACACCTTGATTACTTAAGTATGTGCCATGACCCTTTGTCACCCTAGTTGTGGTTTACTAGTTGGACATTATTAAATTGCCAACATGGGTTTAGACCGTTGTAGTATACTGCTTAGACCTGCTACGTGCTCATAACATGATTTTGGATAATTAAATGTTAATATTGACTTAATGATATATTGAACCTGTTTTGGAAAAGTATCATGTGATGTTGATGGCACGTGGTGCATGGTAATCAACTGGGGTTTGATAAACGGTTTTCGACCGGGGCATGTGGCAAGAGTAATCAGTGGGCCGCTTGTGGCATTGGGAGTGATGATTTGGTTTTTCGTAGTCTTGCCCTGGTCACTCTAAGGACTTAACCTTGCAAGCCTTTGAACTGGTCATACTTGCAACCACATGGCTGGAATGGGACGGCCCTAGTTGACTAAGTCGCTAAGGACTCACTTGTGGAGCCTCAGGGTGTCGATTACACCGCTTGTGTGATTGTACGGGGAGCGTATCGTGGTCGTGGCCAGGTACCCATCTAACGGTGTGTTGGTCCCATACTTCGCCTTGGCTAAGGGAAGGGATGGTGTAGAGCACTGAACCGAGAGGACCACCTGTGTTGTTTGAGGCTTCCGAAGGCTTTGTTACTGAACTCGCCTTTGTGGTGTTTGACTGTATCTTGTGGGTAAAGTGCATAACCTCTGCAGAGTGTAGAATCTATTTGAATAGCCGAGTCCACGGTACTGGACAATGCTCGGGAATTACAGTCAAGGGTTAGATTTTCTGAAAATAACTTGGATTTGAAAGGTTGGGTTGGTTTAACAGAGAAGATGATGGAAATATGGTTTAGGATGGGGAAAATGTTTGTTAAACTTCTTGAAAAGTTATTTATGCTTTACTTATTTCTACTGCTTTCGAATCTACTTTTATTACTTGTCAAAAGCTGTTTACCGCAAATATACCTTGAGCTATTCCTTTGTACCAAGCCATGCATATAGTATATTAGCTTGCATTCTCAGGCATGACTTGTCGAGTACCAAGTACTCACCCTTGCTTCAACACAATACCGCTTGAAGAGGAGTTTACGCCAGCTGAGGAAGATTTCCAAGAAGACCCGTCTACTTAGGGATGCGAGCCCGATCGCTTGCTGTGGTATACTGGATGGCGCCACGAAGTTTATTTGATTTTCCGCTGCTATTATTTCTCTTTTAATAAGTTCTGCCTTGCAAGGCATATATTTGTAACTTGGCCATAAGGTCGAGTAACCCTTTGATTATTTAAATAAAGTACTTTGATAGTATCGTTTGGTATGATTGTGATATATACCGATGTTAAGACTGTGTGCACTAGCGCGTTCCTGGACTAGTGCTGAATACACAGAGGGTCCGGATTTGCAAATTCGGGGTCCCGACAACCGTGCCATGCGGCGGAAACCACACCACATGGCGGAAAGCACATCCATTCAAGACATTTTTATTTACTGCAGGTTAGTTTATTAATTTAGATTTAACTGTAGTTTATTTCATCAACACCCTGGAAAAATTGCTCAAATAAACAACAGTTAAATCTAAATTAATTAACTAACCTGTAGTAAATAGAAATTCGTTGAATGGACCTCTTATATAGACAAAGCAGCGATTATTTTTTTGTGTTCATTATATTACGTTAAGCGAGTCATTTCTTACTAATTTGTAGATAAGCTAGTCATTAATTAATTAAAGCACAATAGGACAAGAAACTTTCGGTGCGCATTCACGGGTGAGACGGCAACCCATGTGCCTCGATTTCCGCGACCAGCCTTTCCTCCACCGGCCACCCCCCTTTCCGCCACGCCGTATGGCTTAAGCCATCTCACACGGCGGAAACCCCCCTTTCCGCCACGCCGTATGGCTTAAGCCATCTCACATGGCGGAAACGAGGTTCATTCAACACATTTCTATTTACTGTGGGTTACTTTTTAAATTTCGATTTAACTGTAGTTTATTTCATCAATTTTTCCGAATATCGAGGCAAATTCTATCCACATATCCATTTTGGGTTGGACAGAGAAAGGCCATTTTGGCTGCTATCTAAAGATGGTATGAAACGTATACGCGCGCACAGTGTGTATGAACTACGAATTCAATGTAGTATAGAACATATGCACCAAATTCGAATTAACCACTTATTTTTTTTTCTAATATTACGGAAATGGTTATTATTTAAAAGTAATTAAGCAAATTATTGCCATTCTTTCGCACCTTAAACTTTCTAAGTTTTATATACAATGTTCTTATCCCAGTCCATAAAAGTTAATTCGTGTAGGACTTATCATGTACTTGTATTGAAATGATAATGGTATGTGTTTAACATTTGTTTTTTCTATATGCGCACACTATCTGCATATTTTATCTGTTTCCGATCCGAACTCACCTTGTATCCGTTCTGTATCCGCATTCCAAATACTCGAATTCGTATCCGTATCCAGTTTGCGCGTATCTAACTCCAAATCCAAAGAAAAAACATGGGTTAGAATATGTGATTAGTAATATCCATTCGACCCATTTTTACCTCTATTCCCAGTGGCAATATATTCTTTTCAGACTACTAATTTGCTGAACCACAAACTGCCTCCACAAGAATATACGAGGAAGTGCGATAATTTACAACTTCGAAGTACACTGACACAGACTAATTGAGCTAATGGACTTACAGGCAAGCTAAAGTCCGTGTTCTTGTTGAATGCATGAGGCTTTCATAATTCAATACATGCATATGCTGTTGTTTCCAGGCATGTCATGTAAGTGCTCTCATTAAGACAACGTATACATAGTTTGCGATCTATTTAGGACACATGAATTTCGTGTGAAATACTCCTCGTTCAATTCTCGTAGGACTGCCGGAATATAAGAGCTTAATTTATTGAATTGACTTGCCCTATTTGGAGGAGTCGAGTTTTGAAATAGTTGAAACTGCAAATAAGACACTGAATTCAGAAAACAATACGGGGCTATACAAATTTGTTGCAAATACAGATATTTTTTATAAAACTAGTTTTGTTCAAATAATAGTTGAATAGGAGCATGACTCGAACAGATACGAAATTCATGCCAAAATAAGCTATGCACATGTGAAATTAATTTGGGATGTTTGACACTCAGGTTCATTTCAAGCCTTGTTTTCATACACATAGAGCATACAGGATCCGCTAGGACCCATCGTGAAAAAAAAAATTACATTGACTCAAACGCACAAGAAATACATGATGAAATGAGCTACGATGCATATAAAGTCGATTCAAAGTGTTTGGTATTCAGTTTCATTTGTGTCATGTTTTCGTACGCATAGAACTTACGAGACTCGTCGTGGGTGAAAGTTTCACAACCACTTAGGCATATATAAAATGCATACTGAAATGAGCTATAGTGCATATAAATTCCATTCGAGATGTTTAGCACTCAGTTTCATTTCAAACCTCGTTTTTGTAGGTACAAAGCTTACAGGACCCATCGTGAAGGAAAGTTTCACATCGAGTCAGATGCATAAGAATGCATGCCGAAATGATCTACGATTTATATGAAGTCTATTCGAGGTGTTTGACACTTTGTTTTATTTCGTGTCTCGTTTTTGTACGCATGGAGTTAAGGGCCTGTTGAGGGCCTGTTGGGACATGTCGTGGTGGAAAGTTTCGCTCCGACTCGGATGGATACAAAATACGTACCAAAATGAGCTATGGTGCATACGAAGTCTATTCAGGTGTTTGACACTCTATTTCAGGTGTTTGACACTCGGTCCATGCCGAAATGATTAATTTGACAGTAATATTTGTGATGAAATATAATATTTGTGTTAGAATAATTTATTTGTGGAAGACCAAAATACTGTGTTAGATTATTTTTCTTGTAACAGGAGATGCAATGTGTAGAGACGCAACGCAGGCATGTGCGATTGTACATGTATGTATTAAAACGGACAATGTATACATGACCAACGTGTGTATACATGTGATTAAAGAATAATCAATTAGGCTTTATATGTTGCAAGGGGTGTGGCGGTTGTGAGTATGAAGGAACGAGCTTCATTGCTTCGTGCGGCCAAGGCTGCAGGGCAGAGGGGCTCCGAGAGGCGGCTGCGACGCTAGAAAAAGGAGGAGAAGCGAAGGTCGTGGTGGCGGCGCAAGGAAAAACAGAAGGCAAGCTTCGTGCGGTGCAGCAAAGAAAAAGCAACGTGACATAAGCACAGGAGAGCAAAGACACGTTTCCGAGGAAGCAGCAGAGCTACGTCCTTCTGCCTGCAGAGAAGAAAACAGAGAAGCGATAAACTCAAGAAAGAGAGAGAGAGAGTAAGAAAAATTGAGAGATTATGCGATGTTTTGTTTAGGGGTTATCGGTTTTTGGTTTTTGATTGGTTTTATCGGTTCGGTTTATTCGGGTTTAAAATATTTTAGTTTCTGAAAATAATTAGCTATCAAAACTATCTAGCTATAAATGAAAAAACAAATCAAATTAACTGAAATATTTCTATTCGGTTAATTTAGTTTTTGTTAACCGAGTTAACCACAACATCTATCGACCATTTGCAATTTTGTGTTTCAATTGGTGAATGATGATGGTAAACACAAAGTAGAATTTTCCCATATCTACCATTTTGTGTTTCAATTGTTGAATGATCAATGACAAACTACTCCCAGATCAGTCACACACAAAGTGGAATTTCTCCCAAATGGCCAGATCTGCCATACCTTTGGTTCCTGCACCGTCGGTATCGACCGTCGGGTCTGATGCAAGCACTCCTCATGGGAGACCACGGGGCACCGCACGAAGGCGATGAGCACGCGGAGCGCCACGAGCTTGAGCGCATCATCCCAAGTCGTTGTAGGAGAGGACCCTGACAAAGAGTTTGGAGACTAGGGAGCGGTTGGCGGCGGCGATGTAGTCGAGGAGGAGGCTGGCGATGCACTCGAGCGTAGGCTCAGCGACGTTGGGGGCGGAGGGGTCAAGCCAGCGGATTTGGGGGTGGAGTCTGGATTTGAGGGGAGGGAAATGGGAGAGGCGGGGTGGGGTGGTGCGCCTCTGGTTCGCTTCTCTACTCGCTAGAGTTCGATCGAATGGGGAAATGTTGAAATGGGGAACGGGGAAGACTGGAACAGCTTCGATTTATTCGGGTATTCGGTTTGCTAGATCACAAAACTGGACCGAACACAAAAAACCGATTAATTGCGAAATAAAAACCGAATCATAAACTGAAAATCGAAAAAACCAAATTTTTTTCAATTATTTCGGTTTAATTGGGTTTTTCGATTTCGGTTAAAAATTGCCCACCCCTAGTTTTGCTTTCATTAAAGAGATTCTTATACGTGTTCTGTATTACTGATTTAAAAAATAAATCAGTGAATAAGGATTCCGACCTATTGGAGTACTAGTTCTTATTCTTTATGTTCTCACAATTGCTTTCTGGTTTGTTTGTTTAATCTAGTTTTCTTTCCTGATCTTATATCCTCTATTCTAAATTAATTTTTTCAATTTTTGATCTTTATGTTATTAATTTTCAGAATTAATAAAAAAAGAAAAAAATTAAAAATTGGTGCGCCTCTATCCTTCGACTTGTTAGCCCTGCTATTCAGTCTCTGATGGCAAACTACACCGATTGCAATCACGTGGTTCAGCATTTGGCTGGCGTCAACTCACTGGCAACTGCTATTCATGTTGTTGCCCTGCTACTCAATCTAATTGGAGGGTTCCTCTCCATCATGCTAGCATCGACCGCATTCATGGGTATTGCAGGTTGGCGCATTGCATTTCATTTTGTTGCGCTCATCAGTGTCATAGCTGGTATGTTGGTTCCCCTATTTGCTGTGGATCCTGATTTTCGCATCATTGGAAACAGAAAGTAGCTCTTCCGCGTGTCTGCATGGTGAGAAATGAAGGTTTTGGTGGTAGAAGCTCTAGCTGTTCTCAAAATCTCATAATTTCAGATCATTGTAGCTCAGGGGATCACAGGTTCATTTCCATGGTCTGCCCTATCATTTGTTCCAGTGTGCTTGGAGTTGATGGGCTTTACAAACAAAGGTACTGGAATTCTCATGACTACATACATCTGCAGTCGCAAGCTCACTGGGAGGATTATCGGTGGAAAGATTGGGGACTATCTTGCTAGGGGCTATCCAAATTCTGGTAGAATAGTCATATCTCAGATAAGCTCGGGTTCTGCAGTTCCATTTGTGGCTTTGCTGTTGCTAGGCCCGCTTGCCTGATGACCCATCTACTGGTATATGTATGGACTTATCATGTTCATTGCGGGATCTAGCATCTCCTGGAACGCTCCTGCTGGCTGCTACTAACAAAAAAGTAGCAGACTAACAGTGCAAAGTTATTTTGTTCCTTCAACATTGCAAGCTTCTGGCGAGTGCATTTATAATTTGAACGGATGCTAATATATTATTTTGTGCCACTGTAATCCTTTTGGGAAAAATATTAGTTGCTGTCCAAGGTAAAATACAACAACCATGAAATGTGAAATTACTTAATATTCCTTACAGGATATGTATGCTTCATCTGCTGTACTAGCCATTTCATGATTTCTTGATCAGACATCATGCATGTAGTTTGACATACGAAATATTGAGACTATAAAAGTTCATCATGTACGTCGTGGGTAAAAGTTCATCATGTACGTCGTGAGTCTCATGACTAATTTATTTTGCTTTCAACCCCATATTTGCAGAGATTGTTCCTGAGAGATCAGGGACAAGTATTTATGCACTCTATCGCCCTTTTGGATCTGTCATGGACTCATTTGCTCCGCCCATTGTTGGATATTTAGCGGAGCATGCCTACGGTTACAACCCGATAACATAAGGAGCTATGATGCACGAATACAGATACATAAACATGACACAACAGCGATACGAGGATTTACTAATTTTTTTTTCAAAAATACCGAGACGATGACACGGCTATATATATTTAATTAATAATGTACATATATATTATTCTCTATTTTTCTACGTATTTATCAAACTGAAATAATATAAAGTGCAAACTAGGATATATATCTCAGCCTTTGCAATTGCAATTCTAAGTTAAGCAAGAATAGGTACCGTCAACTTAGAACATATCTTGCAACCACCATTAGTAATTTTCAGCAAATGCATTTTCTGTCAACTTAGAACATATCTTGCAACCACCAATAGTAATTTTCAGCAAGTGCATTTTGACTCTCGAGTGGCTACTAGTGCTAACATATTTGCAATACTTCATATGCATTTCACATTTTCTTTAAACGGATCACCATTATCTAGAACATCAACATGGTTCCACAATAGATCCTTGATGTTGGTGTTCTACCCCTCTCTGGTGGCTAGGGTTACTCTTTATATGTGGCTAAGGTGGGCCGGCTCATGCCATCATATGTGTTGGATATATGTCAAAGCCGTGTCGAACAATAAAATTATTTATTTTGGCTATTTAATTGTCAAATACACGATCGATATGTGTCGAGCGATGCGTCGGTGTCGTATCTGTGTTGAACACTGATATGACACCAAATCAGCGTGTTGGTGCTACATAGATTAGGAGGGGCAATGCTGCTGCCTTTGCCAAGGCTCTTTACACTGCAATAGCAATCCCTATTCTGCTTGTTGCTTCATCTACTCCCTGTTGTACCGAATATACCCTCGTGACAGGGAGAGGGCGACAATGGATACTCTGATTACATCAGAGCTGCAGCAGGTAGAGTTGGAAAGATCTCAAGGTGCCGGAGATTATTACCCAGGAGATGGTGTGTTGGTGAATTTTTTTTAAAAATAATATCTTTTTAAAAAAGATTTCCAACATTAATACATGAATCTTAAAATTTGCAAGAATAATACATTGTAGCCAAACTGTTTGGTGAAAATACTATTTTCGCCAAACAGTTTGGCAAAAATAGGTTGATCTGGGTATTTACGAAGCAATTCAAACCGATTCAAACACTAAATACCTGAATCAACCTATTTTCGCCAAACGGTTTGGTGAAAATAGGCTGATCCGGGTATTTAGTGTTTGAATTGCTTCCTAACCATGGATTAACGAATTTTCGCCGAACGGTTTGGCGAAAGCTACAATGTATTATTCTTGCAAATTTTAAAATTGATATATTAATGTCGGAAATCTTTTTTAAAAAAATATTATTTTAAAAAAAAACTCGTATGTCGGTAATCGATATTGAGTATGGGGAGGAAGGGTTGGACGCTGACGATGATGCGAAAATACTAATGCGCTACGAAGTTGAACAACGTGCCAGGCCTCTGACAACCAGGTGAGTAACCATGCTAGCCTACCAGTTTTTGGCTACAGAAATCACTGGGGGTGTGGATCTTATGTTTTTTTGAAGATGTTGAGCTACTTCAACAGCTGGAAAGATTAGATAGGTTCATTCAGTTTCTTTTTCGTGTTGAGGGCCGTATCCATTTGCAAGATTTTCATGGATCAGGGAAAGAAGTCGGTGGAATGGCCGGCAATGTGATGTTCCTCGTCTTCTCTCAACGAACTTGGTTGAGCTTATAATTGAAGGAAACACATTGCAGTGTGTCATTTATTGAATTCATTGCCTGTTTACTGTTAGACAACCTCGCTATCGAATAGTCCGGGGTTGCCTAATAGATCTCAAGTGGAGAATAGACAGGGAGAAAGAGAGACACAATATGAGGAGGAACGGGCCTGCTTTATTATTCTGTATGCTTGTGTACAATGGGGTGACCCCCTGCCTCCTATATATAGCGGTTCTGCTTAGAGATAAGGAAGAGTCCATATAGGATACGAATCCGGTTTCCTAACACTCCCCCTTGGACTCCTCACTGCGAGATGCATATGCCTCATTAAAACTCCATAAAAACCCAGTGGGAAAAATAATTGGAGAAAGAGTACATAGCACACGCTTGCTGTGTTGCACGGATTGCCTCATCAAAAACCTTATGTAAGAAAACTTCAATGAAAAACTTACTTAAGGAAAAGAGTACAATCCACCCAAACTTCAATGTTAATCTTCAAGATTCACGTTGGGTACTCAATCTTCATGTTTGAGATTTATGTAGGAGTATGTGAAAATTCTCCCCCTGAAATCTGCACTTCTCTAAGCCTCATCATCCCGATTCTTCTAACACATCTTTCAAAGGAAGATGCCGGGAGTGATTTAGTGAATAAATCTGCGAGATTTTCACACGACTTAGTATGCAGTATCTTTATCTCGTTCATCTTATGCATTTCATGGGCATAAAAGAACTTGGGGTTGATGTGCTTCGTAAGATTGCTTTTCACATATCCCATTTGCACTTGAGCAACACAAGCTGCATTATCTTCATAGATAATGGTGGGGGTTTGTTCCATGTTCAAACCACATGACTTCTGGATGTGATGAACCATTCTTCGAAGCCATGCACATTCTCGAGATGCTTCATACAAGGCAATTATTTCTGAGTGGTTTGTCGACGTTGAGACAAGAGTCTGCTTAGATGACTTCCACGAAATTGCTGTTCCACCGCAAAGGAAAACATACCCAGTTTGTGACTTGCCAGTATGCGGGTCTGATAGGTACCCAGCATCGGCATAGCCAACCAAATTCAATTCATTGTTTCTTCTGTAAAACAAGCCAAGGTCTTTGCTTCCTTGAAGGTAACGGAAGATGTCCTTCACCCCTTTCCAATGCCTTTTGGTGGGTTCTGTACTGTACCGCGCTAGCAAATTCACGACGAACGCAATGTCCGGCCTAGTGCTATTCGCAAGGTACATGAGCGCTCCAATTGCACTCAAGTATGGGAATTCCGCTCCCAGGACTTCCTCCCCCTCTTCTTTAGGCCTGTACGGGTCTAGGTCTGCTTGGAGTGACCTTCCGACCATTGGGGTCTTTGCGGGGTATGCCTTTTCAAAACCAAATTTCTCCAACACTTTCTGCGTGTAGGATGCTTGGTGTACCAAGATTCCGCCTTGGACATGTTCAAGCTGCAAGCCTAAACAGAACTTGGTTTTACCCAAGTCTTTCATTTCAAACTCAGATTTCAAGTATGTGCATGCTTCTTCAATTTCCTCATCCGTCCCAATGATGTTCAAGTCATCTACATAGACGGAGATTATACAAAATCCATTCGTGGATCGTTGTATAAATACACATGGACAATCTTCGCTGTTCGTGTAGCCTTTCTTGCAGAGAAAGTCACTCAAACGATTGTACCACATTCTTCCTGACTGTTTTAGCCCATACAGTGATTTCTCCAATTTCACCTTTGTATAGGTTTCTGTTTGCTCTGTCTTGGTTCGGGATAGGATACCTTAGGTACTTTCATATAAATCTCCGAATCCAAGTTTCCATACAAATATCTTTGTGACAACATCCATTAGCTTCATTTTCAACTTCAAGTTGACTGCCATTGAGATCAAGTATCTAAAGGTAATTCCACCCATGACCAGAGAATAGGTTTCTTCATAATCAACCCCAGGACGTTGAGTGAAACCTTGAGCGACAAGCCTTGCCTTGTACCTTATAACTTCATTGTTTTAATTCCTCTTCCGAACAAAAACCCATTTGTGCCCCACGGGTTTATATGGGGAGGCGTATGCACACAGGCCCAAACACCTCTCTTTTGTTTAGAGAAACTAACTCTGCGGTGATTGCCTTCTTCCAATCTTCCCAATCGAGCCTTTTCTTGCACTCTGCGAGAGATGCGGGCTCGGGATCATGATTAATGATCGTGGCAATCTTCTTTGCAAAGTATGCATCGACATTGGCTGTTGCTCTGTTCATCGAGTCTCCGTTATTACAAAGTTTATTGCCATTTCATCATGGGGTGCTTCGTGCACTTCTACTTGCTCTTCATTGCTATTTCCCATTCCAGAGCAAGTTCCTTTAGTTTTTCTCCGCCAATGTGTGCGCACACATTATTTCCTGACTTCTTCCAATGGAAGGTTCAGATCTGGAATTGCCTTTTCCACGTGCTTCTTTCCATGCCAGTCTCAACTGGCTCCCCTTCTTGCTTTGGGGCACTTTTGTGATTGGTGTGGTAAGTCCTCTCGCCGCTTTCCCAGACGTCTCCGGTACTTTGGGTTTGAGAAGCCAGATGTCCTGTTCTTTTTCTTTGAGGCCTCGGACCAGGATGAGGGAGACCTTCTGCTTTCTTTGGTATTTCCACCCTCTCTGGTGCATTTCTTGCTGGTACATGCGACTTAACCACGCTCTTCAGATCACAAAAATGATCAGGCAGTTCATTTGCTAACTTCTGCAAAACAATTATCTTACGACTTCTTGATTTGCTTCATTAGTGCGAGGGTCATGCGCGGGATCCCAGTGGAATGCCATACTATTTCCGGCATTTTTCATCCAATGGTTGATTCTCTCCCCTAATGACGGAAATGGTCCTCGTCAAAGATGCAATCGAATCGGTGTGTGTAAGTCTCGATCATGGGTTCCAAATACCTGATTATGGATGCACTCTCATAACCAACGATATCCTGAGACTTGCGGAGAGGGCCCATTGCAGTCCGTGGGGGGTGGTATAGGTACATATACCATACAACCAAATTTTCTAAGATGGGAAATCTTCGGGATGACCCCTTGCACTAGTTGCATAGGTGAATGGATGTTGTAGGCCGATGGTCTATAATTGATGAGTGCTGCTGCGTGCAGGACTGCGTGTCCCCAACAAGTGTTGGGCAAGTTACAACTCTGCAATATCGGTCTGTCAATGAACTTAATCCTTTTTATTAGTGCTTGACTAGCCCATTTTGCGTATGGGACGTGCGGTACGAGTGCTCAATGATTATTCCGTTCTTTGTACAATAATCATCAAATGCCTTGGAAGTAAATTCGCGGCATTGTCCAATCGAATGGACTTCACGCGATGATCGGGAAAAGCATTCTTAATTACGATGATCTGCGAGATCAACTTTGCGAATGCATGATTCCTTGTTGACAAGCAAACATGTATGCGACCATTTCGAGGAAGCATCAATGAGCACCATAAAGTATCGAACGGCCTGACAAGGGCTGAATCGGACCGCAAATATCCTTGAATGCGTTCCAGAATGCAGGGATTTCATGTTGCACTTTCATAACAGAGGGTCTAGTTATTAATTTTCCGTGGCACATGCATGGCACACAAAATCTTCGTGATTCGGAAAATTCTTAACATTAATGCCATGACCTTGTGAGTTGTTAAATATATTTCTCATCAATCTAAGACCAAGATGACCTAATCTACAATGCCATAAAGCAAATAATTCAGAGCTTCTAAAGACAGTCTTCAAAGAAGTATACCTTTGCGTGTGCATTGATTTTCGTGTAGTACAACCAGATTCATATGAGGGACATTTTTCTAGTACCATCTTTCCATATTCCACGTGCTTCACAATGCACAAGTGTTCTTTGCCATTTTCTTCATTGGTTTCTCGTGAAACCCATTGGCGCGGATATCCTTGAAACTTAAGAGAGTGCGGTTGATTCGAGGGTACAAGAGGGCTTCTTCAATTACCAAAGTTGTACCCATTGGCAATATAATTGTGGCTCTTCCTGAGCCTATTATATGCGTATCGCTTCCTGCGATAGTCGTAATCCTTCCAGCGTTCTTCGTGATCGTTTGGAAGTATTTCGACTCTCTTAAGATGGTATTTGTTGTGCCACTATCAACAATGCATATTTCCTCCATTGGGCGCTACACGATTTCTAGATGAAAAGAAAAATAATTCTAATCATACAGTGGCTAAGTAAAAAAAAATTGCTTGTAAAGAAAGAATACTGGAATAAAGAATAAATTGCAATTCTATTCATGAGAAAAAGTATGCTCTTCGAGAGCTTACTATTCATTATGCAATCTGATGTCTATGTGAGATAATTCTGACAATTCATGTCAGTTCTTCAAAAACTCACGTTAGATAATGCCACACCTTTGCACATTCATAAGGTTCTTCCATTAGATTACTACGTGCAATCTAATAGGAAATGGTCATAGATTCAATAAAATGAATAATTGAATTCTCATGAGTTTCCAGCAAACTAAAAGAAAGCAATAATATCAAGATTCATATATACAAAGATAAATGCAAAATTCATAAGTACAAGATTCATAAGTACGGAATTCATAAATGCAAAATTCATAAGTGCGAAATTCATAAATGCAGGATTCATAAATACAAGATTCATAATCGCAAAATTCATATATACAGTTCATAAATATTCATAAATACGGAAAAAAAATCCCACATAAATTAAATGCGGTGTAATGCTAATTACAACTTATGTAACTCTCGTTGGTTGGGAGCGAAAACAGGTAACGAATATCTCCGTCAATTCGACTCTTGGCCAGGTCAACCTGCCCCTAGGGCTCACATGAGGGAGGGAGCACTTCCGCTTCCGTGCCAATTAAAGAACCAAGCCTCATGTGTGTTTTCCTAGACACCAATTGTCTCATGTCTGTTTATTCATTACCTAAATCAAATCCCAACCACTCAGTTTCTCATAAAATGCCGTATGAAATATTCTGGAATTTTCCTAGCATTTTTCATAATTTCTGCTAATTTCCAAGCAATTTTCAGAATTACTGTACAACAGAAAATTTTAATTTTAGCAAATATCAACATGACTAATTCATAAATTCAGAATAAACAATAATTGCACAATTCATAAATTCATAAATGCGAAAATAAATTCTTATGAATTTCCGATATTCTAAACGGGGCAATTATTGCAAAAATTCATACAAAAATTCATAAATGCAGAAAATAAGACTAAGTACAAATTAAAACAGAGCCATAAAATTTTCTGCAATTTTCTAGGAATTTTTTTGTTATTTTTAATCAATTTTTCCAAAATCTTTATCAATTTTCTGAATTCTATAATTGATTTTCGGAAAAAGAGAAAAAAACAGAAAATAGAGACTGGGGGCAAGGAGGTAAAATCCTCCTCCCACCGTGCGCCAAGACCGGACTCAATATGCCTTTGAGTTTGCTCGGGCCTGCTCAGGACGTCAAGTCCTTTTTAGCCATGGGACTTTACATTGGTTTCCAACCAGGCTTCAAGTTCAAGCCATTTAGGACTTCATGTCCAAACCGTAAAAGCAAGGTGGTGGCGTGCGATCCAGAGTGACGCACGGAGTTGGGCTTGGGAAGCCTGGCGCAAAGCGGCAAAGATCGCTGACGGTCGCGCGAGGGGCTTATCCCGCCGGAGTGTTTCGAGGCGCTGGCCGTGTAGCGCGCTCGATCGCCGGCGTCGAACAGTGGTCGCGAGCGTGCCGGCCGGCCGGTTCGGGCCAGCGCGAAGCGGCGCGATGCGCGGCGGCCTTGACGCGCGATGGGCCCCGACGCAGATCGGCCTTGACGTCTTGGCGGCGCGGCAAGCGGCGGCACGCCAGGTGCGCGCGAGGAGGCCGAGGCCTAACGCAGTCTTCGCCGGTCGCTGGCGGTGGGCTGCGAGCCGAGCTTCGATGGCGGCCGGCGCGATTGCGACCGTGCGTCTTGGCGGCGCGTGAAACGCGCTTCATGCCGGGCGTTAGCGCGACAGCGATCAGCGTGGGGCCGGTTGTTTGGATCTAGTGCCTTGTGCCGACGATGCCGGGCCGATCTTTGGCGGCACCGCAAGGCTTCGGCGTCGGTCACGGTGGGCCAGCGCGATGCTTCAACGGCGACTAAGTTAGCGACGACCGGCGTCTTCGTGTCTTGTGATGGCGGCGGTGGTGTGTCGTCCGACTGGCCGGTTGGCTTCATGCCATGGGGCCGTTGCTACGGGAGTCCGTCGACGGCTTCAAGGTCGGTGGGTACTGCAGCTTCATGTTACGGCTTCGTGCCGATGTTGCTACTTTGTACTGTTGCTTCATGCTGCTTGTAGATTCATTGATGCATGTGCGATGGCTTCATGCCGATCTGTAGCTGCGTGCTACATTACATTGCATAGTATCTGTAATTTCTTAAATCATGGCTTCATGCCATGCGATCTGTACCGTAGCTACGTGCCACGTAATGAGTACAGAGCGCGATGCATGGATTAGATGCAAAATACAGACGAGTGATTAGATTCAATCACCCGATTCTCACCTTTCTCAATCTATTCTTCGGTAGGCTATCGCGTAGGATAGAGTCGCGTAGGACTTTTCTTTCGGCAATCCGAGTGGATGCCGGCTTGATGGCGAAGTTGATTGCAGATCGGATCGGGCGATCAATCGCCAGAGTAGACGTTCGTTGTCGCCGGCGATCCTTCGCTTCTTGTCTTTTTCCCACCTTTCAATCTTTCTCCGGTAGAGCTTCGTGCTGATAACGTGTTAGACAACCTCGCTATCGAATAGTCCGGGGTTGCCTAATAGATCTCAAGTGGAGAATAGACAGGGAGAAAGAGAGACACAATATGAGGAGGAACAGGCCTGCTTTATTATTCTGTATGCTTGTGTACAATGGGGTGACCCCCTGCCTCCTATATATAGCGGTTCTGCTTAGAGATAAGGAAGAGTCCATATAGGATACGAATCCGGTTTCCTAACATTTACAATGTTATATTTAGCATTTCAGGCTTGATATAACAAAGTATATCTCAGACTTGTGGGTTTCTTTGACATCTAGGCCCGTCTAGCTCAGTTGGTAGAGCGCAAGGCTCTTAACCTTGTGGTCGTGGGTTCGAGCCCCACGGTGGGCGATTTTCTTAGTTTTTTGTATTATTTAAGACCTTGTGTTGTTCACGTCTTAGCAGTTTTATTTTTACTGCCAGATTGTTTCATTTAAGACCTTGTGCTGTTCACGTCTTTGCAGTTTTATTTTTACTGCCAGATTGTTGCTAAGAAAGTACTAACTGTTTCGCACTGATAGGAACAAACAGATGGTTATCTCCAGAAAGACATGTAGGCTATCATATTGTTGAGCTTGAGCACATGGACTTGCAACATTTTCAACCTCATTTCCATTTTTTTCCAAGTAGGAAAGGTGGTTGAGCAAAAAATAATTTCTGTAGGTGCTGAACAGTCCATATCTCGCTTGCTGCTGCTGCACGCGTTGTTAATGCCCCTGTCAACTAATCAACCAGACCACGTTTTCCACATCATTACAAAGAATATGGTTGGTCATCGACGTTTTGTATCGCTGATAAAGGTAACTGTTAAATCTTCTTGTTTCGTGTTTGATTACGCGGACAGTAGAGACAAATTGTTCTATAGCACAAGTCAATTCAGATTTCAGAAGCTTGGGTCGATCACATATTCGCGTAGAATCAAGATAGCTCCAGTCACGCAACGGCCAATAACCCAAGATCCAAGAGCCTTGAATTGAACACCCACAGAGATGCAGATTGCAGAGGCAGCCACGCCCGCAGCGGACAATGTTATGTGAGCTCCAGCCCAGCTCAGCCTGAGGTCAATCTACCCACTTGGAATTCAACTCCAGAACGGCACGTCTGCTCTGCTCCCCTATTAAGCAGGCGAACCCCCAAATAAGAAAGTGGGAGGTGATTCTAAGCGAGAACATCCCGCCATCTCCGTCTGCAAATCTTGGCACCGTGGGGAGCAGTTGAGCCGGCGAGATGAGGGAGGCGGAGAAGATGCGGCGGCGGACGCTGGTGCTGGTGAACCTGGCGTCGGTGCTGGAGAAGGCCGACGAGGTGCTGCTACCGGCGGTGTACCGGGAGGTGGGCGCGGCGCTGGGCGCGTCACCGACGGCGCTGGGATCCCTAACCCTCTGCCGCGCGCTAGTCCAGGCCGCCTGCTACCCACTTGCCGCCTACGCCTCCGCGCGCCACGATCGCGCCCGCGTCGTCGCCGTCGGGGCCATCCTCTGGGCCGCCGCCACCCTCCTCGTCGCCCTCTCCGGCACCTTCCTCCAGGTCAACCGCTCTCCTCCCCATTCCCCATTCCTCTTCTCCTCCTGTCACTGACATGGTGGGACCCGCTCCATGTTTTCTTCTACGCACCTACCAGCCTACCGCTAAACATAGAATTGTTTTATTATTAAATTTATTTCTATTTATAACCTCTCGGTTAACTTATTTGGAAATACAATCATTTATGGTCTATTTAGTTGATGGGATGAGATTGAATAGGATAAGATGGTACCATTTAATTCTATTATTTTGAATGACTTTTTTCAAATAATAAAATATATAGATAATTTTTTTCTTAAAACATCTCATACATGGGAAAAAATGCTCGAATATACAACAATAAAATACAAAATATCAAGAATATACAACATAGAAAAATTTTTGCAAAAGTAGCAGCGGGTGACGCCACGTGCACTACACACACATTGACACTGCTACAGCCTGTGTCGCCGCCACACCACTCGCTGCAGAACTGTGTGTCACCCCCCGTCGCATTGAATTGTTGGTTTTCTTTTCTTTTTTTTTCTCTGATTTTTTGACCGGATCTGATTGAAATACAAATAACTTTACTATACAAACTACAAATTTAATAAGAAAACTTTCAAAATTTGTGTAAAATCATGTGGATTATGAATATGCAAAGGAATTTTAGTTTTGATTATTGCACAGCAAACGATTGGATCAATTGCCCCTCTGAATTGTCCTCGTCCTAATCCTCTCCTGTTTCAGTTCTTACCCGCTTTTCTTTCCTAGTTTTAGCCAATTGAAAGAGTTATATGCGCAGCTTGCAACTTCAGTTTCATAAGTTTGCGCGCCAGCAAATTCAAAGGGATAGACATGTACATGCATGGTAGTATGCATGGATAATTCAAGTCTAATAGATTGTAGAACTTGCAACGTAGGGTGGCTTTCATGGCTCAACAGGAAAGAAAAGGAATCAAGCAAAGAAGGCTACCAATTGATGACTGCTTTGACGATCATTGTGAAAAGCACGTACATACAGGCAATAACCTTAGGAACAAGACTCAACCTTAGTAGGGCACACGCAACGAAAGTTTAGATGATGAAATAAGCAACAGATTATATTACAATGGCATTACAACAGTGACGATATTGCTACAAGAAGTGACGATAACACTGATTGTCATGGTGGAACAAGTGATCGTTCCGCCTATGTTCGTAGAGTGGGAATGATGCCCCACATTTTGTACATATTACATCACCCGTCAATCTTTCGCGATTTGTTCTCGGACACCGCTCAATCTCTCTTATGAAAGAGCTCCATGAGGGTGCGCAGTGCTCCCAGCTGCTGCTGAATGGGTAGCCTATGACATACGTCTCTGGGGTATAAGACGTAACTTGTTTGTGTGCATTCTCTGGAGTTCTGCACTCCCATATGGGCATGTCATCCTGATTCTCGGCGTCCCCTATGTTAATACCGGCCGGGTTCCCGGATGGTCTTTCTAACCCGGTAAGGATTTCTTGCGTTGTGCGGACCTCGGCCGGTTGTTTTGCCTTGTCCATTCTTAGAGTGGAGGAACACTCTTCCACTTCTGGTGCCTTGCGGAGACGTCTTCTCTGTTTCGGCTCGCACTCCACTATATGGTGCAGGAGGTGCGTGTTGGGCTTGTCCTTGTACAACCGGAAGCGTGCCCTGCAGTCCATGTAGTATGCCCGCTGTGGTCGTTGAATAATACCTTGGGCGTACTCGGGGTCTAGCTTTTCGGGGCGAAAGTAGCACCACGGAGAGGGTTGCTCCCCCCAGTTATCCCATATGGGAAGTTTGAGATGTGGGTGGTACTTCTCTGGGTCCATCCAGTTGAAGTAGGCGCACCATTCATCCTCAGCCAATGGGCACTGGTAGAATCTCCGGTCCGCTAGATACCCGTGGCAGGTATCAACCACTGCCTGCAGGTCGTGATTGCAAAATTCGAGGCTTTTGGGTGCGGGCCCTTGAGGAGGTTTCTCCTTTGACTTTATCAATTTTGCAAGTTTCTTCTTGAAGTCCTGTATGTGACGAAGCAGTTTAGAATTACTACTTTGTGACTGTGTAGCATTAGCATGTCGCATGAAACTCACCGATTGGTTGCTCCCTTGTCCACCGGCCCTGAACTCCGGTCGATCTAGAACGGGGACATATCCCGGTGGCCTCTCCCACCAGGTGAAGTTCTCGGGCAAAGTGGGGTAGGCGTCGTGTCAGTTGTTGAGAAATTCGTAGTCACGTCGTTCCGGCCTGTCGATCCATTGGAAGAAGCAACACCGGTCCTTCTGCTAGAAAACAAAGAACGACGCATGAAATGGTAGTGCTACACTGTACTATATGGACACCAGTAGGTTTACCTCATAGTCGTGACCACAACAGTAATGAGCGCGGGCGGCCGTAGCTCCGTGCATAGACTGCATGATCTTCGTCGGAAGGTTGCAGGTGCAATTAGGTCGGGGCAACTCCGGTAAAACTGTAGCGTCAACACTACTCATATCCAGGTATTCGGGGCGGGTTAAGTTTCCCTTGCTGAAGAAGCGACGGTAGAATGACTTCGTGCCCTAATTTGTGTAAAGTCAGTTGAAGTCTATTGCCGGTCTATTGGTAATGGATGTGTACCCCTCCACCAGTTTTTATAGTGGTGGTGAGCTAGATGGCCTCTCTCCCCTTTAGCAAAGCTGCATGACCTATCACCCCTCTCTGAAAGCTGCACGACCTGTCATGCCTTTGGCAAAGCTGCACAACTTGTCACTGTCGACGATCTGTTTCGCCGGCAATGAGATTTGTGATTCTAGGGGATTTGTGCGGGATCTGAGCTTGATGGTAACACAGGATGCGAGGGCAATCTGTTTTAGACAGGTTCGGGCTCTCTCGGAGGAGATAATACCCTAGTCCTGTGTTCTTGGTTGTATTGTCTCCCTTTTTCTTGTTTCTCCCTCCTCCCCTTATATCTTTGGGGAGAATACATGATAGTTAGGCGCCAGGGCCCTGAACATGGTGGCACGAGCGACATGTCCCTTGTCCTTATCCGCCTTCACGCTCTACGCCCTGGAGAGGTGGTTATGCTTTCTCAGGCCACGCTTTGCCCGCCTTGTCGAGGTTCGGCTTCGCAGCTCTTTGGCGATGTCGGACCGCATGCCTCGTCCACTGGCGGGTTGTTAGAGGCGAGGGCCACAGCTTCCGTGAAGGATCGAGGAGTTGTCTTGGGAGCAAGTCGAAGGTCTCCTCTGGGCCCGTTGCGCCACAGGCTTTGGGCTTTCTGTTCCGCTGTCGAGGCCAGTCGGTGTTGGCCCCTCTTGTGGGGCCCTGTCTCTCTGACATCCCACAGCAGACCCCAAGTGCTTTAGGATCGACTTTCGGTCCCTTGCCTGTCATGAGGATTATGCGAGAGAGATCATAAAGAACTTGTAGTATGAAGCCACCGTGGTTAGTTAGCTCGTGGCCGAAAGTGGTACCGTGCGTTCACGGTCTTGCAACAGCCGCTGTCGCTCGGTTGACCCTCGTGGGGCGTACCTTGGTCTTTTGGCTCGTGGCCGAGTGGTACCAGCGCTCACGGTCTTGGCTAACCCGGCTTGTCGCCGGTGACCCTCATGGGGCGTGCCTTGATCTTTTGGCTCGGGGCCGAGTGGTACCGCGCCTTGGATTCTGATCTTGTGACAGCGGCTGTAGCTCGGTGACCCTCATGGGGCATACCTTGGTCTTTTGGCTCGGGGCAGTGGTACCGCGCCCGGATTCTGATCTTGTGACAGCGGAAACTGTAGCTCGGTGACCCTCATGGGGCATACCTTGGTCTTTTGGCTCGGGGCGAGTGGTACCGCGCCCGTTTGCAGTCTTGTGACAGCCGCTGTAGCTCGGTGACCCTCATGGGGCATACCTTGGTCATTCAGAGTAATGCACTGTGCCGGCTTACGGCGCCTTGCTTTAGACCCTCATGGGCGCATTCTCAAGACCGTGTTGGTTGTAGATCCTCCGCGACACCCAATCGCATTGTGGGACAAATGACCAGCAATTGACCCCAAATTATGGGGTGTCTTGTCGGAGGATGTTCGGAAAGTGCCCACCCCAAGCTTAGTGGCGGCCGGCGTTCAGCCCGTCATGGGGCGCACTTTTTCCCAAACCGGACCAGATTTGACACTGGCGCGTTTTGCGCGACGCAGCTATTGGCCCGTCATGGGGCGTGCCCTGGATCCGGCCCAGGTGAAGCAGGAGGGCCTCGTTTCTTCCCACCGTAGGTGGAAATTGGGGCCCATTTCTTCCCCTAAGTCGGAAGGACCCTCGTTGGAGCAACGGCCTCCTCGCACTTTCTCCACTACTACTGCGAAACCTTCAAACCTTCCTTGGCGATTTAGGGTTTTACGATTTCGCGCCTTGGCTTGGCGCGGTTCTTTCCTCCAGTCTTCTTCTTCGCCATGTCGTCTTCCTCGTCATCGGAGGGTAGCACCGACCTGCGACGGTAGGGTGGGAGACTTCCATCACGACGATGTCCCGCTTGGAGGGATGGTTGCCTTGGCCAGGCGTCCTCCCTCCATTGGAGTTGATTTCCGCCGCCTGCCGCAGTGACCCTTACCCCACACCTCTAGAGAATGAGATTGTGGTGTTCGAGTCCTTCTTAGCGAGGACTTAGCATTCTGGGAGCGCCTTCTTCCGGGGCTCCTCCACTTCTACTGAAATTGAGTTGATCAATTTGAACCCCAACTCGATTCTTCACATTGCCATCTTCGTCCGGCTCTGCGGCGTATCTTGGGATACGTCCTCATTTGGATTTGTTCCGCTCCTTCTTACAGTGAAGCCTCATCCGAACCGGGCGGCTCCCAATGTCGTTGGGGCGGCAGGGCTCCAGTGGGAGGGCTCGAAGAAACAGTATTTTGTCGTTCCTCTCAAGACCTCCTCAAAGGTTGGAGGCGGGAGTGGTTCTATTGTGCCAACGTTGATCCCTTCCTCGCCCCTTTGCTCTTTGTGCTCCTAAAGCTTCCCGATCTTTGGAGCGACACCAGACGGAGGAGGTTTGGCGCAAGTCCCGAGCCTGGCGTTGATTGACGATCTGAAGAATCGAGGGTCGACGGGCCCCGGGATCGCGGTCGGGCTTTTGTGAAGCGCCGAGTGCAGCCCTTGAAGGAGAGAGTCCATTTGGGGTTCCAATACAACGGCCTCTAGACCCCACGCGGGAGTCGGAAATGGACTGTCGATGGAAGGCGCGGCACGGGTAGTTGATTTCTTCGTGCCTGGCACAATAATCACCAACAGGGGCTGCCCTCGTAAATTTTCGATGGCAAGGCCTCCTCCTGTGAGTGCACTATTCTCTCGAAAGGTCGTTCCATGATTTCTTTGATCGATGTGTGATTCAAGCGAGTGCGATCGTTCCTTTTTCGAGGCCTTGCGTCCTTCCCTACGGCGCTCCAGGTTAGCCGGCCTCTCTCGGTGAGACACGCTCGAGCGAAGCGGCGGTGACACCTCGATCGACGAGCTGCCGGAGTCGGCGGAGGAGGTCGCCCGATCCTTCGTCGGCCGGACCTTCGACCTCTGTGGACCCGGATCGCAAAGCGGGGCCACGACCTTCTTCCGATCTCGAAGCGGCCCAGCTCAGCGCCAACTTCCCTCCGAGTGGTCTTTGGGCCTCGGATGAAACACAGGATGAAATTCAAGAAATCCAAGAGGTATTCTTTTGGGCGATCCTTGTCTTTTGTTATTCTTTGTCTTGAGGTGTCTTCCCTTTTGTTGATTCAGACTCCTGCTGTGGGCGTCCTGTGGAGGGGTCTCTGAAAAGGAGCCCCAGCGAAAAGGCTTCCCAAGGGAGCCCCCGCCACGTCGGCTAGGTCACCGCCGCCGCCGGCCGGGAGTCGCCATCGGGCGCCGGTGGTCCGACAATGAACCATCCGGTGGTCCGTCCACGACGATCGACCCGGCCGTCTCCGGAGTGGAGGAAGTGCCTCAGCCACCGCCCAGCTCGGCCCTCTGCCAAAGCCCCCAAATCGGACCGTATGGTGGGAAGGGGTTCCACCGAAGGATGGAAGAGGACGACGAGATGGAGAGAGCGGCTCGGACGGAGCTTTATGAGCTCACCGTCAAGTGTAGCACGCTCGTCGGTGAGCTTCTTGTCTTCAATCATCGCTGCTTGACTTCTCCCTGAGATTACGCCTGTTACCTAGGACATGGGGGCGCTCGGAGCAAAGGTCGCGGTTTTTCCTAAGGTGCTCCCGAAGCTCAAGGAGCGAAGCGATGCAGGACAAGCTCAACGAGATCAGCGCGGACGAGGTGGAAGGAAGTTCCACGAGCTCGAGGCGAGTGTATGGCGATCCGAGGAGAAGACGAAGCTTGAGCATATCTTTGGAAGGTGAGATTCTCCCCGAATACGGTTTGGATGTCTTTTGGGTGGTGGTTGGAGAGGATGATGACACATTCGTGTTTGAGGCCTTGAATCAACCGTTCTTGAGCCGAGGCCTACCGAGGCTTCAGAGAATTCAGCCTCGAAGCTCGAGTCGACTGAAAGGATGCAATGGAGCCGAAGGGTAAATTTATTTGACTTGGGTTGAACATACTTGGCGTCGGGTGTGCTCTTGATGGTCGTTTGACTTTGTGGCAGAGTGCAAGGAGAAGATGGCGGCCAGCCGAACGAGCGGATCGAAGCTGGCGTCGCTGCGAGCCGATCCTGCACCTTCTGCGCATTGAAGGAGCCACGCCGGGCCAGGGGCGATCTTTGTTCCACTTCTCGGGAGGCCGACAGCGGGATCGAGCTTACGCCAAAGAATCCGCGGCGATGGCGCGAACCAGGCATTAGCGGTGGTCAAGTCTCATTATCCGAGAGTTGACCTCGAAGGCTGTGAAAGAAGGCTTTGCACTGTGATGAAGACAAGGCCAACGCGCTCCTCGAAGAGGTGTCCGGTGCATCGCGAGCCACATTGGAAAATCTGGAATTCGACTTTGGCGTGGGCCTTGATGCCGAGTGCTCGCCCTCCTTGTTTGAAATAATCTTGTCTTCTTACTTGATTATAATTCGCTTGTATTGTCTTCCGCCGAGTGGTCTTCGACCTCTTCCACTTTCTTCTCTGGTGAGTTGTTAGAATATATGCCCGCAGCCTTTTGGATCTGTTGTGCCTTTTCCGGATGGGCTTGACCGATCGTGGTATGGCTTCCAAACGCCAGGGCCTTGGCCCGTGGCTTTCTTGCCCCGGACACGCTTTTCCGAGAGGTGGCGTCGACTCTCGGCGTCGGGACTTACGTTGTAGCCACCTGGTGAGTGGTTTAGCCCCAGGCTTGCATCACTTGCTAGCTCTCCGGCCCGGGCTTTGCGCTTAATTTGGTATAATTAAGCGAGGAAGCCGAATGAGCTTGAACTGCTACGACGCGTGTCGGGTGAAATTCTCCTTAATGTCGCCGATCTTCTTCGGTATTTGCACCTTTGTAAACCGTTTTCGCGCTTCATTGATTGTGAGGTGGCGCGTTTTGATTGCCTTTGGAGACGCTTTCCGATTTCCGGTCGGGTGGCTTATAAATAGGCGTCACCGCTAATGAAGCGATCGCCGTTTCTTCTTGCCTTGTCCTTCGTCTTCCTCTTCCGATTTCCTTCCATGTCTAACATGAGGAAGTTTGTTAGCCGTCTGCGGCATTCTTTCGCCTTGTGATTCTTTAGGTTTTTGTACTGGTGGGAGGAGGCCGAAGCATGGGAGGAGCATGATTTTGCCATCCTGGAGGCGGAGGCGGAGGACGGAGCGGCGAGGCGCCCGCCGCCGTAGCCACCTTGTTGGAGATCGCCCAGGGCTCCACGAGGTGGCGGAGATCATCCTTGAGATGGTTGGTCGCGATCGTCGCGGCGACCTTGCCGTCGGGCCCTCGTCTGGCCTTGTACCCCTTGTGGGTGGTTGACGAGAGATTCTGGCGGCTTTGGGTCGCGTGGTCGCGACTAACTTCAGCGATCTCGCCTCGGGTCTCCCAAATGACACAAGACAAAGAAGACTAACCGGACCGACACAGAAGCACGATGAGCGACACCGATGGCGGCACGATTTTTTTTTAGCGAGAAAAAGAAAAAGAAAATTAGCGATGTAAATTATTAACATTATGGAATGAAATGCGAAATTTTATCCGATTCAGGCCTATCATATTTAACCCGGACTTAGTGGTTCCGCTGATCAACTCATTCTAGTCGGTTGCTCGATTACCCGATAACGAGGTGGGGCTCGAGCTTTTGGACGGTTAGAAATTCGCGACCAGGCAAATCTTGGTCAAGTCGCGCTGCGAATTGCGATCCGAGTGGTTAGTGCTTTCTACCCATTCCGTTTGTCTTGTGGCTGGTATAAACCGCCGAGGCTTTGTGCTCATCGTGGTTTGTTATTTCCGTGCATTCTATATCGGCACGACCAGGGTTAGGCGCTACTGGCTTCGGGTAATAACCACTCGGGGCTAGCATTACACGTAACTTGAAAACAAGGCGAACCACTATTTTATTTAATGTGTAAGAGTGGGATACATAACTCATGTGTAGAAGCGACGGAGCTGTTCGGCGTTCCAAGTATTTGCCGAACCTCGCCGTCTTCTCGCCTGCAGTCGATAAGCACCGTGGGTTGTCTTACCACGATGTATGGACCTTCCCAAATTGGAGAGAGCTTGTGCTCGCTTTTAGTTCCTCCTCAGGACCGGATCTCCTTACGAAAAGGTTCTATTTCTGACGTTGCGAGAGTGGTAGCGCCGAAGTCCCTGGAGGTACTTAGCCGACTGGAGGGCGGCAATGTTCCGAGCCTCCTCGAGTTGATCAAGCTCCACCATTCGGCTTCCCTCGGACTCGGCTTCGTTGTAGTTCCGAACCCTCGGGATTCGAATCCGGCTCGAGGCAGCGGAATCCGCCTCTGCGCCATAGACCGAGGAAAAAGGGGTTTGGCGATCGCTCGGTGGGAGTGGTTACGAGTCCCCAGTCTTGACGGTAGCTCCTTCACCCATCGGGCGGCGTATGGTTTGAGGCGGTCGAAGATCCTGGCCTTGAGGCCTTGAAGGACCAGGCCAGATTGGCTCGCTCGACACGCCCATTGCTTCGTGGGTGAGCCACCGAGGCGGCAGATCTTGATCCCGGCGCCTTCGCACCATTCTTGGAATTCTTCACTCTGAACTGGGTGCCGTTGTCGTGATGATCCGGTTGGGCACTCGAATCGACTACAATATCTGGAAGAACTCCTTGGCCTTAATCGCAGTGATAGTTACAAGCGGCTTGGCTTGATCCACTTGGTGAACTTGTCAATGGCCACGAAGAGGTAAGCGAAACCGCCTTGAGCCTTCTTGGCGGGCCCGCTATGTCGAGCCCCAGGCGCAAAAGGCCAAGAAATGGGTATAGTCTGTAGCTCATGTGCCGGCAAGTGTGTCTGCCTTGCATAGAATTGGCAGCCCTCGCAGGTTCGAACTATCTCCTTGGCATCCGTTACTGCCGCTGGCGTAAGAAACCACTGTCGGTAGGCTTTCCCAACCAAGGCGCTTGATGCCGCGTGATGGCCGCGCATCCCGAATGGATTTCTTGGAAGCGACTCTCTTCCCGCTTGTCCCGAAATGCACCGCTGAGGACACGAGGCACTTTTTCTGAAGAGCTCGTCGCCCACCACCACGTAGGATTTGGCTTGTCGGGAGATGCGCTCTGCCGAGTGGTCGCTTCCTGAGTTTGTCCTTCAGAGATAATCAAGGTGCAGGGTGGTCGATCTGGATCGATGAAGCGGGACCGGTTCCGGGACCCTCGCTGGCTTTTGCCGTTTTGTAGCAGTTGGCTCGTGAAGATCCTGTCATTTAAGATATCACTTGGGACATCTGCGAGTGGCTCCCATCTTAGCCAACTCGTGCTGCCTCATTATTGCGGCGGAGGACATGAACCAGCTCCAAATCGTCAAACTTGCCTTCCAATTCTCGGACTTCTTTGGCGGTATGCCGCCATATTACGATCCACGCACAACCAAGTCCTTCTCATACTTGATTCACCACCAACTGAGTCGCCTCGAATCGCGGTAGTCGGATTCGAGTGATGTGGCGATCTGAAGCCCATGGATGAGGGCCTCGTACTCCGCGGCATTGTTTGAGGCCGGAAGTGAATCAGAAGGACATACTTCACTGTCACCCTTAGGCGAGATAAGGAGGATTCCCGCCTGCTCCTCCAAGCATGAGAGATCCGTCGAAGTGCATGACCCAATATTCGGCTCTTCTTGGTGCGAAGTGCAGGATTCGGTCCACTCGCCGTAGAAGTCGACCAAAGCACAGGACTTGACGGCGGTGCGGCTTGAACGAGATGTCGAAAGCTCCAAGCTCACTGCCCACTTTGAAATTCTTCCGGTAGCTTCCCGACAGAGGACCTCTCCCACGGGAAAGAAGTGACTCTTGAAATCGAATGTCCTTGGAAATAATGCTTCACTTCCGTAGCGAGATCAAAATGGCGTCTGGCGGCTTGGATTGGAGGATATCTTGTCTTGGATTCGCCAAGATGCCGACGAAATAAATCAGGCGTTGCACGCCAGAAGCGGTGTCAGATTCCTCCCGCTCCACAACTATCACGGCACTTACTACATGAGATGTTGCCGCTATGTAGAGCGAAAGAGGTTCACCTGGCGCCGGCGAGACTAAGACTGGGAGTGGAGAGAAACACCTTGAGTTCTTGAAGGCCTGCTTTGTGCCTCTGCCGTCAATCAAAGCGATCTTGCTTCTTAAGGAGCTTGAAGAAAGGCATTCCGGACCCCAGTCGTGAGATAAACACACCAAGCGCTACCATGCATCCGGTGAGCTTTTGGACCTCCTTTTGGTGGTAGGCGGGGCCATTTTCATAATGGCTCCAATTTTCTCCGGTTCGGCTCGATCCCACGACGGAGACGATGAACCCGAGTAGTTTCCTAAGACACTCAAACGCACTTCTCGGGTTTAGCCTCATCCGAACGATCTTGGACTTGCGAGCGTCTCGGCGGTCGGAGGTGAGGTATCCTCTGTCTGCGTTTTAACTACCACATCATCCACATAAGCTTCCACATTGCGCCCGAGGTGATGGTGAAAGCCATTTGCCTGGCCAGATGCGTTCTTGTAGGCATTCTTGAGCCCGACGGCATAGTGATATAGCAATATGCTCCGAATGGAGTGATAAGCGAAGTCTTCTCATGATCTTCCTCTCGGCCGAATCGATGATAGCCTGAATAGGCGTCCGAAACTGAGTAACCGAGATCCGGCGATGGAGTCTACGGTGATCGATCTGAGGAGACCAAAGGGATCTTCGGACAAGCCTTATTGAGGTCGGTGTAATCAACACACATGCGCCCGACTTTTATTCTTCTTACGGGCCAGTGCGAGGTTCGCCAACCGATCGGGATGATACACTTCTTTGATGAAACACTGCGGCTAGCGCTTTGTGATCTCCTCTCCGATGGCTTCTCGGCGATCTTGAGCAAACCGTCGTAGCCTTTGTAGCGGGCCTGGCGGATTGGTTTACATTTGGTGCGTGCTTTCGATCACCTCCACAGGAACCCGGGCATGTCGGACGGCTTCCAGGCAAAGGCGTCTTGGTTTGCCGCGAGAAAGGTGACGGCGCGTCTTCCTATTCATCCTCGAGCCTTGTCCGATCGAAGCGGCTCGAGCCGGATCGGACGGGTCGAGAGGATCCTTTTGGTGCCTTCTTCGGGGCTGATCCCGAAGTTCTGCGGCTTGCGGGTAGGGATACTGCCTTCCGGCTTGTCGAAATCCGCCTCTTGGCGAATTCTTTCCCGACCCGCCAGCGCCTCCAGAGACTCGGCCATTTCGCGACTCTCCCCTGTCGCAAGAGAAAGGCCTTAACGTCGCCGCCAGAGTGATAATACCACTCGGACGGCATTTTCAGCGATTAGATACGGCGTAGTGGGGCACCGCCATGAACTTGGCTACGGTCTCCCCAAGATGGCGTGATACGTTGTCGCGAAGTCTGCCACCTCGAAGCTAAGGCTCTCGATCCGGTAGTTGTCCCTTGCGCCGAGCGTGGTGGTAGAGTGATTTGTCAGAGTGGTACCGCCCGAAGCGTTCGGGTATCACTCCATGAAAAGGTGACGACCAGCGCTTGAGGTCGACCGCGGGATCCCCGTATCATCGAGTGTCTTCACGAAGAGGGCGTTGAGCCCGCCTCCACCGTCAATCAACACCCTTTTGAGCTTGATGCAGCGGACAACCGGCGCCAAGACCGGTAGGTATCTGCAGGGTATGGGGCCAGCGATCTGGGTGATCCGTGCGGTCGTAAGTTATTGCGACCTCGGACCACCGGACATATCGAAGTCTCAGGCTCTACTTCATAGATGTCCCGGCGGTGAGCTTTGCTTCCGCTTGGACTCGTATCTTGGTGAACCCCGAATATGTAGTTAAGCTCGAGGTCGACTTCTGATAGTCTTCCTCGGCCAGAAGCGGTTTCTTGGCGGCATGACCACTCGGACCTTGTCGGCCTTGCCTCTTGCTCGTGGGCGAACCTCTTTAGGGTGAAACAATCCTTGGCGGCATGTCTCCCTTTGGATGGAAAGGGCGAGTGAGTTCATGACCTTATCATATCCATCCTCTTTGAGAGCGCGAGGATGAGTTGGCGCAATGGCGCCACTAGCTCTTCGCCCCTTGCGCTTCTTTTCTTTCCGCCGAGGGGTTCGGATCGATCCTTCCCTTCATCACGTCGTTCGCGAGCCTCGGAGGTGGCGTAACGGTCCGCTAGCGGCGAAACGGCTCCAGGCCAAGCGTGGGTGGCTTCCGGGACATCTTCTTGATGAGGTCGGGTCGCCGACTCCTTTACGAAGGCGGCTATCACAACCGCATCTGTGACATCCCGAGCGGTGCTTTTCTTGTTCATGAAGCGCTTGACGAACTCCGGAGGGATTCGTTTCCTCCTTTGGTGTAGCCGGTATAGGTCCCAAGGGTGCACAGGCGCTCGTAAGTGCCTTGGAAATTTGAGATGAACTGCTCACACAGATCTCCCGAGGAATCTATAGAGTTCATTTGGAAGTCCGGTGAGCCATGCTTGGGCGAGGCGAGAGGGTAGCAAGCAAGTAGTTTGCCATTACTTTACAGTCCCCGTGGCCACGACCGCCGGGCGTATACTTGTAGCCAAGCCTGCAGGTCTCTCTCACCGTCAAACCTAGTGATGCCTTTAGGATTAAATCCATCAGGCCAAACCACTCGGCGTAGGTGAGGAGTAACGCCGCGGACCCCTTCGATGACTCGTGATACCCCGGGAGGTGATCGGCGCGAGGGGATCGCGCTTGGCGTATTCGCGGCCTCGCGGAAGGATGCCGGCGCTCATATTCGTCGGCTTTGACGGGCGTTGTTCCTCCCTTTCTGGCCGCGGCGCTGGCGTCGAGTGCGTGAACGGAGGTCGCGGTGATGCTATGTCGCAAGTCGTCTCGCGAGGTAGAACATGATGTATCTGACGGGCTTCCCGACTGGCCATTTGCTTTGGTATCTGGGTCTCGCCGGACCACGTGGCAGCTCCTTCGCCGTGGTCGGTTTGAGTATCTTTGGATATTTGCCGCGCCGTCACCATGGCCTTTACTTGGGCCATGATCGGGCAAGCTGGATCATCTGCCCAAAGATAGGGTCGGGGTATCCAGGAGTGTCTTGGAAGCGGCGATATTCTGGCGTGGTGCGCAACAGCCTGGTCCCCGTCTTGGCTTGCGAGAATGTCTTTATTGACAGCCCGGCGCGATCCCGGAGATGCAGCCGCCAGCGTCGAGGCTCGATCACTCGGCCTCCTTCCAAATCGTGGCGGCGAGGTATCGAGCGGCTAACTGCCGAATCTGCCGCGAGCCTTCGATCCACCTGGACTCTCACGGAAATTCCAGCCTCTCTAGGCTTTCTTCGACTCGGCGGCCCGAGGTGGGTGAGTCTGAGAAGACAAACCTAGGCGCTCGGGGTGCCGAGTGGCTTGGCGGTGAGAACTCCACCCTTCTTGCCTCGGCGTCCTCGAGCGACTTGGCCGAGCAGGTCTTGGATCCCAGCTCGGTACTTTAGAAGTGCAGGTAGGGGACCTTCCGATCGGCGCGGAAGTCGTGACAATGGATCGCCGGAAACCTCACTGTGTTGTGGCGGTTCCATAGAGAGAGAGGCTTCCGAGGTCGTTGGAGATGAAGGTCAGGCTTAGAAGCGGAAGGCTGGCCCGGCGAAGACTGTGGAGACTTAGCTCGTCGCGACCATCAAGCTTGACGAAGATGTTGACACAATCCCTACCAGCGCGCCAACCTGCCGACGATCTGTTTGTAGGCAATGAGATTTGTGATTCTAGGGGATTTGTGCGGGATCGAGCTTGATGGTAACACAGGATCTTGAGGGCAATCTGTTTTAGGCAGGTTCGGGCTCTCTCGGAGGAGATAATACCCTAGTCCTGTGTTCTTGGTTGTATTGTCTCCCTTTTTCTTGTTTCTCCCTCCTCCCTTATATCTTTGGGGAGAATACATGATAGTTAGGCGCCACCTGCCCTGAACATGAGTGGCTGAGCGACATGTCCCTTGTCCTTATCCGCCTTCACGCTCTACGTCACGGAGAGGTGGTTATGCTTTCTCAGGCCACGCTGCCGCCTTGTCGAGGTTCCGGCTTCCGCAGCTCTGCGATGTCAGACCGCATGCCTCGTCCCTGGCGGGTTGTTAGGGCGGGGCACGAAGCTTCCGTGAAGGATCAGGAGTTGTCTTGGGGAGCAAGTCGAAGGTCTCCTCTGGGCCCGCCGTTGCGCTTCTGGGCTTTGGGCTTTCTGTTCCGCCTGTCAGGCCCAGTCGGGTGTTGGCCCCTCTTGTGGGGCCCCTGTCTCTGACATCCCACAGTCACGCTTTGTGAAAGCTGCACGACAGCGTGGTCCAATCAGTCTGAGAAAGCTGACACTAGCGTGGTGTCAAATCGCATTGAGGGTGACAGGTTGTGCAGCTTTGCCAAAGGCATGACAGGTCGTGCAGCTTTCAGAGAGGGGTGACAGGCCGTGCAGCTTTGATTGAGGGAGACTGGACTTAATACTTAGAGTTATTGGGCAAGTAGCATTTAGATGCAAACAAAGTTGTAAATGAGATATTTTTGTAGAATATGGTAGTTCAGATGATGAAATAAGCAACAGATTGTATTACAATAGTGACGGAATTACTAAAAGAACTTACAACACCACTGATTATCATGGTGGAATAAGTGATCATTCCGCCTATCTTTGTAGAGTGGGAATGATGCGCAACAATTTCTACATATTACGCAACAAGTTCTACATATTACGTCACAGGTACATCACTAATACATAAAAGTTGAAATACTCTTGACACCAGCGATAAAGCTTGAACTTTCCGGAATCATCACTATCAAAGTCAACACCCTCTTCTTCGAAAAACTGCCAACGATCACGTTTGCCGTCTTCATCGCTATGGTAGTCACACGGAAGAACCAAATTAGGGCCTACAGCTTCGTGGTTATCTTCTATGGCGCGCTGAAAGAAGCGATCATAAGCTTCAGGGTCATCTTCTTATTCAGGCCGCACTCCATCTCTTTGCGGTAATTCTCGTAACGTTAGCCTGTTAAGTTCCTGCCCGACGTCCATCCTCTGCTCTACCCTTGGAAGCATCCTGTCTGCTACTGTCGATGTATTCAGATGGTCTACCCACTGAAAATATTGGCATCCGGTAGACTACACGACAGTGTTAACATGGTTATATAAAACTCGAGTAGGAGAGTAATCATCAAAACATGAAGAAAGCGAATAACATTTAGACGTACAGAGAAATTAGGGTATCTATAAAACGCCCGTCCGTTATTTGCCATAGTGGTGGAGTACAACACATGAGCTTCCACATGGCAGTTAGGGCAAATTACCTGCCCTGCATTCGCAACCGCTGAGCTTGACGCGTGAGACATGGCTTTGACAGAAGCGACGAACACTGAAGTTAGTATCTACATGAAGCAAAAACATCAATAAGAAGCAAAATAAGTAATAAGTCAAAATAACTTACCAAGGTCCAGAACTTCGGGCCACCAATATTTTAGTCAGATTTAACGCCTACTTTGGTTCGAGTTATTAAGTTCAGAAAGGATGTGAACTCCTTTCGGGTCCAAGTAGTGATTACGTCCAAAAATAAAAACAGTCATTCGTTCAAGCGAATAATGGTGCGACATAAATACAGTACATTGGTCATCGGAGGGTCGAGCCACCCGAGATAGTTCAACGTTACAGTGCTAGCTCGGCAGAGGGTCGAGCCACCCGAGATAGTTCAACGTTACAGTGCTAGCTCGGCAGAGGGTCCTGACCTCTGGAAAGAAGGTTATTATTTTATGTGCTACGATTAATTGGCAATTTTTATGGAAAGCTGGGATATATCTGCCAGGTTTAGGATATATGGTGTTCACCGATAGCTATACATGCATACATAGATTTCTTCAAAACAACATAATATAACCAGCAGTAGAAAACAGTGTCTCCAACACGAAAACTCAAATTAAATGTTCACGCTCCTTATCCCGTACAAATTGTCTACAACAAAAAGATACGCACCTAAATACTTCTCACCATAATATAACCTTGCCACCCATGCCGAAAACAAATGGACTAGCAATACCTTTCAGTACAGCAGTAGAAGTAACAACCCATAAGGCCTCAGAATGAAGAAAGCGACTAACGCGAAGACAGAGTCCACTTCAAAGAGGGAGAGAGCCACCGGTGTGAATTGGGTAGTCCTTCACTGCGACGCACGACCTGCTTATATAGAATCAAACGTCATCACTGTGACGTTTACATTAATCACGATTTATTACGTATAACTATCTCATTTCTTGATAATCACGTTAATTAGCACCATTATTTGCCGTAATCTCGAGTTTTTGCGGCATTGGATTCCGACATGAATTGACTTGACGCGACGCATCACCTACCGGTGCTGTTTCACCCATCAAAAGCAGCCGAAAGCGCGCACGTGAGCTCTGGGAGGGAATCGACTGGCAGGGGGCTGACCTGGCTACAGTTAGATGATCTAGCCATGGTGAAGTGTAAAATTTATATGCAGAGAGCAGTTGTAAATGAGATATTCTTGTAGAATATAGTAGTCCGTATATCAAAGAGCAAATCTGGCCCATTCGTCGAAGAAATTTCCTTTAAACAGGACATTTGACGGGCCGTCGAAAAGGCTTAAGCGATCACGTTTGCGCTACTAATGGTTTTTAATGTTATCAGAATCCATCTGTAAAATTTTCAAAGTTTGATTCCAATTACATTCCATTATTGATTTTTACCAAATTTACCAGAGATAGACAAGGGTGTCATTTCATCTACATATATTTCAAGTACCCTACTATGGCTGTTATTTCATGTACGTAATATTACGCCGAAGTTTACCATTTCGGCAGCTACTCCGCCTACTAATATCGTCATTTTGTGTAGTACAAGTAATTCTAATTGTGTACTAATAGTCATTATTTCTTCGGTCATTCCAATAATCTACTCAGTACATTGCTACTATCATTTCATCTTCTAATCATCTTGTACTCATTATACGTTCACCATTATAATTTCTAATGACCATGGTTATACATTAATCAAATTTCATGAATGTCAATGATGTCATTTCAAATTTTTATGGAATGCGGGGATATATCTACCATATTCGCAATTTAGGGTGTCTACTAAAATTAACGCATGCATACATAGATTGTTCACAACAACATATTCTAAGTAAAATAGTGGGAACAACATGATTGAACGAGGTGCTTGCCTTGCTCGGAGTTTTCTTGAACGGAGTCGAGGTCGACGGGTGCGGTCTCTGCAACATCGGTATCTACATGATCGCAAAAAACAACAATAAGAAGCAAATAAAGTAATAAGGCAAAATAACTTACCAAGGTCTATAACTTCGGGCCACCGATATTTAAGTCAGATTAAGTATCTACTTTAGTTCGAGTTATTAAGTTCAGAAAGGAGGTTAACTCCTTTCGGGTCCAAGTAGTGATTACGTCCAAAAATAAAAACAGTCATTCGCTTAAGCGAATAATCATGCGACATAAATACAGTCCAATGGCCATCGGAGGGTCCAGCCCCTCGAGATAGTGCAACGTTGGGGTGCAAGCTTGCCAGAGGGTCCTGACCTCTGGAGAGACTCAGAGTCCCAAAAGATAGTTCTTATTTTATGCAAGAATATTTAATTGAACTTTTCATTCCATTTGAATATTCTTACCGACCTAGATATTTCTAGGTGCTACGATTAGTTCTCAATTTTTATGGAATGGGGGATATATCTATCAGGTTCGCAATATTGGGTGTTTACTGAAAGTAACGCATGCATACATACATTTGATCATAACAACATAAGCTAGGAAAAATTATGGTATCAACATAATTGAAGGAGTGCTTGCCTTGCTCCTGGATTTCTGGGACAGCGTTCAGGTCGATGTGGGCGGTCTCTGCAATGTCGGTATCTACACGAAGCAAAAAACAACAATAAGAAGTCAAATTATTAATAAGGTAAAATAACTTACCATGGTCCTGAACTTGGGGCTACCAATATTTAAATCAGATTAAGCAGCAACTTGGGTTCGAGTTATTAAGTTCTGAAAGGAGGTCAACTCCTTTCGGGTCCAAGTTGTGATTACGTCCAAAAATAAAAACAGTCCAATTGGCAACGGGGGGTGCAGCCCCTCGAGACAGTTCACTGTTGCAGTGCAAGATCGGCAGAGGGTCCTGACCTCTGGATAGACTAAGAGTCCCAAAATGAGGTTGTAATTTTATGTAACAAGAGCTACTTGAATTTTTTATTCCATTAAAAAATTCTTACGTACGTACAAATTTTTAGATGTCCCGGTTATTTCACGTTTTCTACACATAATATCATATAGATTACTGCTACACACAAAGCCATTACATACTTTACATTTCATGTTCGTTGTAACGAAGTAAAAAATGTATACGTACCTAACAAAGTAATGGTTATTCTTTTTCCTATCTTTTTGTGCGCATGTATTTCTAGGTGTTACGATTAATTCGCAATTTTTATGGAATGCGGAGATTTATCTACCAGGTCCGCAAAATAGGGTGTTTACTGAAAGTAACGCATGCATACATACATTTGATCATAACAACATAAGCTAGGCAAAGTAGGGTATCAACATGCTAGAAAGGGAGGTGCTTGCCTTGCTCCGAGTTTTCTGGAACGGCGTCGATGTCGACGTATGAGGTCTCTGCAATGTCGGTACCTAAACGAAGCAAAAACAACAATACGAAGTCAAATAACTGATAAGGCAACATAGCTTACCAGGGTCCAGAACTTCGGGGCCCCAATATTTGTCAGATTAAGCAGCTACTTTGGTTCGAGTTATTAGTTCAGAAAGGAAGTCAACTCCTTTCGGGTCCAAGTAGTGATTACGTCCAAAAATAAAAACAGTCATTCGCTAAAGCGAATAATCGTGCGAAATAAATACAGTCCTATGGTCATCGGAGGGTCCAGCCCCCCGAGGCAGTTCAACGTTGCTGTGCAAGCTCGGCAGAGGGTCCTGACCTCTGGATAGACTCAGAGTCCCAAAATGAAGTTGTTATTTTATGCAACAATATTTAATTGAACTTTTTATTCCTTTTTCATATTCTTATCGACGTAGACATTTTTAGTTGCTACGATTTATTCGTAATTTTTATGGAATGCGGGGAAATTATTTAATTTAACTACGGGATGTTATTTTATGTACGTAATATTACACTGAAAATATCATTTCATCTTCTACTCATTTACCATGTTTTTGTCTACTAACCATGTACAATTACTTTTTAATAGCATGGTACTAATGTTTCCTAATACCGTCCTAACATTTAACTCTAACCTAGCACTACACTACACTGTCCTCAACAATAATAAATTGCACAAACGTAAATACTAAAATCTAACCTAACAAGCTGGTCACTAATACAGCACTATCCAAAACATACTATTATTCATGAAGATTTGTAACTAACCTTCTCGAAGTTGTACATAAGATCAATAAAGCTCGAGCAATGTACCAATAAATGTTCCTCAAAAATACCTACAAAATACAAATCATGAATGAAATAATTCAAAATGATTAAACTTTGTGAAAAAATTCAACAAACTATAACCACCGACTAATTAATCTCCTGTCTTCGCGCTCTCAATTTGTTGGCCTCACCTTTACGCTCTCTGCTCTCACGCACTACAAGGACAGTGAGCAATGCAAAGAGAGCCGCTCTACTCTCACTCTGCTCCCAAACTCCCTGCTCTCACACTTTGCTCCCACGAAGTCTGCTCTCTTGCTCTCACACAATGCGAAGAAACGCGCAATCCCTCGGTGCCCCTGGTGACCTGGCTTTATAGGAGCCAACGTCATCACTGTGACGTTTACATTAACCATGATTTTCTTACGTATAACCATCTCATTTTTTTATAATCACGTTAATTAGCACCATTATTAGCCCTAATCGCAACTATTATGCGCTTTGGATTCCGACACGAATTGATTTGACGCGACGTTTCACGCTGTGCCAACCACCAGCTGCCAACCACCCGGCTTCTATTCACCCATGTGCATCCGGTTTTCGGCGCCCGGCGGCCGATGGGGCCGGGGGAATCTTGTGATCGTGGGGAGGACTGTTGCCGCCACGCCGCCTGCGGCAAGGCGGCGAGCATGGGGGCCCGGGCGAATTGTGCATGCGTGCGCGAGGTCGTGCCACCTGGCTGCCGCCGTGCGGGGTGGCGGCAACCAGGGTTGCCGCCGTCCGACATGGCGGCCGCCACATCATTTCTGCTATTTTTTTTATGTTGTATAGTATTGCTATTTTGTATTTTATTGTTGTATATTTGAGTATTTTTTCCCTCATACATGTATCACTTTATATAGACAACCAAACACATCATTAATCACACCACGATACATCAAACAATACTACTAAATTAGTCATTACTCCCTCCGTTTCTTTTTATAAGGCGTATTTGGTTTCGTTAGGACAAGGCTTTGACCAACAATTACTCTATTAGCATATAATTTTTATGACACAAAATTGATATTAGCAGATTTGTATTCAAAAGTACTTATATATAATTATGATTTTGTATTGCATAAATGATATATTAATGAAGTAATCGTTGGTCAAAGTCTTGTCCTAACGAAACCAAATACGCCTTATAAAAAGAAACGGAGTGAGTATGTCGTAACTCCTGCTACTCTATACTAACTGACGTGGCGTGTTGTTTTTGCTACGCCACGAATGTCGTAACTCCTGCTACTCTATACTAACTGACGTGGCGTGTTGTTTTTGCTACGCCACGACAAGCGATTTGTCTAAAATATCATTTTTTAGCTCAGAGGTATCCCGTGGCAGTATAGTTTGCATTTATCCGAATATTCCATTTCAAATTCATTACGCGTGGAAAACCGGAGAGAAAAAGATTAAGAATTCCTGGCTGGTGGGCCCCCTATAGTGTGTGTCTTACTGATGTGTGGGTCCACGGATCATTCTGCCCACATGTCGGTGATGGAGAGACTGAAAGGAGAAAAATGGATAGAACTGAGCACAAATTGTGGCGCGCGTGTGCAGATGGCGATCTCGCGGGGGCTGAACGGCATTGGGCTCGCGCTGGTCGTTCCGGCGATCAGCTCGCTCGTCGCCGACTACACCGACGACCACACTCGGGGCTCCGCTTTCGGTTGGCTGCAGATGACCATCAACCTGGGTTCCATCCTGGGCGGCTCCTTCGGCGTGCTCCTCGCGCCCGTGACCTTCCTCGGCGTCGCCGGCTGGCGGCTTGCCTTCCACATCGTGGCCCTCATCAGCGTCGCGCTGGGTGTACTCATGTGGTTCTTCGGCGCCGACCCTCGCCCCAAGTCAAAGACCGCGGCGTCGGCGACGGTGGAGGCGAAGGAGCTGCTACAGGACGCCTGGGGCGTAATCGGGGTGCCCACGTTCCAGATCATCGTCTTGCAGGGGATCGCCGGCTCGATACCCTGGTCGGCGCTCAACTTCTCCGCCATGTGGCTGGAGCTCGTGGGATTCACGCACTGGGAGACCAGCGTCATCACGGGGCTGTACCTGTTCGCCACCGCTCTTGGCGCGCTCTTTGCGGGGCTGATGGGGGATCCTGTCTCAAGGCGGTTCCCTAACACCGGAAGGATTGCACTGGCGCAGATAAGCTCAGCGTCAGCGCTTCCGCTCGGTGCCATTCTGCTGCTTGCGTTGCCTAATGACCCATCGACCGGTGTTGCGCACGCCATTGCGTTCTTCGTCATGGGATTCGCCATCTCCTGGAATGCCTCGTCCACCAACAAGTATAATCCTCTACTTAGACACTGTAAATATTTCATATTTGTTTATGCAATTGTTCTACATCTTATACTGTAAGTCTGTAATGCTCATTGTTGAATGTATTCTATGCAGCCCCATTTTCGCGGAGATTGTGCCGGAGAAGGCGAGAACAACAGTTTACGCACTGGACAAATGCTTCGAAGCAGTGTTCGCTTCGTTTGCGCCTCCCATTGTCGGTGTTTTAGCGGAGCGTGTATTTGGCTATAAACCGGTCTCTTCTGACACAAGCGTCGAAACGGACAGAGAGAACGCAGCTGCATTGGCGAAGGCAGTTTACACGGAGATCGCTGTGCCCATGGCCATTTGTTGCTTGTCCTACTCCTTCCTGTACCGCACTTACCCCCGAGACAGGCAGCGCGCACAAAGGGACCTTCTGATGGCATCAGATGACCAGCAATTTCAAGAAGCCAATGACAGTGAATCAAGTGAAATTCGTACCCAGGGAGACGAAGAATTCGCTGTTAGTTCCTTAAATCAGAGGCTAATATCCACAAGCGAGTAGCAGCCAAACAAAGAATGACAAGAGCAAGACAGCCTGATTTACAGATTTTGCATTTGCCCACCGGTTTCAGGTTCTCCAACTATGGTGTTAACATTGCCCGATCGGATTTTTTTGTTTATCGTTTACCATGGGAAGCAATTTACTCATGAGATGCATCTGCAGTTTCTTGAAATCTTGTGTATGAGTGGTGCAGCTATACTTGAATTGTTGTACTTAAAACATATGCTGCCTTAATTAAGGTCTGCCATAGTGCTGTATTCCGAATAAGTTGCTTCTTTGCTGGAAATGTAGTGCAAATTTTCTACAACTGTCCCATGAAAATATTTAGGACATCAGTTGAATTTGTAACAGTTAGATTTGCTCCGAGATTCGTGCGCCGTCCCTCGTCCTAAGACGCCGGCAACTGCCAACTCGCGAAGCTGGCTCTACCGTTGCCGCACAGCACACCCCCTCCTTCTCCATAGGTGGCCGCAGCCGTTGTCACCGTTAGGAAACCGGCCCGTCGTGGCCCATGTGGACTCTCCCGAAACCCTAGTTGTAGGTTATAAATAGGAGGCAGGGGGTCACTCCATGTACACAGAAGCAAGAAATAAAGAATAGCAGAGCAGTTCCTCCTCATATTGTGTCTCTCTCCCTCTCTCTCTGTTCTTCAGTTTAGATTTATTAGGCAACCCCGGACTATTCGATAGCGAGGTTGTCTAACACGTTATCAGCACGAAGCTCTACCCGGAGATAGATTGAAAGGTGAGAAAAAGGTGAGAACGAGGATTGAATCTAATCGCTCGTTATATCTGTACATGCATCTAATTCTTGTAGCACGAAGCTACAATCCGCAGCTAGTCTCGCGATTTGTGGCACGAAGTCACTACTGCATATGAAATTACAAGATCGGCACGAAGCCATCACCAATTGCAGCCGCATCAATCCGAAGCACAGTAGCCACGGCTCGAAGCCGTTTCGATCGCCGCACCTTGCGCACCCTGCACGCAGGCACATGCAGATGCCATCACAGATCAAAACCAAGCTGCTTCGGTGTGACCTGGAAACCGAGACTAGTAGTAGATGACCTGGAAACCGGTCCGCAAAGCTGCCGTCTGCACCGGCCGGAGACTGGCCCTGCTCCCTACACGCCGGCCGGCTCTGCCACACGCGTCGCGTCCCGACCCCGCAGGTCGCTTCACCGCCATGGGACGGCTGCTTGTCCCATACGGTTCGGACGTGAATCCAGACTTGAAGTCCTTAGAGCAAGTACAATAGTAAAGCCTACTGCAGGCTAATAGTAAGTTAAAAGCCATCTTATACAATAACTGTCTCTAAAAGTTGTCTCTAAATATTGTGCAATAACTATCTCTTCTCTGTTGTACATAAATGATTTACCTATGCATTCGTGCAAAGCTGGCTACTAAATAAGAGCTAGCTGTCTTCTCTCTCATCGTTTCTCACTCTTCCACATAGACAAATGCTGACATATACAAGCTAAGAGCCAGCTGACGTGGCCTTATTGTACTTGCTCTTATTGGCCTTGGACACAAAGTCGTATTGGACTTGAAGTCCTGGAACCAATCAAAACACATGGAACGTGAAGTCCAAAGCTTTCAAAGGAAAAAGGATGAAGTCGTATTGGACTTGAAGTCCTGGAACCAATCAAAAGACATGAAGGAAAAGGTCTGGCATTGGAGTCCACAGAAGGACATGAAGCGCACAGAAGCCGGCCACGCAGGTCGCCGCCGGCTTGAAGCGCCAGACCGCCGGGCTGGCATCGCAGACCGCCGATCGCCGTCGCAAGCCCGCCAGCGCGCTGCTGCGCGTCCTGGCCGAACTTGTTGCGCGACATTGCCGCTGCCGAACCGCCGAGCCGCGCTGCCGCGCCGAGCCTGGCTGTCTGCCGCGCAAAATGCTCTTGCGCTGACGAAGCGGCAATGGCTGAAGCGCCGCTGCGCATCGCGCGACTCTTGGGCTGCCGCCGGGATCTGCCGGCGTCGTTGCTACTGCTGCTCTGTCACCTGGGCTTGCCGCACAAGCCGCCCCGACCGCAGCATTCTCTGCGCGCCGCCGACCTCGGCTGGGCTGCCGGCCTGCCGTTTTTTTTCCCTGCGACGAAGCGCCCTGCCACTCGGACAGGAAGTCCAAGGACTTGAACTCTTGAAGTTCACGTTGAAAACAATCTGGACATGAAGCCCATTATCCTCATGGACATGAAGTCCATCAATACAATTTGGTTTTGGATCCAAGCAGGCAGCTGAGAACTTCCAAACCGGATTGAATACCTTTTGGCGCAGGGAGGCCAAGGGCAAATTACTCCTTTGCCCCCCCAGGTTTTTATATCTTTTTATATATTTTCTTTTTCCGAAATCAATTACAGAATTCAGAAAATTGGTTAGGAAATCAGAAAATTGATTAAGAAGCCTGAAAATTTCTAGAAAAAATATGAAAATTCCCAGAAAAATTCAGAAAATTTATTGGATATGTTTTAATTTATACTTAGCCTTATTTTCTATATTTATGAATATTTACATGAATTTTGCAATAATTGCCCTATTTAGATTGTCGGAAATTCCTGAGAATTTATTTTCCGTAATTATGAATTTATGAATTATGCAATTATTGTTTATTCTGAATTTATGAATTGTGCAATTATTGTTCTGTTCCATGCATTGTATTTATTGCTTTCATATAATTTATTATGAAATTCAAGCACGCCGCACGAAGCGGCCACCGTCGCGCCAGGAAGGCCGACGCGCATGGAACTGAATGCACCACGCGCATGAAGCCGCGTTAAAACCGATCGCACGAAGCCAATCGTGCATATGAATCTGATCGTTTGCACGAAGCCGATCACCTACATGCACGTAGTTGTATTTATGAATATTTATGAATCTGTGTATATATGAATCTTGCAGTTATGAATCATGTATTTATGAATCTTATATTTATGAATCTTGTACTTATGAATTCTACATTTATGAATCTCACACTTATGAATCTTGCATCTATGAATCTTGTATTTATGAATCTTGAAATTATTACTTTCTTTTAGTTTGCTGGAAATTCATGAGAATTCAATTATGCATTTTATTGAATCTAGCCGCCACTTCCTATTAGATTGCACGCAGTAATCTAATGGAAGAACCTTATGAATATGCAAAGATGTGGCATTGTCTAACGTGAGTCTTGAAGAACTTGCGTGAATGGTCAGAATTATCTCACATAGACATTAGATTGCATAATGAATTGCAAGAAGAGCATTTTTTTCCTCATGAATGAATATGCTGTTTATTCTTCATTCCAGTATTCTTTATTTACAAGCAATATGTGAATTACTTTGCCACTGTATGATTAGAATTATATTTCTTTTCATTTAGAAATCGTGTAGCACCCAAATGGAGGAAATATGCATTGTTGATAGTGGCACAACAATACCATCTTAAGAGAGTCGAAATACTTTCAGACAATCACGAAGAACGCTGGAAGAATTACGACAATCGCAGGAAGCGATACGCATATAATAGGCTCAGGAAGAGCCACAATTATATTGCCAATGGGTACAACTTTGGTAATTGAAGAAGCCCTCTTGTACCCTGAATCAACACGTACTCTCTTAAGTTTTAAGGATATCCGCGCCAATGGGTTTCACGTAGAAACCAATGAAGAAAATGGCAAAGAACACTTGTGCATTGTGAAGCACGCGGAATATGAAAAATGGTATTAGAAAAATATTCCTCATATGAATCTGGGTTGTCCTACACGAAAATCAATGCACACGCAGTGTATACCTCTTTAGAATCTCTGAATTATTTTTGCAATGGCATTGTATATTTAGGTCATCCTGGTCTTAGATTGATGAGAAATATAGTTAACAACTCACAAGGTCATGGCATTAATGTTAAAAATTTTCCGAATCATGAAGATTTTTGTGTGCCATGTATGTGCCACCGGGAAATTAATAACAAGATCCTCTGTTATGAAAGTGCAACATGAAATCCCTGCATTCCTGGAACACATTCAGGGGGATATTTGCGGTCCGATTCAGCCCTTGTCGGGGCCGTTTCGGTACTTCATGGTGCTCTTTGATGCTTCCTCGAAATGGTCGCATGTATGTTTGCTGTCAACAAGGAATCATGCATTCACAAAGCTGATCTCGCAGATCATCAGAATTAAGAATGTTTTTCCTGATCATCGCGTGAAGTCCATTCGATTGGACAATGCCGGCGAATTTACTTTCAAGGCATTTGATGATTATTGCACAGCAACTGAAATAACTGTTGAGCACTCTGTACCGCACGTCCATACGCAAAATGGGCTAGCTGAAGCACTAATAAAGAGGATTAAGTTCATTGCCAGACCGCTCTTGCAGAGTTATAACTTGCCCAACACTTGTTGGGGACACGCAGTCTTGCACGCAGCAGCACTCATCAATTATAGACCATCGGCCTACAACATCCATTCACCTATGCAACTAGTGCAAGGGGTCATCCCGAAGATTTCCCATTTGAGAAAATTTGGTTGTATGGTATATGTACCTATACCACCCCACAATGACTGCAATGGGCCCTCTCCGCAAGTCTGGGATATACGTTGGTTATGAGAGTGCATCCATAATCAGGTATTTGGAACCCATGACTGGAGACTTGCATACAGCCCGATTCGCTGGCTGTATCTTTGACGAGGACCATTTCCCGTCATTAGGGGGAGAGAATCAACCATTGAATGAAAAATGCCGGGAAATCATATTGCATTTCATTGGGATCCCCGCGCATGACCCTCGCACTAATGAAGCAAATCAAGAAGTCAAGAAGACAATCGATTTGCAGAATTTAGCAAATGAACTGCCTGATCATTTTTGTGATCTGAAGAGCATGGTTAAGTCGCATGTACCAGCAAGAAATGCACCAGAGAGGGTTGAAATACCAAAGAAAAAAGAAGGTATCCCTCATCCTGTTCAGAGGCCTCAAAGAAAAGAACAGGAAATCTGGCTTCTCAAACCCAAAGTACCCGGAGACGTCTGGGGAAAACTGGGCAAGAGGACTTACCACAGCCAATCACAAAAGTGCCCCAAAGCAAGAAGGGGAACCAGTTGAGACCTGGCACTGGAAAGAAGCCTGTGGAAAAGACAATTCCAGATCTGAATCTTCCATTGGAAGAAGCCGCCGAAAATAATGTGTGCGCACACATTGGCGGAGAAAAACTAAAGGAACTTGCTCATGGAATGGGAAATAGCAGTGAAGAGCAAGTAGAAGTGCATGAAGCACCCCATGACGAAATGGCCATAAATTTTGTAATAACAGGAGAATCTATGAATAGAGCAACAACCGTTGCAAGGCTTGTTGTTCAAGGTTTCACTCAACGTCCTGGGGTTGATTATGAAGAAACCTATTCTCCGGTCATGGGTGGAATTACCTTTAGATATCTGATCTCAATGGCAGTCAACTTGAAGTTGAGAATGAAGCTAATGGATGTTGTCACAGCATATTTGTATGAAAACTTGGATTCGGATATATACATGAAAGTACCGGAAGGTATCCCTATCCCGAACCAAGACAGAGCAAACAGAAACCTATACAGTGTGAAATTTGAGAAATCACTGTATGGGCTGAAACATTCAGGAAGAATGTGGTGCAATCGCTTAAGTGACTTTCTTTGCAAGAAAGGCTACACGTACAGCGAAGATTGTCCATGTGTATTTATACAATGATCCACGAATGGATTTTGTATAATCTCCATCCTATGTAGATGACTTGAACATCATTGGGACGGATGAAGAAATTGAAGAAGCATGCACATACTTGAAGTCTGAATTTGAAATGAAAGACATGGGTAAAACCAAGCTTTGTTTAGGCTTGCAGCTTGAACATGCCCAAGGCGAAATCTTGGTACACTAATCATCCTACACGCAGAAAGTGTTCGAGAGATTTGGTTTTGAAAAGGCATACCCCGCAAAGACCCCAATGGTGGGAAGGTCACTCCAAGCAGACCTAGACCCGTACAGGCCTAGAGAAGAGAGGGAGGAAGTCCTGGGAGCGGAATTCCCATACTTGAGTGTAATTGGAGCACTCATGTACCTTGCGAATAGCACTAGGTCGGACATTGCATTCGCCATGAATTTGCTAGCACGGTACAGTGCAAAACCCACCAAAAGGCATTGGAAAGGGGTGAAGGACATCTTCCGTTACCTCCAAGGAAGCAAATATCTCGGCTTGTTTTACAAAAGAAACAATGAAGTGAATTTAGTTGGCTATGTCGATGCTGGGTACCTATCGGATCCGCATATTGGCAAGTCACAAACTGGGTATGTTTTCCTTTGCGGTGGAACAACAATTTCGTGAAAGTCGTCTAAGCAGACTCTTGTCTCGACGTCGACAAACCACTCAGAAATAATTGCCTTGTATGAAGCATCTCGAGAATGTGCATGGCTTCGAAGAATGGTTCACCACATTCAGAAGTCATGTGGTTTGAACATGGAACAAACCCCCACTATTATCTATGAAGATAATGCAGCTTGTATTGTTCAAGTGCAAATGGGATATGTGAAGAGTAACCTCACAAAGCATATCAACCCCAAGTTCTTTTATGCTCATGAAATGCATAAAATGAACGAGATAAAGATACTGCATACCAAGTCATGTGAAAATCTCGCAGATTTATTCACTAAGTCACTCCCAGCATCTTCCTTTGAAAGATGTGTTAGAGGAATCGGGATGATGAGGCTTAGAGAAGTGCATATTTCAGGGGGAGAATTTTCACATACTTCTACATAAATCTCGAACATGAAGTTTGAGTACCCAACGTGAATCTTGAAGATTAACATGAAAGTTTGGGTGGATTGTACTCTTTTCCTTAAGTAAGTTTTTCATTGAAGTTTTCTTACATAAGGTTTTTGATGAGGCAATCCGTGCAACACAGCAAGCGTATGCTATGTACTCTTTCTCCAAGTATTTTTCCCACTGGGTTTTTCTGGAGTTTTGATGAGGCATATGCATCTCGCGGTGAAGAGTCCAAGGGGGAGTGTTAGGAAACCGGCCCGTCGTGGCCCATGTGGACTCTCCCGAAACCCTAGGAGGCAGGGGGTCACCCCATGTACACAGAAGCAAGCAATAAAGAATAGCAGAGTAGTTCCTCCTCATATTGTGTCTCTCTCCCTCTCTCTCTGTTCTCCGGTTTAGATCTATTAGGCAACCCCGGACTATTCGATAGCGAGGTTGTCTAACAGTCACATGACAATAGGAGCCTAAGAAAGTTTCACAAGAGTAAGATAACCTGATTACAGGTTTTGCATTCTTCCCCAGATAATCTGAATTTAGGTGATGCCCTTCAGTTTGTTTCTTTTTTGAACGGGAAGGTTGCCCTTCGATTTCAGATTCTGCAATTATTCAAGAACTCTGCTGTCACGTCTCTTGATCGGAAATGGCTTTCTGTAACACCCGCCAGTCCCACGTGTCAGTGTAAGAGGGAGAGCGAACCTATATTAGAGGGGAGCGCCGATTGTAATAGGCAGACAGAAAAAATGAAATGAAATATCTCTTTTGCCTTTTATCCCTGTCTCCTTCTTCCCTGTTCTTCCCCATTTTCTTTCTTCTCCTTCACGCTGTCTACATCTTCCTGTTCTGATCTTTCTGATTGATCTCACGCCACGGATCCTTTCGGCTGGCAACGTGATGTGACAACTTGGTATCAGAGCCAGTCTCCGCGCCGCCACATCTCTCCCCGTCCGCATCCACCGCTCCACCGCCCCAACCTCCACCTTCCACTCCCCAGACCGAACTGCCACATCTCTCCGCGTCGATGGAGTACTCCACGTCCTCCTCGCGCTTCGCCCCGGCGCCGTCATCCCGCCTCTCCTCTGCGCCGCCGCAACCATCTCCATCTCCATCCGCCTTTCCGGGCGCCCGCGCCTTCGCTTCGCCTTCCCGGTCTTCGCCTTCGGATCCGGCCAACGCCCGACCGGCCGCATCTTCCTTTGGTCTCCGTCAGCCATCATCTGCGCCGACCACCGTCTTCGGCGACTTCAACTTCCGCGAGGCCGCCGCCAATGCTCCGGCCTCTTCATCGTCGGGTCGCCAATCTGGTCTTCCTCGACACCCGCACCACTTCTTCGAGCGTCGCCCCTGTTCCCCTTCCGCCGCTGCCGACGGGTCGTACATGTGCTTCACCAACATGCTGAACCCCGTCTACGTCACCTCCTTGTGTGTGATTCCCACCTCGCCGTGCCCCAGCGTCTCCGCCGACGCGCGCGACAGCTTCTCCAGCCCGTACATCTCCACCAAATCACCGCAGAGCACCAGCTTCACCGATCCGACAGAGGAGGAATTGGCCTCGATCAAGAGAAGTGTTGATCTCCTGTTCGCCCGAGTTGAAGCAATTGACACCAACCAGCAACAGTTGATGGCTCGGATGGCCGTTACTGCGAAAGAGGTGGAGCAGCGATCGATGATCAGAAATTGCTCGCCAAACAACTGGAAGCAACGATGTAAGCTGTGGCACGACTCACAATGGAAGAGATAGTGGCCATTTCAAATGATGGATCAGTTGGTATCTCTGAAACTGCAGTTACAGATTTTGGTGAATTGCCATCAAAGAATAGTCACAGTCTGGACTATGCAGTTAAAGGCAACTCTGAAAGTGCAATGCCGATTAGCAATACAGATTATGTCCTTAGTTAACATTCTCACCATGAACAATCAAGTCAATGCAGTTCACGTGATTTGGATAGCAAAGGGTCAGTATGCCACCATCTGGAAGCTCTTCAGCATGGTCAGGCCAACTCCCAAGGCCATGTGTTGGGCAAATTTCAGAATCTTTCGGAAGATAATCTTGGTCATCAGCAAGAATTCATTTGTGGGAATTTTGGTTCATGCACTTATGCTCACGACTGGGCATAATTTTGGCCTTTCCAATTGAAGGGGATTCCAGTCAGTTTTAATGCACCATCTGCTTCTCTGGATGTTCAAATTCAGAAGTTGAAGTCACTAGTTGCTATTGGTCCTGGAGATATTTCTGCTGAACGTGCTGAAGGGGTTGGCCAGATCCATCCTGGTGGTGTCCAACAAGCGCTTCCCATCAACTTGGATTTTGTTTATTTCAATGGAGTGAATGGTGGCCGTGAGGAATTTGTCTCCCATGGAACAAGGAGCAGACTAGATGATGTTTGTTTGGTGCGTGGTAAAATACCGCCATGGAGCCGAAGCGCGTTTAGCCCTGGAAAGTCTCCAATAAATGGTTTTCTTTGGGTGTTCATGGAAAAGCCACCTTGGATGTCTAATGGATTCAGTCCTGGGAATGAAGTTGCTCATAAGCTTGCTGGCAGTGAAGTTGGACAGTGGGTCTCACTGAAGCAATCGGTTCCCGTGTTCTTATTTTCTATGGTTTTGCCAATGCTTTCTTCTTTTAGGGATTGGTTGCTCGGGAAATATCTGGATGGTGCTTATCATACTATAGCAAAACAGGAAGAGCAAGCTTCAGTGAGGGAGATAAAGTGAGATACTTATAAGAATTACTCAGAGGATCAATTGGAAGTAGGGATGCAAATGGGCCGGCCCTAGGGTCATCTTTGACCCACTCTAGTTCATTTGTTTACACTAAAACTTAAAAGGTAGACTAAAAATTAAGTTTTTAGTGCAAACAAATAAACTAGAGTGGGTCAAAGAAGACCCTAGGGTCAGCCCATTTGCATCCCTAATTGGAAGCTGAGCAGCAGCAAGTATCAGCTTGTAAACAACAGCTGCAAGAAGCTGAGATCCATTACAAGCATAAGGAAGATCAAGTTTCTCTTAGGGAAGTTCAGTGGGAGGCTGATCAACAAAATCCAGTGGATGAGCAAAAAGCTCAATTTCAGTATGCTTGTCGGTTGAATGTTCTGGCGCCAGAATGCAGTGCTAAACCATTTCCAATGTCAGTAAAAGATCTTCTCCATAGAGCAAGATTAGTTATTGAGCATGCCGTTAGGAAGGGCTGCAAAAGATACTTGACCTCAAAGGGAATAGTTGAGGGTTTAACTTATGTTATCTCAAGCCTTGGTGAAAACTTTGAATCATGCTCTTCACTGGCAGATTCTGATGCAAAACGCTTGCTTGTGGGTCTGAGAACCATGGCAGGTACGGAGGTGCAAGATGACCTAATGAAATCAACAGCGATGTTGGAGGCAATTGTCGACACGAGAAAGATTCATGCTCTTGTAGTGAAGATTGGCTTCCTATCCGACTCTCATGTCATCTGGTTTCCTCTGGCAAGTTAACAATACTTGATGTTGAACTTCATGTGCAATGGGACCTCGGAATTATGTGTACCAGGTTGTTTGCACCAAAATTCGGCATGTATTAAGTCGGCCTGAAACGGAAAGGAAGTATTCGTATGAAAAGAAATCGGTAAATGAATCGGAAAAGGAATCCGTTTCTAAAAAAGGAATATATCAGATTAGAGGCCGATACGGATAAACGGACCGTATCCATGTACAACTCGGATCGGCCAGGTGTGTTATAAAAGGGGGTAGACGTCAAGCGAAAAGGGATCAATCCAACAACACACACATCTACTTTTTACAAGCTTTTCTTTTACATTGTTTTAGCTTTCATAGATCTCTCTGCAAGTCGACGGAATCAACATAGTTGCGCATCGCCGATTGTTGATTTTTGCCGATTTCACCCAGGTTTGATCTGCTTCGTTTTGTTGCGCATCGCCTTCCCAAAGCCGATTTTTACCTTGTATCCTGATCAATTGTAACCGATTGATCTAGTTATCTCCTAATCGGTTCTTGCCGACTAGCGAAAAGCCGATAGATCCTTGTTTATCAGCTTTGATCAAATTACAAATTCTACCTTGTCAATTTCAGGTCAAATTGACTGGCACGCTCTGCAAACCCGGCATTTGTCTTGTGTGTTCGAGGCTGAAAACCCTCCTTCACGTTTTGAGCGCGAACATATTTTGGCACGCCCAGTGGGACAAACAAAAAGAATGTCGTCAACCGACAAGCCTGCGGTCACCGCCGATATCAACACTGATGCTATAATCGCGCCTCAAATGGCCGATTTAACCCCTGAGCAGCGAAAAGAAATCGAAGACCGAAAGGCGGCTCTGGAGGAAATGATGCTACGGTGCTTCCAGAAAACACGCCATGGCGTTACTCAAAAGACTGCACTCCCAAGCATCAATCCTATCGGGGATTCGTCATCTGAATCGGTAAGCCGATACGCACCCGCTCAAGCCGATTTATCAAGCATGATCGAACAATCTGTTCATCACGCATTAATTAACCAGTCATCGGCTCTAGTATCCACATTAAAGCCGATGATAGAAAATAGTGTGAAAACAATTGCTCAGGAATTAGCTGCGTCTGGAAGCCTGCTAGATCCACCACAAACCATCCCTACGTACCCAGTATATTCCATAACACCTAACACCAATACGATGGCGTGTCGGCTCAAACACCTATTATGATGCCAACTCAACCTACTGTTTTGAAACCAAGCATACAGAAAGATGGATTCACACACTACCATGGGCACACGGATGGGGCCAAGATAAGCGCATCAAATCAGTCAAATGGGCCCTCCAATAGCATCGGGTTATCGGCTTATCAGCCGATCGAAACGGGTCAGGTTCCGCAGTCACGGGGAGCCACAACCATGAAACAAGCGCCATATAGGGTGGTGCCGTACGTCGAACCTTTCGCGCCTATACCCGATGCATTGGGTTTTAATCATGATTATGACCAAGTGCCAAGACCTCCTGAGGTGCGATTTGGACAAAGACCCGAGTTTGCACTCGGGGGGCAGGGCACGAACAATGTGAATTGGCAATGTCCGGCTGCACCACAAGGCGACAATGTTAATTGGGCAGAACAAATTGCCAATGTTTTGAGAGAACAGTTCGGCTTACAGCCCAGAGGAAGAGTGATCGGCTACAGGAAGCCGTATCCCGATTACATAGACCGAATGCCATACCCCACAACTTTAGGATACCAGACTTCGCTAAATTCTCAGGTGATGATTCTGTTACCACAATTGAACATATCGGACGATTTATGGCTCAATGTGGGGAGGCTGCACAGTCCGATGGATTAAAAATTAGATTGTTTCCTTTATCATTGTCTGGCACTGCATTCACTTGGTTCACGAATCTACCCCCAAATTCAGTTCATATATGGAACGATTTAGAAAGCCGATTCCATGAATACTTCTTTTCGGGGACTATGGAGCTTAAGAGTTCTGATCTTAGTTCAGTCCGACAGAAGTACGGCGAATCGGTCTCTGATTATATCAAGAGATTTCGGGGCGTACGGAATAGGTGCTACAGTGTAACATTACCCGATGATCAATTGGCCGATCTAGCGTTCCAAGGGTTAATCCCTCCATTAAAAGAAAAATTATCGGGCCAGGAGTTCCCCGACTTAGGCCACCTACTCCATCGCGTATCGGCACATGAAAGCCGATATGCAGAGATCAAAGGGTTTAAAGATAGATTTAAACCGAACAGCAATGAAAAGGCCAAAATAAACATGATAGAGTACAATTCAAGCGATACCTCTGAGGACGAAGCAGAGGTGAACATAGCCGAGTGGACCAAAAGTTCTAAAAAGCCACTCGTATGCTCTCTACTTAAGCCAACGAAAAATAGGGCGGAAGTCAAGTACTCATATGATGTGTCAAAATGTGATAAGATATTTGATTTATTACTACAAGAAAAACTCATAAGGTTACCAGAAGGTCACGTCATCCCATCGGCCGAGGAAATTAAAAAGCGAAGGTATTGTAAATGGCACCATTCATTCTCACATAACACTAACGATTGCAATATTTTTCGACAACAGATTCAATCGGCCATCGCCGATGGCAGGTGTCGGGACCCCGAATTTGCAAATCCGGACCCTCTGTGTATTCAGCACTAGTCCAGGAACGCGCTAGTGCACACAGTCTTAACATCGGTATATATCACAATCATACCAATCGATACTATCAAAGTACTTTATTTAAATAATCAAAGGGTGACTTGACCTTATGGCCAAGATACAAATATATGCCTGGCAAGGCGAAACTTATTAAAAGAGAAACAATAGCAGCGGAAAATCAAATAACTTCGTGGCGCCATCCAGTATACCACAGGCAACTGACTGGGCTCGCATCCCTAAGTAGACGGATCCTCTTGGAGTTCCTCCTCCGAAGCTGGCATAGTCTCCTCTTCAACTGGTGTTGTGTTGAAGCAAGGGTGAGTACTTGGTACTCAGCAAGTCATGCACAGAATGCAAGCTAATATACTATATGCATGGCTTGGTACAAAGGAATAGCTCAAGGTATATTTGCAAGAAATGCTTGACTTTTGACAAGTAATAAGAGTAGATTCGAAAGCAGTAGAAATAAGTAAAGCATAAATAACTTTCAAGAAGTTTAACAAACATTTTTCCCCATCCTAAACCACATTTCCATCATCTTCATTGTTAACCCAACCCAACTTTTCAAATCCAAGTTATTTTCAGAAAGTCTAACCCTTGACTGTAATTCCCGAGCATTGTCGATCACAGTGGACTCGGCTATTTAAATAGATTCTACACTCTGCAGAGGTTATGCACTTTACCCACAAGATACAATCAAACACCACAAAGGCGAGTTCAGTAACAAAGCCTTTGGAAGCCTCAAACAACACAGGTGGTCCTCTCAGGTTCGTGCTCTACACCATCCCTTCCCTTAGCCAAGGCGAAGTATGGGACCAACACACCGTTAGATGGGTATCGGCCCACGACCACGATACGCTCCCCCGTACAATCACACAAACGGTGTAACTGACACCCTGAGGCTCCACAAGTGAGTCCTTAGCAACTTAGTCAACTAGGGCCGTCCCATTCCAGCCATGTGGTTGCAAGTATGACCCAGTTCAAAGGCTTGCAAGGTTAAGTCCTTAGAGTGACCAGGGCAAGACTACCCAAAAACCAAATCAACATCCCCAATGCCACAAGCTGGCCCACCTGATTACTCTTGCCACATGCCCCGATCAATCTGTTTATCAAACCCCGCTTGATTACCATGCACCACGTGCCATCAACATCACATGATACTTTTCCAAAACAGGTTCAATATATCATTAAGTCAATATTAGCATTTGATTATCCAAAATCATGTCATGAGCACGAAAGCGTGTCTAAGCAAAGATACTACAACGATCTAAACCCATGTTGGCAATTTAATAATGTCCAACTAGTAAACCACAACTAGGGTGACAAGGGTCATGGCACATACTTAAGTAATCAAGGTGTCATATAGCAAATTGGTATTTATCTAACCCCATGTTTAAACAAAATATCTTTCTAATTGAACTAGCATGCAATAGTTTAAATCAAAATAGATTTCAAATAGGATCAACATGGTCAAAGCACAACTTGCCTTCAAAAAGTACTTGCTCTTGGTCTTGAGTTGGATCCTGAGTCAACACTTCTCCTTCGAATCCTTCCAGGCACTTCAACGTCTACTGCGTAAAAGCGTGCAAATAGCAAATACACAAATAAACACTAGGCAAAAACATCCCAAAACTCCAAATAAAATCCATAAACAGAGAGAACATAATTTTCTGGATTTTTAGAAAGCTGGAATCGTTCAAATCGGAGTTAAAATGCAAAAGTTATGATTTATTAAAGTTTAAATAATCAATTAAATAATATTACAGAGAAAAACTTTAGTCCAAAAATTAAATAAAATTCATATTTAGGTAGATCTCAATTTTATACAAATTTAGAAATTTGAACCACTCAAATCGGAGTTGAAGCATAAAAGTTATAAGCGTTTGAAGTTTGAATCTAAATTTGAATCAATATTTCGAATTAATAAATCATTTTCTTTTTCGGAAATTAATTATTGCGTCAGCCTGGACACGCGTCAGCCTCTGATTGGCTGGCTGACGTCAGCCGGTCCATGGGCTCAGCCCACGGTTCGGCTCGGTCCACCGTGGACCCGGTCCACGGCTCGGGTGAGACTGACAGGTGGGACCCACACCGTCACGAGGGTCTCACGCAGACGCTGGCCGACGTGTGGGCCCCTCGACATGCGGGCCAGCGTGTCGAGACACGCCGCTTACACGCGTATGGCGCTGGACCGCCGGTCCATCTCCTCGACACGTGGCGCAATCGCGGCCGTTGGTTTGAAAATCAGCGGCGCGGATTAGATCCAGGGTTAACACGTTAAACTACTTGATGATCGTGGGCCGTTCGATTTAGATCGGACGGTCCAGATCTAATCCTATAATCGCACTGCTACAGCACGTGGCGATTGTGAACCGTTGGATCTTGATCCAACGGTCCGAATCTAATCGGGTTTGGAACACGTGAACTCACCTCAACCGTCCGATCCGATCGACGGTCCTCTGAGCTTCGCGAGTCCTGGCGATGGCACGGCGAAGCTTGGGCACCGGAGACGAGAACGGCGACGAGCCCGACGGCGTTCGGGGTTGCTCCGGCGAGATGAAGGGTCCTTCGGTGCGTCTCGACGCGAGGACTCGGATCTGGGCTCCTTCTCGGCGGAAGACGACGGACGGCGGCGAATCGAGCAAAACCGCGCGCGGTCACTTCCTCCAACTACGGCGAGCTCGCCACGGGCAAACGACGGCGCTCGGCCGAGATGGCTCGAGGAACGGGTGCGCAAGGATGAGGGCAACCTCGGGGACATCTCACGCTTTAAATAGCCTCGGCGTTCGTGCCCTAGGACGGAAACCTAGTTCTTTCTACGGCGGCGCGGCGGCGGCGTCCGGCCGGACTCGGCGGGGACGATGAAGCTCAGCCGTCCACGTGGCACGATCAACGGCCACGATCGCCGCGGCGCGATCGGATCCGGGCGGATACGGCCGAGCGATCTGAGGCGGATCTCAGCCGTTGGATCTTGATCCAACGGTTGGGATTGATTAGGTTTAGGAGTGGGTTTGGTCGAGTCACGTGGCTCGGGTCGGACTCGAGTCCGACTCGGGTTCCGACTCGGTCGGATGAACAGTACTTGACCCGAGTTTGATTTTCCAGCGATTTAATATTTAAAATAATTCCTAGTAATTCATTTAATTCATTAAAAATAGCAAATGACTCAGAAAAATTCCAGAAAAATTCTGGAAAATATTTTAGGGTATTTGGGACTCAAATAAAATATTTCCAACAAAATTTTATTTGCAAAATTAAATTCTTTAATTATTTCAAAATGGAATAAATTCAAATAAATTCCAAATAAATCCAAATAAATTCCAGAAAATTCCAAAAATTCACCAAAGTGCCAAATCACACATGAATTTAAGAAAAGCAAAATTTTGGGGTGTTACAGCAGGTTAAAGTTTGCGGAAGAATCGGCTATGCAAATAGATATGAATCCTTTCCAGGTCAATATGGTGCAGTGCTCACAGAAAGGGAAGGGACCTATGAAAGATGCTAAGCCGATTGAAAGATTTAAAGCACGATCAAAAGATGAAATGGTACAGATTACTATCGGCTCAATACAAATAGAAGCCGATAAAAACGGACAAAACTCAAGAACGGTAAAACCAAGAGGGGACTTGGAGGTTGGTAAATGGTATCGGGCTGAGAGGGCTCCAAGAAAAATCGATTTCAAACCAAAGCCGACTTTCTCACAGCTCCTGGGGAAGTATGAGAAGATAAGTCGAAGATGTAACACTCGACACCAGAGTTTTCATCGACCAGGGCAAAAGAGGGACGAACGGTGGCGACCAGATATGTCATGTCGGCCAACTACTGAAGAAGAGAAACATCGGCAATGTCCCTTTTGGCAGTTTTGCTGGGAGAGAGGGATGACCTTACCAACAGTCGTATCCTGTCCTATGCAACACTCGTCTGCATATCGGCCAAACCAATCTGTAAAAGATAGGTTGTCTGGACCGATATACGATCATCCAGAAGTGAGAAGCAGGAGGCCGATCCATGAGAGGTTGTCAACATTAGAACAAGGCGAATCCTCCCGAAATCAGGAACTATCAGCTAACACACGTAGAATGGAATCTGACAGCGAGATGAGCAATTTAGCTGGAAAAATAAGAAAGCCGATAGAGCCTAAGCCTAGGTGGTGCCCCTCGGGTCTCAGCAAATCACAACGCAGGAGGCTTCAGCGATTGAAGACACAAGAAGAAAGGGAAGCTGAAAAGGAGAGCGAGAGGGATCGGATGTTTAATAAGTTAAGACCAGTACCGGTTTTGAAAAAGGAGTGGAGAAAGAAGGAACAGATCGATAGTGATTCAGATCAATCGGTCGAATCCGGTTCTCCGATGATCCGAGATGATACACCGCCAATGGATATAAACATGGTATTCACTCTACCTGCCGAGTTCAAAACCGAAGAATCGGCTGAAGAAGTGTTCGCCCAATTGTGCCTCGGAGCACCAGACGCTGTGTTCGAAAAACCACAGGACATGCATCGGCATCTAAAATCATTATATGTAAAAGGGTACATTAATGGCCGACCGATATCTCGTATGTTGGTCGATGGCGGGGCGACAGTTAATCTAATGCCGTTAAGCACTTTCAGAAAATTGGGTAAAGCCGATGAAGACTTGATCAAGACCAATATGGTGCTAAATGACTTCACGGGAGACCCAACTGAGGCTAAAGGCGTAATGGTGTCAGAATTGACAGTCGGTAATAAAACCCTGCCGACTGCATTTTTTGTGATTGAAACCAAAGGCAATTACAGCGTGCTCCTTGGGCGGGACTGGATCCATGCCAATTGCTGTATACCATCAACTATGCACCAAAAATTGGTGCAGTGGAACGATGATACGGTAGAAGTCGTACCGGCCGACACATCGGCTCATATCGCCATGGCTAGCCCTGACACCAATTGGCCGCACGAGGAAGCCGAATGTATATCAGGAAAAGCCTTGGATAATTGCGATTTTATCTGCGTTGAGAAGTCAGGATTTAAGCCGATCAGCGTCAAACCCAATACGTTTGATCGGACAGACGAAGTAGTAAGAAGATGGAGCACAAGACACTAGCAAAGCTGCAGGAAAAGGCCAAAAGCTATCGGCAAGAAGAATACGAAGAAGCTGTTGAGGATTTTGAAGAAGAAAGAAAAGGGTTAGGATTTACTTCTGCCGATTTGCTCGAAGAAATCGATATTGGGGAAGGTGATAGCAAAAGACCAACGTTTGTAAGTGCTAAATTAGAACCCAGTTATAAAGCAAAGTTGGTCGAAATACTAAAAAAATATAGAGATTGCTTCGCGTGGGAGTATTACGAGATGCCAGGCTTAAGCCGACAGCTAGTTGAGCATCGGTTACCAATAAAACCTGGGTATCGGCCATTCAAACAATACCCTAGACGATTTAATCCTACATTATATGACGCTATAAAAGAAGAAGTAGGACGATTGCTAGAGGCAAAGTTTATCCGGCCCTGCCGATACGCTGAATGGGTCTCAAACATCGTCCCTGTAAAGAAGAAAAATGGCAAACTTAGGGTATGTGTTGATTTTAGAGATTTAAACAAAGCTACACCAAAAGACGAGTACCCAATGCCTATAGCCGATATGCTTATCGATGCTGCATCTGGGAATAAAATCATAAGTTTTTTGGACGGGAACGCCGGATATAATCAGATATTCATGGCCGAAGCCGATATACCCAAAACGGCTTTCAGATGTCCGGGGGCTTTAGGGCTGTATGAGTGGAAAGTTATGACCTTCGGTTTAAAAAATGCCGGTGCTACTTATCAGTGTGCTATGAACCATATTTTCCATGATTTAATCGGCAATACCGTGGAAATATACATTGACGACGTAGTGGTAAAATCCAAAGAAGACTGGCAACATTTAGCCGATCTGGAAAAGATGTTCGAAAGCACAAGGTTACATGGGTTAAAAATGAACCCTCTCAAATGTGCTTTCGGAGTATCGGCTGGACAATTTCTTGGGTTTACAGTGCATGAAGGAGGAATTGAAATAAACCAAGCCAAAGTAAAAGCCATAGCCGATACTAAACCGCCGACAAGCAAAAAGGAGTTACAGGTATTGATTGGGAAAATCAACTACTTGCGACGTTTTATCTCAAACTTGTCAGGGCGTATTCGGGCCTTCACACCGCTGCTAAAAATTAAAGACAACCAAGAGTTCAAATGGGAAGCCGATCAACAAAAAGCCTTCGACGACATAAAGGGTTATCTGATGAGTCCACCAGTATTGACCGCACCAAAACATGGTATACCTTTTAGACTATATATATCGGCCGAAGGTGATTCGATTAGGCGGTTTAACACAAGAAGCCGATAGGAAGGAACGAGCAATATTTTACTTAAGCCGACGTTTTTTAGATGCAGAAACCAGGTATCCCCTAGTAGAGAAATTATGCTTATCATTGTATTTTGCTTGCACCAAATTAAGACATTATATGCTGGCTTCCAAATGCGTTATAATATGCAAAACCGATGTAGTCAAATACATATTATCGGCGCCAATTCTGCGGGGTCGGCTTGGTAAATGGGCATACGCCTTAATAGAGTTCGAGTTAACCTATGAGTCGGCTAAATCTGTGAAAGGACAAGCTGTGGCCGATTTTATCACAAGAAGTGAAACATTAACAGGAACAGCTGATATGACTCCTTGGCAGCTGTATTTTGATGGATCCGTTTGCCAGGAAGGCGAAGGCATCGGCGTGATATTAATTTCACCTAGAAAACAGGAGTATGGCTTCATGTATCGGCTAAATAGCCGATGTTCAAACAATCAAGCAGAATACGAAGCATTACTAAAGGGTTTACAATTGTTAGATGGCATCGGGGTGAAAGACGTCGAAGCTTTCGGAGACTCGATGTTAATTGTACAGCAAGTCAAAGGAGAATACCGATGCAACGACGGTGCGCTAACTCAGTACTTACATCGATGCCTCCAGATCATCGAGATGTTCACTACATTTTCTATAAAACATATCCCCAGAGAAGCTAATGATAAAGCAAATCAATTGGCACAATGTGCATTAGGGTACAAGATTGAAAGCCGACAGGGACCAATCGGGCTAAACGTTTGGCCGATTCTGTGCGTTCACCCTGTCGACTGGAGAACAGAGATAAGGGATTATTTGTCAGATCCATCCAAGCCGACCGAGCAGAAGGTCAGGCGCAAAGCACTCAAATATGTTCTACTAGAAGATGTATTGTACTTTCGGACTATGGAAGGCTTGTTGTTAAGATGCCTGGAAACCGAGGAAACCAAAGTAGCGATGGGTGAAGTCCATGAAGGCATTTGTGGATCACATCAATCGGCCCATAAGATGAAATGGATACTGAGACGAACAGGATATTTTTGGCCGACAATGTTAGAAGACTGCTTCAAATATTATAAAGGATGCCAAACGTGCCAAAAGTTTGGTAACATACATCGACACCAAGATCGGCTTTGCATCCGATCATCAAGCCATGGCCATTTAGAGGATGGGGTATAGACATAATCGGCCAAATATTTCCATCATCCAGCAAAGGACATAAATTCATCCTTGCAGCCACAGATTATTTCTCAAAATGGGTTGAGGCTGTACCACTCAAGAAGGTTACTAGCAAAGAGCTGATCGACTTTGTAAATGAACACATCATCCATCGGTTTGGGATTCCACAGACAATTACTACTGATCAAGGGACTGTGTTCATGTCTAACGAGTTCAAAGGTTTTGCGGAAAGTCTTGGGATAAAATTACTCAACTCTTCCCCTTACTACGCTCAGGCCAATGGACAGGCCGAGTCATCAAACAAGACATTGATAAAGCTGATAAAAAGAAAAATTGAGGAAGAGCCGAGGAAATGGCATTCAACGCTATCGGAGGCTTTATGGGCTTATCGGCTATCTCAGCACGGATCAACTAAATTGTCACCTTTTCAGTTGGTATACGGACAAGAAGCCGTCTTGCCCGTGGAAATCAACATCGGCTCAGTAAGGCTATATGAGCAAGATAAGGTATCAGCCGATGAATACAAACAGGCAATGCTCGACAATCTGGATGATTTGGCTGAACTAAGGCTGATCACGCTAGATCGGCTTAAAAGGAATAAAGAGAGGGTTGCCAGGTCGTACAATAAAAAAGTGATTTTAAAATCGTTCAATCGAGCCGATTTGGTATGGAAAACCGTGTTGCCGATTGGGTCTAAGGATAATCGATTCAGCAAATGGTCTCCAACATGGGAAGGGCCTTATAAGATCAATCGGCCGATTGACAGGAATTCGTACATACTGGAATCCTTAGAAGGGTTCGTCCTACCTAAAGCGATCAATGGAAAATATCTGAAGGCATATCACCCAAGCATATGGGTCGGGTCCTAACTACAGGAAGGAAAACATCAGGATCAATTACAAAAGCACATGCACATAAAATCGGTCATACAGCCGACCAAGTCAGTTAAACACCCATCCACAGATTAAAGTTTACAAAAATCGGTTACATAGCCGATCAAGCAAGTGTTCAAAGAGATTGGCCACACAACTGATACTAATAAATCAAAATCTAGTGTAGTCCTGATCCGGGCAAATGGGCTCCCAAAGCCGATAGTGCCGCTGCCGCTTTGCCAATAGTAGCTTGGACACTATCTATAAGTTGTTGGTCGGTCACTGCATCACCCGGAACTGGAACTATTTTGGCCGATTGAGTCTTGACTTGCGCAAAAACCTCGCCAATCTCCCGCCTCTGAACGGCCAGTGAGGATGTAGAGTCTGTGATGCCAATCTGGCAGTCTGCAAGTTCTTTTATGACCAAGGCCAACTGTTCTTCAAGTTTAATCTTGGTCGACTCCAGCTCTTGAGCTCTGCTTTTAGCCGATTTGAGTGTAGCAGTACCTTGATCGAATACGCTCTTCCGATGTTTGGCATCTGCTATAAGCTTGTCCAAGAGCTGTTGATCGGCTTGCTGGGCCTTCCTCTGATCAACCCTTATTTTGGCTTACTCCACGTCCAGCCGGCGTGCGTCCAAATGACATACCTCTAGCAATGCGTTCATAGCCGCGGGAGGAAGATCGGCCTGCATGGCTGCCATTGCATTTCTCAGAGGTTGAGTGTTGGCTAGAAGAGCCGCTTCCGGTTGCATTACTTCGTCTAGGAGGCGATTGAGTCGCTCCTGCATGCCCGGCGCAGCAGTAACGGCAGCCGACGCTGGAGCGGAGGCCGCTATTATACGTTGAATATCGGCCGGGTAATCATCGGTAGCCATAACCTCCGGGTCGTCAAGCTCGTCCAGAGTGAAGCCTAGCAAATCGGCGGTCGATTGATGGCGCTTTGGGGTCATGATCGGAAATATCAATCGCTTCGGGGCGATGCAGTAGAGGTGTTGGAGAGAGCGATGAAGGGATAGCCGATGTAGCACCTTGGGGATCGGCTATAACCCCCGCTATTTGTACCGATGGAGATTGCTAGAAAAACAAACAAGTCAGCTAGAAAAATAAACAAGTCAGCAACAAGACAAACATAAAGCAATGACTACAGACTCACATCAGTGGCTGAATGTTCCGGGGAACCATCGGGTTGATGCCTCACTGTGCAGGCGGCGCTGGTCGACTTCTTCCTCCTCTCTGCGATGACTTCGGTTAGCAGTTATCAAAGCAAGGGATATAATGGCTAATGTGAGAGTAACTTACTTGGGGCGCGCTGGCGAGCTAAGTCCGATAAGGATGGACCTTGAATATCTAAGTTGCCTGAAGTATACCCCGTAGTGCCGACAGATTGACCTAGACGTCGCTGTCGGCCACTACTCGCAGAAGCGTGGGGATCGGCTGTTCGCTCACCAACACCCGTGCCGCCCTAGAAAAGTCAAAGATGTTTTAATAAAAGCCGATAACCAGCGTAAAAAACAGAAGGATATGAAACACCAAGGGTATAAAACACCGGTACCTCTACAGCTACTAAGGAGTCGCTATAACCCGAGCTCGCGCTGGACCCAGAGACTACCGTCGGCTCATGAAAGTTGGGAAGAAATAAGTGAATTATGGCCGACGGAGTCCTGTCCATAAGTATGGCTTCCGATATTCTGGTCCACCACTGCGAGAATGCAGCTGACCGGCGGGAATTAAGAACAAAACGCGGCATTGAGACAATTTGCAACCCATCGGCTACTTCAAGAATAACCTCCGCGGCGACGCTGTTGGTCACTCGAGCTCGGGGCTCGACACAGGATAGTAGGGGGAAGGATGGAATAGTTTGCCCAAAACCTAGCTGACGGGCGTAAACCGAAGGGTGGTAGAACTCGTAAGATGGCTGAAATGTCCGATTGCGGGTATTCAAGCCGACATGAAAGATGCAAGGAGTGAGGATGATTTTGTACAAATCTAAAGTAGATTGGGGCATCGAAGAACTATCGGCATCAAGGTGAAGGAATGTTGGGTATGGGCAATCGGCTACATCAGTATATCGGAAAAAGTCTTGTTGACCCAAGGAAGTCCTATCTAGGTTAAGAAAGAAGCTGAGGTATTTGTGCAAGCCGACTGGGTCCATTTTTAGCTCTCCAGCCGAAGACATGATAAATCTCTCACCATAGGATCGGCTAACCCTATACTGTGGGACGACATGTTCCGGATAGTCTTCCCGAGGGAAAGTGGAACTCCCCGAGGGTTCGGATAAAATGGATCGGCTAAACATACAATGGAGCCATGTTTGAATAAACCACAGAGGGCCCCCTATATTGCCAACGACGTGTTTGGCAAAACCGGAAAAGAGTCGGCTACGAATCACATACATCGTTTGGTATACCGCCCCTAGAAACATCTTGCCAAGGGAAAGACGACGCCCCTCCAGCAAACGTTCCGCCACTAACTGAAAAGTTTGGGTGGGGCCAAGGGAAGCACCACAGAAAAGATATCGATCTAACCAAAGATTGAGAAAAGCGACATGCTCTTCAGCCGATACCGGACCAGTAACCCTATTGTTATTCTGGATATATTTGTGCCAGCCCTCGCCTTTCTTGCGGATTAATTTGAAAGAAGGTTTTCCGCTGAAAGCCGATAGCTGGTCCCCATCTGGCCTAAGCTAGGCAGCACAATTGGGCCACGTCAAGCAAAGTAGGGCCGATTGGGCCAGACGGGAATAAAAAGGCATTCAAAGAATCCGACCAAAAATAACATGCCGCAGCTACCAGGGGTTCATTGGCTTCAGGGTCGGCTAGACTCAAAGATAGAGACTCGGCTATACCCATCCTCTCCCATTCTACCTTCTTCTGAGCCGATACCCTAATAAACCAAGATCTCCATCCCTTCAGGCTGGTGGGCCAGTGTAACACCCCAAAATTTTGCTTTTCTTAAATTCATGTGTGATTTGGCACTTTGGTGAATTTTTGGAATTTTCTGGAATTTATTTGGATTTATTTGGAATTTATTTGAATTTATTCCATTTTGAAATAATTAAAGAATTTAATTTTGCAAATAAAATTTTGTTGGAAATATTTTATTTGAGTCCCAAATACCCTAAAATATTTTCCAGAATTTTTCTGGAATTTTTCTGAGTATTTTGCTATTTTTAATGAATTAAATGAATTATTGGGAATTATTTTAAATATTAAATCGCTGGAAAATCAACTCGGGTCGAGTACTGTTCATCCGACCGAGTCGGAACCCGAGTCGGACTCGAGTCCGACCCGAGCCAGTTGACTCGACCAAACCAGTTCCCAACCCTAAGCGATCCCGACCGTTGGATCGGGATCCAACGGCTGAGATCCGCCGTCGGATTCGAGCGCGTCAGGCCGGACCGACACGATCGCGCCCGTCGCGATCGTGGCCGTTGATCGCGACACGTGGGATCGGCTCCGATCGCCGCTCTCCGCTCGACTGAGCCGGAGAGCCCCGCCGTGACCGAGCGGGACACGGTTAGGGTTCCGACGGCGCGCATCGCCGAGGCCGTATTTAAAGCCCGGACCGCCCCCGAGGTTGACCTCTCCTATGCGCCCGTTTGCCCAGCTAATAGAGCTCAAGCCGCCAAGCCGTGCCGATTGCTCGCCGTAGTAGGGAAGTCAGCCACGGTTTTAAATCGATCCCGCGCCGCCGCCGCTCTCCGGCGACACCGAGCCCAGGCAGAGATCCCCATATCGCGTCGCGCTGGGAGTGCCAATCTTCACGCCGGAGCTACGGACACGCCCGTGTGGGAGGTCGCTGCCTACGTCTCCGGTGCTCAAGCCTCGCGCGCCATCACCGGACTTCGCGAAGCAATCTCCGCCGTCCGATCCGGATCCGACCGAGGTTCGCCCACGTATTTCCTTTCTTTGTTCAACCCTAGATCCGTTAGCGTACCGTTAGATCTAGATCGAGCGGTCCGAATCAACCGTGTAGTCTTGAACGTGAAGTCTAGATCCAATCGGGCCGTTGATTTTCAAATCAACGGACGAGATTGTGCCACGCGGTACTTAAGCCACGCCACGCGCGTGATCGCGTGTCTCTCGACACGCTGGCCCGCGTGTCACGGACAACCGAACCGCACCATGGCGTCACCGCCGACGTCACGGTGGGGCCCGCATGTCGGCCGAGTAGACCGCAAGGGTTAATTGCGCGGCGTGACACTGACGGTGGGGCCCACATGTCAGTCTCACGTGAGCCGTGGACCGGGTCCACGGTAGACCCGAGCCGAGCGTGGACCGAGTCCATGGACCGGCTGACGTCAGCCAACCAATCAGAGGCTGCCACGTGTCCATGCTGACGCAATAATTAATTTCCGAAAAAGAAAATGATTTATTAATTCGAATTAATGATTTCAGATTTTGTTTCAAACTTCAAACGCTTATAACTTTTGCGTTTCAACTCCGATTTGAGTGATTCAAATTTCTAAATTTGTATAAAAATGAGATCTACCTAAATATGAATTTTATTTAATTTTTGGACTAAAGTTTTTCTCTGCAAAATAATTTAATTGATTATTTAAACTTTAAATAATCATAACTTTTGCGTCTTAACTCCAAATTTGACTATTCCAGTTTCTAAAAACTCATAAAATTATGTTCTCTCTGTTTATGGATTTTATTTGGGTGTTTGGACACTTTTTGCCTATTGTTTATTTGTGTATTTGCTATTTGCACGCTTTACGAGTAGACGTTGAATTGCCGGAAGGGTTCGAAGGAGAAGTGTTAACTCAGGATCCAACTCAAGACCAAGAACAAGTACTTTTTGAAGGCAAGTTGTGCTTTGACCATGTTGATCCTATTTCGAAATCTATTTTGATTTAAACTATTGCATGCTCGTTCAATTAGAAAAATACTTTGTTTAAACATGGGGGTTAGATAAGTATCAATTTGCTGTATGACACCTTGATTATTTAAGTATGTGCCATGACCCTTGTCACCCTAGTTGTGGATTACTAGTTGGACATTATTAAATTGCCAACATGGGTTTAGACCGTTGTAGTATCTTTGCTTAGACTCACTTACGTGCTCATGACATGATTTTGGACAATCAAATGTTAATATTGACTTAATGATATATTGAACCTGTTTTGGAAAAGTATCATGTGATGTTGATGGCACGTGGTGCATGGTAATCAAGCGGGGTTTGATAAGCGATTTTCGGCCGAGGGCATGTGGCAAGAGTAATCAAGTGGGACATTTGTGGCGTTGGGAATGTTGATTTGGTTCTTCGGGTAGTCTTGCCCCGGTCACCCTAAGGACTTAACCTTGCAAGCCTTTGAACTGGGTCTAACGTGCAACCACATGTCTGTAATGGGACGGACCTAGTTGACTAAGTTGCTAATAACGCATTACTGTGGGACCTCGGGAGGTCAACTACACCCTTTGTGTAAGTTGTATGCAGGAGCGTCATCTGGCCGAGGCCAGTACCCATCTAACGGTTGATTGGCCTAGACTTCGCCTTAGCGAAGGGAAGGGTTAGTCTTGCCAATAACCGGGAGGACCACTTGTATTGTTAGAGGTTTAGAAAGACTTTGTTACTGAACTCGCCTTTGTGGTGTTTGACTGTATCTTGTGGGTAAAGTGCATAACCTCTGCAGAGTTTAGAATCTATTCGAATAGCCGTGTCCGCGGTATTGGACATCGCTCGAATTACAGTCAAGGGTTAGATTTTCCTAAAAATAACTTTGGTTTGAAAAGTTGGGTTGGACTAATAATGAAGTTGATGGAAATGTGGATTAGGATGGGAAAGATGTTTATTAAATTCCTTGAAAAGTTATTTATACTTTACTTGTTTCTCTTGCTTTCGAATCTACTTATATTACTTTTCAAATGTCAAGTTTCGCAAATATACCTTGAGCTATTCCTTTGTACCAAGCCATGCATATAGTATATTAGCTTGCATTACGTGCATGACTTGCCGAGTACCAAGTACTCACCCTTGCCACAATACAACACCAGTTGAAGAGGAAGATCACAAGCTTTGGAGGAGGAGCTCCAAGAGGAACCGTCTACTTAGGGAAGCGAGCCCAGTCAGTTGCCTGTGGTATACTGGATGGCGCCACGAAGTTATTTGATTTTTCGCTGCTATTATTTTTCTCTGAATAAGTTTCGCCTTGGAGGCATATATTTGTAATTTGACCATAAGGTCAAGTAACCAGTTTGACTATTTAAATAAAGTACTTTATTGGTATCGAGTGGTATGATTGTGATATTTACCGATGTTAAGACTGTGTGCACTAGCGCGTTCCTGGACTAGTGCTGAATACACAGAGGGTCCGGATTTGCAAATTCGGGGTCCCGACAGAGGTGGTATCAGAGCCATACTTGACTGTAGGCTCAACCCTAGCTAGAATGGTCGTAGTGAGGATAAAACCTATTTTCTAAAAGCTAAAAATTTGTGAAGACAGGAAATGACATCTCGACTTATCCCCTTCTCTCTTTTCTTGTCTCTTGCTGAAATTTTCCCTTACCTTGTCACAATTTAAAAATTCCGAGTTCTTACGTAAAGCACTCTTGTGCCAGATGGAGGAAGAGTTCAACTACGTTGATCTGGGAGTTGGTCACGCCGCGGAACTTTGGCATATGCTACAAACTCTCGGAGATTTTGAGAAGCCCCAATACCAAGTGGAAGTGATCAGACAAGCGGGATTGATCAAGGCTTGTGACGTGAAGATTGAGGTACCTGCTAGGAAAAAGGGCCCAGGCAATCGCCGATACACCGCCGCCAGAGATCTACAATGCAGATGGGTATCCAAGAAGTATCACGACAAGCAATGCGGCACATTACCCGTATCTCGCCAGAGAGTTGGAGAGCACGGGGTTCCGGTATCAACCGCGCAGCGCTAACCGTCTTGACCAAGGCGATTCAGATGAGGATGCCCACGGTTTCACAGCTTGGCACGATTTGTTGTCGCCAGGAGGATGTACTAGATAATACAAGCAAGGAGCTACAGAAGGCCCGCAAGGAAATCACGACAGAGAAGAACAGATGGCGGGAAGCTCAAGAGTATGTGGCACACCTTCTACGAAGGATTGACGAGTTGGAGATGACCTTGTACGGACCAGACCCAGAGCCAGTACTCGAGCTACACGAGCCAGATCCAGAGGAGTCAGATCTCGATGAGGACACTGCTTCTTCGACTACCACAGAGGACACAGTCGCTGGACATGGCGATCGTTTCGCGCCTATGCCACAGCACCCGTACCCAGGCCGTGGAGGTTTTCTCGATGAGTGAGCATAGGTTCTATAGTGAGACTCCTTCGCCGAGTCGCGTCATAGAATAAAGAGTCACCCTTTAGGCGTTAGACTCCAGAGTTAGTTCGATTTGGATTTGCTTTGTTTCTTTGAGTGTGCATTATGTGTTGCAAGGCCCTTAGGCATTGTGTGACCATACCAAGTTATTAATAATAAAGTTGGACCTTAAAGTTACACCATTCGCCCCGCACAAGTGCCATATTACTTGTCTATACTTGTTCCCCTCGCATCTCTCAACCTAGAGCAACTCGACAGATGGTGAACACCCGTCGAAACTTTGGAAGCAATGGGAGTGGTTCTCGCCCAGCAGAAAACCCCAATGAGGAGCACCAAGACCGCCATTGGATGTGCAGAATTTGAGCTTTTCTTGCTGCCCGGACTCGGTTGATGCATGCTATGATGCAACAAATGCAACACGTCACCGCTCAGGCCACTACTAATCAAGTTAATCGGGGACCACGCGAGAATACAAGACTGCCGAGTTCATGAGAACTCACCCACCCACTTTCTCTCGGGAATGCCAATCCATTGGAGGCCGATGATTGGTTAAGATCAATCGAGAGGAAGCTACACATAGCTCAATGCATAGGAAATGAGAAGGTACTCTACGCTTCTCATCACCGGAAGGAACATTGCCGAATGGTGGGAGAACTTCGTGCCACGCAAGAGAACCCTCAAGATATCACTTGGGAAGAGTTCACGGTGCATTCCGACAAGATCACGTGCCTGGAAGGAATCATGGACCTTAAGAAGGAGGAGTTCAGAGCACCAAGCAAGGAAATCAGCCCGGTGGCCAACTACGAACAAGTTTACACGGCTAGCACGCTACGCTTTTTGAGGATGTAGCGACAGATAAATCCGCATACCTCGTTTTATGAAGGGACTTAACTCGGGATTGCAAGTAGGATTGATCACCCACACCTTTCCAGATTTCCAAGAGTGGTGAATAAGGCACTTATTCTTGAGGACAAAGCGCAAAGGCCCGGATGAGAACAGAAGCGCAGGATGCAACAAAGAAGGATCACGCCAGGAACGCATGGCGCTGAGAGTTGCACCAAATCAATTCTTGATTCCAACCACGAATGCAACAAGGACACCATCCCCAAGACCAAGACCTGGCCAACCGTAACTACGGACCCAGCCCCGCTAGAAACACTACTCGAGCGTCGGCCAAGGAACAAGTGAGACGCGTTGCTACAAGCGCAACGAGCCAGGACACTTTGCCAACAGTTGTCCAAAGAAGACAAAGCAGGAGTGACCCGATTCGCTTCAATCTAGGAACCACCCAGCTAGGACGCCAAAGACCAGAGCCACACCCCCATCGTGGTGAGAGGCCGAGTCAACCATGTCACCGCAGATGCACGCGAAATGCTACTGACGTCAGATCGGGTAAGTTACTTGTTAACTCGCATCGCAATGCTTTGTTTGACTCTGGAGCTTCGCATTCGTTTGTTTCGCAAGGCTTTTGTAACACCCCAAAATTTTGCTTTTCTTAAATTCATGTGTGATTTGGCACTTTGGTGAATTTTTGGAATTTTCTGGAATTTATTTGGATTTATTTGGAATTTATTTGAATTTATTCCATTTTGAAATAATTAAAGAATTTAATTTTGCAAATAAAATTTTGTTGGAAATATTTTATTTGAGTCCCAAATACCCTAAAATATTTTCCAGAATTTTTCTGGAATTTTTCTCGAGTCATTTGCTATTTTTAATGAATTAAATGAATTATCGAATTATTTTAAATATTAAATCATTTGGAAATTCAACTCGGTCGAGTATCGTTCATCCGACCGAAGTCGGAACCCAGTCGGACTCGAGTCCGACCCGAGCCGCTTGACTCGACCAAACCGGCTCCCAACCTAATCAATCCCAACCGTTGGATCAAGATCCAACGGCCGAGATCCGCCCGTCTGCGGTTGAGCCGTGATCCGGCCCGGATCCGATCGCGCCCGTCGCGATCGTGGCCGTTGATCGTGCCACGTGGGCGGCTGGCGTCATCGTCTCCGCCGAAGTCCGGCCGGACTCGCCGCCCGCGGCGCTTGGCGTAGAACTAGGTTTCCGCCTCGGCACGAACGCCGAGGCTATTTAAAGCGTGAGGCGTTCCCGAGGTTGCCCTCATCTTTGCGCACCCGTTCCTCGAGCCATCTCGCCTGAGCCGTCGCCGTTTGCCCGCACGTACGTGCTCGCCGGAGTTGGAGCCCTGCGGCGCAGCGGTTGAACGCCGATTCCGCTGGCCGTCTGGTCGTCTTCCGCCGAGAAGGAGCCTGTGATCCGGAACCACCGTGACGAGACGCAACCGAAGGAAGGATTCATCTCGCCGAGCGACCCGAACGCCCGTCGGGCTCGTCGTCGTTTCGTCTCCGGTGCCCAAGCCTCACCGCGCCATCGCCGGACTTCGCGAGCTCGGTGAACCGTCGAGATCGGTCGGACGGTTGAGGTGAGTTCACGTGTCCCCAACCCGATTGGATCCGACCGTTGGATTAAGATCCAACGGTTCACAATTGCCACGCGTCGTAGTAGTGTTATTATAGGATTAGATCTGGACCGTCCGATCTAGATCGAACGCCCACGATCAACGTAAAGTAGTTTCAACGTGTTAACCCTGGATCTAATCCGCGCCGTTGATTTTCAAACCAACGGCCGTGATTGCGCCACGTGTCGGGAAGTTGGACCGACGCGATCGGCCGGGCCATACGCGTCGCGTGGCCACCGACACGCGGGGCCCGCGTGTCGGATCGCACCGTGGCGCCACCCATGACGTCATCGGTGGACCCACTGTCAGCAACCGTGGTCGAGCCCCGACGTCGGCCCGATGACGTCACCCGAGTGAGCCCACATGTCGCCGACACGTGGAGTCGTGGACCGAGTCCACGGTAGACCCAAGCCGAAGCGTGGACCGAGTCCATGGACCGGTGACGCCGCCCAACCAATCAGAGGCTGCCACGTGTCCATGATGACGCAATAATTAATTTCCGAAAAGAAAATGATTTATTAATTCGAAATAATGATTTGATTTTATTTCAAACTTCAAACGCTTATAACTTTTGCGTTTCAACTCCGATTTGAGTGATTCAAATTTCTAAATTTGTATAAAATTGAGATCTACCTAAATATGAATTTTATTTAATTTTTGGACTAAAGTTTTTCTCTGTAAAATTATTTAAATGATTATTTAAACTTTAAATAATCATAACTTTTAAGCCTTAACTCCAAATTTGACGATTCCAGTTTCTAAAAATCCAGAAAATTATGTTCTCTCTGTTTATGGATTTTATTTGGAGTTTTGGGATGTTTTTGCCTAGTGTTTATTTGTGTATTTGCTATTTGCACGCTTTACGAGTAGACGTTGAAGTGCCGGAAGGATTCGAAGGAGAAGTATTGACTCAGGATCCAACTCAAGACCAAGAACGAGTACTTTTTGAAGGCAAGTTGTGCTTTGACCATGTTGATCCTATTTCGAAATCTATTTTGATTTAAACTATTGCATGCTAGTTCAATTAGAGAAATACTTTGCTTAAACATGGGGATTAGATAAATACCAATTTCTTTGTATGACACCTTGATTATCTAAGTATGTGCCATGATCCCTTGTCACCCTAGTTGTGGATTACTAGTTGGACATTATTAAATCGCCAACATGGGTTTAGACCGTTGTAGTACACGCTTAGACACGCTGCGTGCTCATGACATGATTTTGGATAATCAAATGTTAATATTGACTTAATGATATATTGAACCTGTTTTGGAAAGGTATCATGTGATGTTGATGGCACGTGGTGCATGGTAATCGATCCGGGGTTTGATAAACGATTTCGGCCAGGGCATATGGCAAGAGTAATCAGGTGGGCCAGTTGTGGCACTGGGGATGTTGATTTGGTTCTTCGGGTAGTCTTGCCCTGGTCACCCTAAGGACTTAACCTTGCAAGCCTTTGAACTGGGTCTAACGTGCAACCACATGTCCGTAATGGGACGGACCTAGTTGATTAAGTTGCTAATAACGCACTGTGGGACTCGGGAGGTCAACTACACCCTTTGTGTAAGTTGTACGGGGAGCGCATCGGGTGAGGCCAGTACCCATCTAATCAGTTGATTGGCCTAGACTTCGCCTTAGCGAAGGGAAGGGTTAGTGCTTAATAACCGGGAGGACCACTTGTATTGTTAGAGGTTTCCGAAAGACTTTGTTACGGAACTCGCCTTTGTGGTGTTTGACTGTATCTTGTGGGTAAAGTGCATAACCTCTGCAGAGTTTAGAATCTATTCGAATAGCCGTGTCCGCGGTATTGGACATCGCTCGGGAATTACAGTCAAGGGTTAGATTTTCTCAAAAATAACTTTGGTTTGAAAAGTTGGGTGGTTTAATAATGAAGATGATAGAAATGAGGATTAGGATGGGAAAGATGTTTACCAAACTTCTTGAAAAGTTATTTATGCTTTACTTATTTCTACTGCTTTCGAATCTACTTATATTATTTGTTAAATGTCAAGTTTCTTTGCAAATATACCTTGAGCTATTCCTTTGTACCAAGCCATGCATATAGTATATTAGCCTGCATTCTCGCATGACTTGTCGAGTACCAAGTACTCACCCTTGCCTCAACACAATATCGGTTGAAGAGGAGATTACGCCACTTTGGAGGAGGAACTCCAAGAGGATCCGTCTACTTAGGAAGCGAGCCCGGTCGATTGCCTATGGTATCTTTGGATGGCGCCACGATGTTACCTTATTTGATTTTCATTTATTATTATTTCTCTTTTAATAAGTTTCGCCTTGCAAGGCATACATTTGTAACTTGACCATAAGGTCGAGTAACCAGTTTGGTTATTTAAATAAAGTACTTTGATAATATCGATTGGTATGATTGTGATATTTACCAATGTTAAGACTGTGTGCACTAGCGCGTTCCTGGACTAGTGCTGAATACACAGAGGGTCCGGATTTGCAAATTCGGGGTCCCGACAGAGGTGGTATCAGAGCCATACTTGACTGTAGGCTCAACCCTAAGCTAGAATGGTCGTAGTGAGGATAAAACCTATTTTCTAAAAGCTAAAAGTTTGTCAAGATAAGAAATGACATCTCGACTTATCCCCTTCTCTCTTTTCTTGTCTCTTGCTGAAATTTTTCCTTACCTTGTCACAATTCAAAAATTTCGAGTTCTCACGTAAGCACTCTCGTGATGTGATGGAGGAAGAGTTCAACTACGTTGATCCGGGAGTTGGTCACGCCGGAACTTTGGCATATGCTACAAATTCTCGGAGATTTTGAGAAGCCGCAATACCAAGTGGAAGTGATCAGACAAGCGGGATTGATCAAGGCTTGTGACGTGAAGATTGAGGTACCTGCTAGGAAAAAGGGCCCAGGCAATCGCCCGATACACTGCACTGCCAGGAGATCTACGATGCAGATGGGTATCCAAGAAGTATCACGACGCGCAATGCGGCACATTACCCGTATCTACGCCAGAGAGTTGGAGAGCACGGTGTTCCGTTATCACCCGCGCAGCAATAACCTTCTTGACCCGAAGGTGATTCAGGATGAGGATGCCACGGTTACACAGTTGGCACGATTTATTGTCGCCCAGGAGGATGTACTAGATAATACAAGCAAGGAGCTACAGAAGGCCCGCAAGGAGATCACGACAGAGAAGAACAGATGGCGGGAAGCTCAAGAGTATGTGGCACACCTTTTGCGAAGGATTGACGAGTTGGAGATGACTTTGTACGGACTGCACCAGAGCCAAGATTACTCGAGCTACACGAGCCGGATCCGGAGGAGTCGATCTCGATGAGGACACCGCTTCTTCGACTACCACAGAGGACACGATTCTTTGGACATGGCAATCGTTTCGCGCCTATGCCGCAAAGATCCGCACTCCGTGCCGTGGAGGTTTTCTCGATGAGTGAGCATAGGTTCTATAGTGAGACTCCTTCGCCGAGTCGAGTCATAGAATAAAGAGTCACCCTTTAGGCGTTAGACTCGAGTTAGTTCGATTTGGATTTGCTTTGTTTCTTTGAGTGCGTTATGTGTTGCAAGGCCCTTAGGCTTTGTAAGCAGCCATACCAAGTTATTAATAATAAAGTTGGACCTTAAGGTTACACCTTTCGCCCCGCATAAGTTCCATATTACTTGTCTATTCTTGTTTCCCCCTCATCTCTAAACCTAGAGCAAATCGACAGATGGTGAACACCCGCGGAAACCTTGGAAGCAATGGGAGTGGTTCTCGCGCAGTAGAAAACTCCAATGAGGGAGCACCAGCACCGCCACTGGATGTGCAGAATTTTGGAGCATTTCTTGCTGCTCAGACTCAGTTGATGCATGCTATGATGCAACAAATGCAGCACGTCCTTTGCTCGAGGCCACTTTGCTAATCAAGTTAATCGTGACCACGCTGAATACAAGGCTGTGAGTTCATGAGGACTCACCCACCCACTTTCTGCAGGAATGCCAATCCATTGGAGGCCGATGATTGGTTAAGATCAATCGAGAGGAAGCTACACATAGCTCAATGCATAGGAAATGAGAAGGTACTCTACGCTTCTCATCGGTTGGAAGGAACAAATTACGAATGGTGGGAGAATTTCTGTGCCACGCAAGAGAACCCTCAAGATATCACTTGGGAAGAGTTCACAGCTGCATTCCGACAGTATCACGTGCCTGAAGGAATCATGGACCTTAAGAAGGAGGAGTTCAGAGCACTGAAGCAAGGTAATCAGCCAGTGGCCGACTACCTGAACAAGTTCACACAGCTAGCACGCTACGCACCTGAGGATGTAGCGACAGATAAATCCAGACAGTCTCGTTTTATGAAGGGACTCAACTCAGGATTGCAAGTAGGATTGATCACCCACACCTTTCCAGATTTCCAAGAGTTGGTGAATAAGGCACTTATTCTTGAGGACAAGCGCAAGGAACTGGATGAGAACAGGAAGCGCAGGATGCAACAGCAAGGATCACGCCAGGGAACGCAACAGCGCTTGAGAGTTGCACCAAATCAATTCTTCAGATTCCAACCACAGAATGCAACAAGGACACCATCCTAGCACCAAGACCTGTCAATCAAAACTACTGCACCCAGCCCCGCTAGAAACGCTTACTCGAGGCAATCGGCAAGGAAACAGTGAGACTGCTACAAGCGCAACGAGCGAGACACTTTGCCAACAGCTTGTCCAAAGAAGACAAAGCAGGAGTGACCCAGTTCGCTTCAATCTAGGAACCACCCCGCCTAGGACGCCAAAGACCGTGAGCCACACCCAGCATCGTGGTGAGAGGCCGAGTCAACCATGTCACCGCAGATGCACTACGTAATGCTACGGACGTCGTCTTGGGAAGTTACTTGTTAACTCGATACACCTGCTTGATTTTGTTTGACTCGAGCTTCGCATTCGTTTGTTTCGCAAGGCTTTGCTACTAGAAATGATTTGAGGATTGCAAGACTTAGATGCATGCTTTTAGTTCAAACCCTGGTTCCGAACTCCGAATCTAAAGTAGGATGTTCCGGTGAGAATACTGATAGATGGAATAGAATTCCTAGCAAACCTTATAATTTTGGAGACCCGGACCTTAGACGTTATATTGGGAATGGATTGGTTATCCAAGCACAAGGCGTATTGGATTGTGGACGAAGGACTATCTCGATTGAGAGCCCGTGTGGGAAGAAAGTGGAATTTCAAGCCCACTGCAGCTAGAGATGGACAGTTGATGGTTAACAGTACCAAGGCAATCAGCATAGAGGATGTCCCGATAGTAAATGAGTACCCGATGTTTTCCCGAAGATCTACCTGTATGCCGCCAGACAGGGACATAGAGTTTGTGATAGAGCTTGTACTGCACAAAGACCGATAGCAAAGAGACCCTATCGGATGTCTACCGAGGAGTTGGTAGAGATGAAGAAACAAATAGAAGAGTTAATGGAGAAAGGATTTATCAGACCGAGTTCGTGCCGTAGGAGCACCGTTTTGTTTGTCAAGAAGAAGGACGGGAGTTTCAGGATGTGCATTGACTACCGTGCACTCAATGAAGTCACCGTGAAGAATAAGTATCCGCTACCCAGGATTGATGATTTGTTTGATCGGTTGAGAGGAGCGGAGTTTTCTCCAAGATTGATCTCGAGATCGGGATACCATCGATTGAAGATCCGATCGTAAGATATTCCGAAGACTGCATTCTCGTCAAGATATGGACATTACGAGTTCTGATTATGTCCTTTGGATTGACAAATGCGCCGGCTTATTTCATGAATATGATGAATAAGGTGTTCATGGAATATTTGGACAAGTTTGTCGTCGTGTTCATAGACGATATCCTAATCTACTCCAAGACGTAAGGATGATGACAAGATCCGCAGGATTAAGTCCATCAAGGAGGAAGGCAAGGCGAGAGGACTTCAAGTTGGATGAGCAAGGCACGTTATGGATGAAGGATCGGATTTGTGTGCCTAACAAGAAGGAGTTAAAGCAAGCGATTACGAAAGAAGCCCATGACTCCAAGTATTCAATTCATCCGAAGCGCCAAGATGTATCGGGATCTCAAGGAGAGATTACGGTGGCCGAGTATGAAACGTGAAGTTGCCGAGCATGTTGCATTGTGCGACGTATGCCGAGAGTCAAGGCAATGCATCATATACCGGCAGGATTGCTACAACCGCCGAAAATACCCGAGTGGAAGTGGGAGGAAATCGAATGGATTTCATTACGGTTTGTCAAGACTCAAGGAGGTTATGACTCCATATGGGTTATAGTGGATCGCTTGACTAAAGTAGCCCATTTTATCCTCGTGAAGATCACTTACTCGGGAGATAAATTAGCGCATTATACATGATCAGATTGTCTGCTTGCACGGAGTGCCAAAGAGGATTGTATCGGACGAGAGGTACCCAATTTACCTCAAGGTTACGGAATAAGTTGCATGAAGCCATGGGAACCCGCTTGAACTTCAAGATGCCTTATCATCCACAGACGGATGGACAGGCATCAAAGAGTCAACCAGATTTCGAGGATATGTTGAGAGCTTGTGCATTAGCTTATGCTACCTCTTGGGATAAGAGTTTGCCGTATGCCGAGTTCGATTACAACAATAGTTATCAGGCTAGTTCTGAGATGTCACCTTTTGAGGCCTTTGTATGGTCGACCACTGTCGGACGCCATTGAATTGGAATGAGACCGTGGCGCCGTGTCTTTGGGCCTGATATTCTTCAAGAGGCTCAAGAAGCGGTCGCTATGATTAGGAAAGGTTGAAGATCGCCCAATCTCGATGTGAAGAGTTATGTTGACAATCGTCGCCGAGATTTGAGTTTTGAACCGAAGACTTTGTATACCTCAGAGTTACGCCTCTCGTGGAGTTAAGAGGTTCCATGCCAAAGGGAAACTTGCACCCTGCTATGTTGGACCATTTAAGATTGTGAGCCGCAGAGGCGAGGTTGCTTATCACCGGAGTTGCCACAATCGTTAGCAGGAGTGCATGACGTATTCCATGTGTCCCGATTGAAGAAGTGTCTCCGAAGTTCCTGAGAGCAGACACCGCTAGAGTCAATTGAGTTGCAAGAGGATTTGACTTATAAGGAGCATCCCGTGAGGATTCTAGACACAATGGATCGAGAAACTAGAAACAAGTCAACCCGCTTCAGAGAGTTCAAGTGGAGCAACCATGAAGAAAGCGAAGCGACTTGGGAGCGCGAAGAGGATTTGAAGAAAGAGTTTCCAAACCTATTCTCAGAGTGAGCCACTGAATCTCGGGACGAGATTCTATTAAGGGGGAGGTTTGTAACACCCCAAAATTTTGCTTTTCTTAAATTCATGTGTGATTTGGCACTTTGGTGAATTTTTGGAATTTTCTCGAATTTATTTGGATTTATTTGGAATTTATTTGAATTTATTCCATTTTGAAATAATTAAAGAATTTAATTTTGCAAATAAAATTTTGTTGGAAATATTTTATTTGAGTCCCAAATACCCTAAAATATTTTCTAGAATTTTTGGAATTTTTCCGAGTATTTTGCTATTTTTAATGAATTAAATGAATTATTGGGAATTATTTTAAATATTAAATCATTGGAAAATCAACTCTCGGTCGAGCATCGTTTCATCCAACCGAAGTCGAACCCGAAGTCGGACTCGAGTCCGACTCCGAGCCGATTGACTCGACCAAACCAGCTTCCTAACCCTAGCGATCCCGACCGTTGGATCGGGATCCAACGGCCGAGATCCGCCTGCACGGCTCGAGCGCGTCCGACCGGATCCGATCGCGCCAGGCGATCGTGGCCGCTGATCGTGCCACGTGGACGGCTGGCGTCATCGTCTCCGCCGAGTCCGAGCCGGACTCGCCACGCCGCCGCCGCGGCCGTGTAGAACTAGGTTTCCGCCTCGCACGAACGCCGAGGCTATTTAAAGCGTGAGACGCTCCTCGAGGTTGCCCTCATCTTTGCGCACTCCGTTCCTCGAGCCATCTCGCCTGAGCCGCCGCCGTTTGCCCGTCACGTGCTCGCCGGAGTTGGAGCCCTGCGGCGCAGCGGTTGAACGCCGATTCCGCTGTCGTCTGGTCGTCTTCCGCCGAAGGAGCCCGAATCCGGAACCACCGTGACGCAGACGCAACCGAAGGAAGGATTCATCTCGCCGAGCGACCCTGAAACGCCGCTTCGGGCTCGTCGTCGTTCTCGTCTCGGTGCCCAAGCCTCGCCAGCGCCATCGCCGGACTTCGAGCTCGGTGAACCGTCGAGATCGGTCCGGACGGTTGAGGTGAGTTCACGTGTCCCCAACCCGATTGATCCGACCGTTGGATTAAGATCCAACGGTTCACAATTGCCACGCGTCCGTAGTAGTGTTATTATAGGATTAGATCTCGACCGTCCGATCTAGATCGAACGGCCCACGATCAACGAGTAGTTTCAACGTGTTAACCCTGGATCTAATCCGCGCCGCTGATTTTCAAACCAACGGCCGTGATTGGCGCCACGTGTCGGGAAGTTGGACCGACGCGGTCGGCCATACGCGCTGGCAGGTACACCGACACGCGGCCCGTCGGCCGATCGCACCGCGGACGCCACCCATGACGTCATCGGTGGACCCACTGTCGCCAAGACCGTGGTCGAGCCCACGCCGACGCCGATGACGCTGAGCGAGCCCACATGTCGGCCGACACGTGGAGTCGTGGACCGAGTCCACGGTAGACCCAAGCCGAGCGTGGACCGAGTCCATGGACCGGCTGACGTCAGCCAACCAATCAGAGGCTGCCACGTGTCCATGATGACGCAATAATTAATTTCCGAAAAAGAAAATGATTTATTAATTCGAAATAATGATTTCAGATTTTGTTTCAAACTTCAAACGCTTATAACTTTTGCGTTTCAACTCCGATTTGAGTGATTCAAATTTCTAAATTTGTATAAAATTGAGATCTACCTAAATATGAATTTTATTTAATTTTTGGACTAAAGTTTTTCTCTGTAAAATTATTTAAATGATTATTTAAACTTTAAATAATCATAACTTTTGCGTCTTAACTCCAAATTTGACGATTCCAGTTTCTAAAAATCCAGAAAATTATGTTCTCTCTGTTTATGGATTTTATTTGGAGTTTTGGGATGTTTTTGCCTAGTGTTTATTTGTGTATTTGCTATTTGCACGCTTTACGAGTAGACGTTGAAGTGCCGGAAGGATTCGAAGGAGAAGTATTGACTCAGGATCCAACTCAAGACCAAGAACAAGTACTTTTTGAAGGCAAGTTGTGCTTTGACCATGTTGATCCTATTTCGAAATCTATTTTGATTTAAACTATTGCATGCTAGTTCAATTAGAGAAATACTTTGCTTAAACATGGGGATTAGATAAATACCAATTTGCTGTATGACACCTTGATTATCTAAGTATGTGCCATGATCCCTTGTCACCCTAGTTGTGGATTACTAGTTGGACATTATTAAATCGCCAACATGGGTTTAGACCGTTGTAGTACACTGCTTAGACCTGCTACGTGCTCATGACATGATTTTGGACAATCAAATGTTAATATTGACTTAATGATATATTGAACCTGTTTTGGAAAGGTATCATGTGATGTTGATGGCACGTGGTGCATGGTAATCAAGCGGGGTTTGATAAACGATTTCGGCCAGGGCATATGGCAAGAGTAATCAGTGGGCCAGTGTGGCATTGGGGATGTTGATTTGGTTCTTCTGTAGTCTTGCCCTGGTCACCCTAAGGACTTAACCTTGCAAGCCTTTGAACTGGGTCTAACGTGCAACCACATGTCTGTAATGGGACGGACCTAGTTGATTAAGTTGCTAATAACGCACTGTGGGACCTCGGAGGTCAACTACACCCTTTGTGTAAGTTGTACGGGGAGCGTCATCGGGTGAGGCCAGTACCCATCTAACGGTTGATTGGCCTAGACTTCGCCTTAGCGAAGGAAGGGTTAGTCTTGCCAATAACCGGGAGGACCACTTGTATTGTTAGAGGTTTCCGAAAGACTTTGTTACGGGAACTCGCCTTTGTGGTGTTTGACTGTATCTTGTGGGTAAAGTGCATAAACTCTGCAGAGTTTAGAATCTATTCGAATAGCCGTGTCCGCGGTATTGGACATCGCTCGGGAATTACAGTCAAGGGTTAGATTTTCTCAAAAATAACTTTGGTTTGAAAAGTTGGGTGGTTTAATAATGAAGATGATAGAAATGAGGATTAGGATGGGAAAGATGTTTACCAAACTTCTTGAAAAGTTATTTATGCTTTACTTATTTCTACTGCTTTCGAATCTACTTATATTATTTGTTAAATGCTGTTTACTGCAAATATACCTTGAGCTATTCCTTTGTACCAAGCCATGCATATAGTATATTAGCCTGCATTCTGTGCATGACTTGCTGAGTACCAAGTACTCACCCTTGCCTCAACACAATATCAGTTGAAGAGGAGATTACGCCAGCTTTGGAGGAGGAACTCCAAGAGGATCCGTCTACTTAGGGAAGCGAGCCCAGTCAGTTGCCTATGGTATACTGGATGGCGCCACGATGTTACCTTATTTGATTTTCCGCTGCTATTATTTCTCTTTTAATAAGTTTCGCCTTGCGAGGCATACATTTGTAACTTGACCATAAGGTCGAGTAACCAGTTTGGTTATTTAAATAAAGTACTTTGATAATATCGATTGGTATGATTGTGATATTTACCAATGTTAAGACTGTGTGCACTAGCGCGTTCCTGGACTAGTGCTGAATACACAGAGGGTCCGGATTTGCAAATTCGGGGTCCCGACAGCTTTGCTGCTAGAAATGATTTGAGGATTGCAAGACTTAGATGCATGCTTTTAGTTCAAACCCCTGGTTCCGAACTCCGAACGAAAGTAGGATGTTCCGGGGTGAGAATACTAATAGATGGAATAGAATTCCTAGCAAACCTTATAATTTTGGAGACCCAGACCTTAGACGTCATATTGGGAATGGATTGGTTATCCAAGCACAAGGACGTATTGGATTGTGGACGAAGGACTATCTCAGTTGAGAGCCCGTGTGGGAAGAAAGTGGAATTTCAAGCCACCGCAGTTAGAGATGGGCGATTGATGGTTAACAAGTACCAAGGCAATCAGCATAGATGATGTCTCAAAGAGTGAATGAGTACCCGATGTTTTTCCCGAAGATCTACAGTATGCCGCGCACAGGACATAGAGTTTGTGATAGAGCTTGTATGCACAAGACCGATAGCAAAGAGACCCTATCGGATGTCCACCGAGGAGTTGGTAGAGATGAAGAAACAGCTAGAGGAGTTAATGGAGAAAGGATTTATCGACCGAGTTCGTCGCCGTGGGGAGCACCAGCTTTGTTTGTCAAGAAGAAGGGCGGGAGTTTCAGGATGTGCATTGACTACCGTGCACTCAATGAAATCACCGTGAAGAATAAGTATCCGCTACCTAGGATTGATGATTTGTTTGATCAGTTGAGAGGAGCCGAGTTTTCTCCAAGATTGATCTCGAGATCGGGATACCATCGATTGAAGATCCGATCAGAAGATATTCAAGATCGCATTCTCGTCAAGATATGGACATTACGAGTTTACTGATTTATGTCCTTTGGGTGACGAATGCGCCAGCTTATTTCATGAATATGATGAATAAGGTGTTCATGGAATATTTGGACAAGTTTGTCGTCGTGTTCATAGACGATATCCTAATCTACTCCAAGACAGAGAGTGAACATGCCAAACAATTAAGGCGAGTTTTGGAAAAGTCGAGGGAACGAGAACTTTTCGCCAAGTTCAGCAAGTGTGATTTTTGGAAGGACAAGGTGGAGTTTCTTGGACATGTAATGACCGAAGGAGTCGCCAGTAGATCCAAGCAAAGTAGAAGCCGTGGTTACATTGGGAGCACCAAGACGTGACCCAGATTCGGAGTTTCCTTGGAATGGCAGGATACTACCACCGTTTCATTGAAGGCTTTTCGACAATTAAGCGAAACCTCTTACGCAATTGCTAAAGAAGGAAAAGAAGTTTGCATGGACGCTGAGAATGCGAGGAAGGATTTCGAGTCAAGAAGCGATTGACATCAGCACCGGTGTTAGTTCTACCGGATGTTGCTCAAAGCTTCGATATTTATGGTGACGCATCGCGCCAAGGACTTGGATATGTGCTGATGCAGAATGGAAAGGTCGTCGCTTATGCATCAAGGCAGTTGAGGCCGCATGAGGAAAATTATCCGACACATGACCTAGAGTTAGCTGCCGTAGTGCATGCCTTGAAGATATGGCGTTACTATCTGATCGGGAACAGATGTGAAGTGTATACGGATCATAAGAGCCTTAAATACATATTCACCCGATCGGATCTGAATATGAGGCAGAGGAGATGGTTAGAGTTGATCAAAGACTATAATGTTGGAATCCATTACCATCCGGGATGGCCAACGTAATGGCCGATGCTCTGAGTCGGAAAAGCCATACCGTGAGTACGTTGCTAGCCACAAGTCGATGAGTTATGTGAGGATTTTAAAATGAAGATTGAGGTGGTACCTAGCGGATTCTTGGCCACATTGGAAGTAAAGCCTACCTTAGAGGATCAGATCCGAGAAGGGATGTATGATGATGACAAGATCCGCAGGATTAAGTTCATCAAGGAGGAAGGCAAGGCAGAGGACTTCAAGTTGGATGAGCAAGGCACGTTGTGGATGAAGGGTCGCATTTGTGTGCCTAACAAGAAGGAGTTAAAGCAATCGATTACGAAGAAGCCCATGACTCAAGTACTCAATTCATCCTGGAAGCGCCAAGATGTATCAGATCTCAAGGAGAGATTCGTGGCCGAGTATGAAACGTGAAGTTGCCGAGCATGTTGCATTGTGCGACGTATGCCGTAGAGTCAAGGCAATGCATCGTAGACCAGCAGGATTGCTACAACCGCTGAAAATACCTCGAGTGGAAGTGGGAGGAAATCGGAATGGATTTCATTACCGGTTTGCGAAGACTCAAGGAGGTTATGACTCCATATGGGTTATAGTGGATCGCTTGACTAAAGTAGCCCATTTTATCCCGTGAAGACCACTTACTCGGAGATAAATTAGCGGAATTGTACATGATCAGATTGTCTGTTTGCACGAGTGCCTAAAAGGATTGTATCGGACAGAGGTACCCAATTTACCTCAAGGTTCTGGAATAAGTTGCATGAAGCCATGGGAACCCGTTTGAACTTCAAGATGACTTATCATCCACAGACGGATGGACAGACCAGAAAGAGTAAACCAGATTCGAGGATATGTTGAGAGCTTGTGCATTAGCTTATGCTACCTCTTGGGATAAGAGTTTGCCGTATGCCGAGTTCGATTACAACAATAGTTACCGCACTAGTTTACTGAGATGTCACCTTTTGAGGCCTTTGTATGGTCGACCATGTCGGACGCCATTGAATTGGAATGAGACCGTGGCGCCGTGTCTTTGGGCCTGATATTCTTCAAGAGGTCAAGAAACGGTCGCCATGATTAGGGAAAGGTTGAAGATAGCCCAATCACGACAAAAGAGTTATCTTGACAATCGCCGCGAGACTTGAGTTTTGAACGAGAAGACTTTGTATACCTCGAGTTACGCCTCTCGGGAGTTAAGAGGTTCCATGCCAAAGGGAAACTCGCACCTGCTATGTTGGACCATTTAAGGTTTTGAGCCGCAGAGGCGAAGTTGCTTATCACCGGAGTTGCCGCATGCTGTTGGCAGGAGTGCATGACATATTCCATGTGTCCCGATTGAAGAAGTGTCTCCGAAGTTCCCGAGGAGCAGACACCGCTAGAGTCAATTGAGTTGCAAGAGGATTTGACTTATAAGGAGCATCCCGTGAGGATTCTAGACACAATGGATCGAGAAACTAGAAACAAGTCAACCCGTTTCTGTAGAGTTCAGTGGAGCAACCATGAAGAAAGCGAAGCGACTTGGGAGCGTGAAGAGGATTTGAAGAAAGAGTTTCCAAACCTATTCTGTAGTGAGCCCTGAATCTCGGGGACGAGATTCTATTAAGGGGGGGAGGTTTGTAACACCCCAAAATTTTGCTTTTCTTAAATTCATGTGTGATTTGGCACTTTGGTGAATTTTTGGAATTTTCTGGAATTTATTTGGATTTATTTGGAATTTATTTGAATTTATTCCATTTTGAAATAATTAAAGAATTTAATTTTGCAAATAAAATTTTGTTGGAAATATTTTATTTGAGTCCCAAATACCCTAAAATATTTTCTAGAATTTTTCTGGAATTTTTCCGAGTATTTTGCTATTTTTAATGAATTAAATGAATTATTGGGAATTATTTTAAATATTAAATCGCTGGAAAATCAACTCGGTCGAGCATCGCTTCATCCAACCGAGTCGGAACCCGAGTCGGACTCGAGTCCGACCCGAGCCAGTTGACTCGACCAAACCAGTTCCCAACCCTAAGCGATCCCGACCGTTGGATCGGGATCCAACGGCTGAGATCCGCCCGTACCGGTTCGAGCCGCGTCCGACCCGGACACGATCGCGCCCGTGCGATCATGGCCGTTGATCGCGACACGTGGACGGCTCCCAGTCGTCGTCTCCGCTCCGACTCCGAGCCGGAGAGCCCCGCCGTGACCGAGCGGGACACGGTTAGGGTTCCGATTTGCGCGCACGTCGAGGCCGTATTTAAAGCCCTGACCGGCCCCCGAGGTTGACCTCTCCTATGCGCCCCGTTTGCCCCAGCTAATAGAGCTCAAGCCGCTAAGCCGTGCCGATTGCTCGCCGTAGTAGGGGAAGTCCTCGCCATGTTTTTCGTCGATCCCCGCCGCTGCCGCCGCTCTCCGACGACACCGAGCCCAGGACCGAGATCCCCATATCGCGTCGCGCCTGGGAGTGCCAATCTTCACGCCGGAGCTACACGGACACGCCGTGTGGGAGGTCGTCGCCTACGCCTCCGGTGCTCAAGCCTCGCCCGCGCCATCACGGACTTCGAAGCAATCTCTGCCCGTCCGATCCGGATCAGCCGAGGTTCGCCCACGTATTTCCTTCTTTATCGCTCAACCCTAGATCCGTTAGCGTACCGTTAGATCTAGATCGAACGTCCGAATCAACCGTGTAGTCTTGAACGTGAAGTCTAGATCCAATCCGGGCCGTTGATTTTCAAATCAACGGACGAGATTGTGCCACGGTACTTAAGCCACGCCACGCGCGCGTGATCAGCGTGTCTCGACACGCTGGGCCCGCGTGTCGGCCGGGACAACCGAATCGCACCATGGCGCCACCGCCGACGTCACGGTGGGGCCCGCATGTCGGCCGAGTAGACCGCAAGGGTTAATTGCGTCGCGTGACAATCGACGGTGGGGCCCACATGTCGATCTCACGTGGCCGTGGGCCGGTCCACGGTAGACCCGAGCCGAGCGTGGACCGAGTCCATGGACCGGCTGACGTCAGCCAACCAATCAGAGGCTGCCACGTGTCCATGCTGACGCAATAATTAATTTCCGAAAAAGAAAATGATTTATTAATTCGAATTAATGATTTCAGAGATTTTTTCAAAAACTTCAAACGCTTATAACTTTTGCGTTTCAACTCCGATTTGAGTGATTCAAATTTCTAAATTTGTATAAAAATGAGATCTACCTAAATATGAATTTTATTTAATTTTTGGACTAAAGTTTTTCTCTGCAAAATAATTTAATTGATTACTTAAACTTTAAATAATCATAACTTTTGCGTCTTAACTCCAAATTTGACGATTCCAGTTTCTAAAAACTCATAAAATTATGTTCTCTCTGTTTATGGATTTTATTTGGGTGTTTGTACACTTTTTGCCTATTGTTTATTTGTGTATTTGCTATTTGCACGCTTTACGAGTAGACGTTGAAGTGCCGGAAGGGTTCGAAGGAGAAGTGTTAACTCAGGATCCAACTCAAGACCAAGAACAAGTACTTTTTGAAGGCAAGTTGTGCTTTGACCATGTTGATCCTATTTCGAAATCTATTTTGATTTAAACTATTGCATGCTAGTTCAATTAGAAAAATACTTTGTTTAAACATGGGGTTAGATAAGTACCAATTTCTTTGTATGACACCTTGATTATTTAAGTATGTGCCATGACCCTTGTCACCCTAGTTGTGGATTACTAGTTGGACATTATTAAATTGCCAACATGGGTTTAGACCGTTGTAGTATAACGCTTAGACACGCTACGTGCTCATGACATGATTTTGGACAATCAAATGTTAATATTGACTTAATAATATATTGAACCTGTTTTGGAAAAGTATCATGTGATGTTGATGGCACGTGGTGCATGGTAATCAAGCGGGGTTTGATAAACGCTTTCGGCCAGGGCATGTGGCAAGAGTAATCAAGTGGGCCGGTTGTGGCGTTGGGAATGTTGATTTGGTTCTTGGGTAGTCTTGCCCTGGTCACCCTAAGGACTTAACCTTGCAAGCCTTTGAACTGGTCTAACGTGCAACCACATGTCTCAGTAATGGGACGGACCTAGTTGACTAAGTTGCTAATAACGCACTGTGGGACCTCGGGAGGTCAACTACACCCTTTGTGTAAGTTGTACGGGGAGCGTCTGGCCGAGGCCAGTACCCATCTAACGGTTGATTGGCCTAGACTTCGCCTTAGCGAAGGGAAGGGTTAGTGCGCAATAACCGGGAGGACCACTTGTATTGTTAGAGGTTTCCGAAAGACTTTGTTACTGAACTCGCCTTTGTGGTGTTTGACTGTATCTTGTGGGTAAAGTGCATAACCTCTGCAGAGTTTAGAATCTATTCGAATAGCCGTGTCCGCGGTATTGGACATCGCCGAATTACAGTCAAGGGTTAGATTTTCCTAAAAATAACTTTGGTTTGAAAAGTTGGGTTGGACTAATAATGAAGTTGATGGAAATGTGGATTAGGATGGGAAAGATGTTTATTAAATTCCTTGAAAAGTTATTTATACTTTATTTGTTTCTACTGCTTTCGAATCTACTTATATTACTTTTCAAATGTCATTTCTTCGCAAATATACCTTGAGCTATTCCTTTGTACCAAGCCATGCATATAGTATATTAGCTTGCATTCTGCATGACTTGCCGAGTACCAAGTACTCACCCTTGCCACAATACAACACCAGTTGAAGAGGAGATCGCACAAGCTTTGGAGGAGGAGCTCCAAGAGGATCCGTCTACTTAGGGAAGCGAGCCCGATCGATTGCCTGTGGTATACTGGATGGCGCCACGAAGTTATTTGATTTTCCGCTGCTATTATTTTTCTCTGAATAAGTTTCGCCTTGCGAGGCATATATTTGTAATTTGACCATAAGGTCAAGTAACCAGTTTGACTATTTAAATAAAGTACTTTATTGGTATCGAGTGGTATGATTGTGATATTTACTGATGTTAAGACTGTGTGCACTAGCGCATTCCTGGACTAGTGCTGAATACACAGAGGGTCCGGATTTGCAAATTCGGGGTCCCGACAGCCAGGCCCTAAAACTTTTCCCCCACTCAGAGATATTATACCCAGCGGCCGACAAGGGGAGTCTAGGGATCTCGGTATTGATAACTATGTCTGCCGACATGCTACCTATCGGTCCTAAGTAGAATTGATTTGAACTTTGAGGAATCGGAATGAATACCTGCGAAGGGTCCATTTTCAGCCGATTTTGAAAAGCAAGAGAAAGATGACGAGAGCCGATGGTGCGTGATCCGAGAACTTGAAAGCGTGAAAATGACCGTGGGGGGATCCCCATATTTATACCGCGATGAAAGAAGGCGAGCAGGCGGGAGCAGTTGAGCATTAAAAACGCACCGAGATTTTTACGGCGCGGTTACTGGGTGGTTCCCAAAAAAGATTATTCTGTAAAGCCGATACGAATGGAAAAGCCGATATATTCTTTTTGAAAGATAACAAATTATCTTCCAAAAACAGGGGGGCATATGTTTGCACCAAAATTCGGCATGTATTAAGTCGGCCTGAAATGGAAAGGAAGTATTCGTATGAAAAGAAATCGGTAAACGAATCGGAAAAGGAATCCGTTTCTAAAAAAGGAATATATCATATTAGAGGCCGATACGGATAAACGGACCGTATCCATGTACAACTCGGATCGGCCAGGTGTGTTATAAAAGGGGGTAGACGTCAAGCGAAAAGGGATCAATCCAACAACACACACATCTACTTTTTACAAGCTTTTCTTTTACATTGTTTTAGCTTTCATAGATCTCTCTGCAAGTCGACGGAATCAATATAGTTGCGCATCGCCGATTGTTGATTTTTGCCGATTTCACCCAGGTTTGATCTGCTTCGTTTTGTTGCGCATCGCCTTCCCGAAGCCGATTTTTACCTTGTATCCTGATCAATTGTAACCGATTGATCTAGTTATCTCCTAATCGGTTCTTGCCGACTAGCGAAAAGCCGATAGATCCTTATTTATCGGCTTTGATCAAATTACAAATTCTACCTTGTCAATTTCAGGTCAAATTGACTGGCACGCTCTGCAAACCCGGCGTTTGTCTTGTGTGTTCGAGGCTGAAAACCCTCCTTCACGTTTTTAGCGCGAACACAGGTATACCACATGTGGTGAGAGGTTCGATGCGAGGCACAACACATTTGGAGGGCACACTGATACGAATATCTGTCAGTCGTCTGGAGCTATTCGCGTGATCCGGTTCCCATCGAATCTTTTCACGGGGGAGTTCCTAGCAGGCTTCGGGAACTACACAAAGCTCGAGGAGCTAGATATTGATCTCAACAGCATCCCTGGGAACTTGCCAGATGATATATTCAGGATGCCATCTCTGAAGAATCTGATTCTGCAGGAGAATCAGCTCACTGGTAGGATGAGTCCAAGTTTCGGCAATCCCTCCAGCCTTGTTAAGCTGGACATATCTTTCAATTGGTTCTACGGATACCTTCCAAATGTTTTTGGTAGCCTTCAAGACTGTCCAAGCCTAACAAGCCTCGTGCTGACAAAGAACCTTCATGACGGGAAGGCCTTGCCGATGACTGGAATACATGGCTTTCATAACATCCAAGTGTTTGTCGTTGCTAACAGCTATCTTTCAGGATCAGTACCACCATGGCTAATTTATTTCACACAAGTGAAGGTGCTGGATTTGCCATGGAATCAATTGGCTGAGAATATTCCTGCATGGATAGGTGATCTTGAGCTTCTATTCTATTGGGATCTTTCTAACAATTCTCTTACTAGAGGAATTCCGAACAGTTTGTCAAGCATGAAGGGGCTACATGCATGCAACAGCTCACAGCAATCCACAGAGACCAATTATTTTCCATTCTTCATTAAAAAAAAAAAGAACCAGACAGGCAAAGGATTACAGTACATGTGCCTAATGCAGCAAGAAGGGCATGACATTGATGAGTTTGTGCTTTCAACAGTTCTAACATCATGCGGATTCAATGGCAGGTTCTTTTGTTGCTTGGGGACAAGCAACTTCTCGTGGAGGCGGTAATGTAACACCCGCCGGTCCCAGTGTCAGTGTAAGAGGGAGAGAGAACCTATATTAGAGGGGAGTGCCGATTGTAATAGGCAGACAGAAAAAATGAAATGAAATATCTCTTTTGCCTTTTATCCCTGTCTCCTTCTTCTTCCCTGTTCTTCCCCATTTTCTTTCTTCTCCTTCACGCTGTCTACATCTTCCTGTTCTGATCTTTCTGATTGATCTCACGCCACGGATCCTTCCGGCTGGCAACGGGATGTGACACTTTCGCGGTGTGAGATTTGGAAACCCAAACAAGAAGAATCAAGAAATCAATCCAACGAGAGAAGAGAAATGGAAGGAACAGGAAGAATAGAGAGTCATGAGGAAGAAATCAATCCATTACTTTTCATGCCCTTTTCTGTTACAGCCAACATTTATATACTATCTCTACTCACGCTTACATCTGGCCCCCTTACACGAGTTGCCCCCTTCTTCACGTTGTTTGTTCCAGCTGTCTGCTCGTCTCAACGACCTCCTTGCTTCTTCAGTTCTTCCTTGTGCAGCGTCCTGACATCTGCCTCATCGGAATCTTTGTTTGTCAGCTGCCATGGGAATAAATCTACCCAATAGATGCATCTTTGTTGAAATCTTGTTTACGAGTGGTACAAATGTTCTATTCAAATTGCTGTTTTAAAACCCAGGTCTACCGTAGTGCTGCAGGCCTATGTATACTACAAGATATGGTTTGTTGAAATTTTGTTTACGAGTGGTACAAATGTTCTATTCAAATTGCTGTTTTAAAACCCAGGTCTACCGTAGTGCTGCAGGCCTATGTATACTACAAGATATGGAAATATATATATAATAAATTCTGACTTAGTTGCCGGAAATGTCATTGGATGTCACAATTGATTCCCATATCCTGCAGGCCAAAATGTATTTTATGTGGAATCTTAGCAAATGCTTTAAGCATGCAAATAAAATTTAGCAATTGCTATTTTTAGATACAAGGGAAAAGCTGTGAACTTTGTTATTCATGGTGTGTTAAATATTTCAGTGACTAGAAACGTGCCTGTGCGCTACAACGGATTTCAAAAGGGGGCGATACATATAATCTAACATGGCCTAAATCATATAATGAATATTAAAATTCTCGTACACACAAAATTACAACATAGCTGGAATGGGCAGTGTAACGATTAGCACAGGCACATCATGATGAATTAAATGCAATAACATCATAAGTTTCAAATGTTGGATAATTTAACTCACCATGGCTAAATTCAATATATACGCCCTTTGTAATGTCCCCACAAACACTTGGATATTGTACCAATCTGACGCACAACGCATTTCAATTTCATCATTCCAATTTGACATAAGAACTTTGGAGGTTTCCAGTTACAGAACTACTTTATTTATTTTTTATCTCAATCACTTTACGCGGGAAGAAACTACAATTTAACTCATAAATATTTAGAACTAATATATGTTGTGTGTAACAATACCATCTGTACATACTGAAGTTGACCCAAAAATATGTAATTGTTATTGATCTATAATCCTTGTTGCTTTCACCATTCAGAAAAACTAAAAAACGGTATACCGTTGCAACGGTATACCTCTGAAACTCATGAAACTTGTGATTTTTTGCACTGAAACTCATGAAACTTAGCACTAAAAACTGATAAAACATGAAACTGATGAAACTAAACACTGAAACTGATGAAACCAGCACTGAAACTGATAAGTTTCATAAGTTTCATGGCTATACCGTTGCAACGGTATACCGTTCCCTAGTCACTCTCTTCACCATTATACAAAAAAGAATCGCACATGACCACAAAAGGCTAAATACCACAAAAAAACAAATGGATTCCTAAAATTGTTGAACATTTAGATCAGTTTTACTTGGCTTTGGGACTAATAGAAGTAAGTACAGTGTATATCAAAGTATCAATAATATTTCACGAACATGTGAAGACTGCCCCAAACTTCTATTTTATTTTTACATTCACGAAAGCACCACATCTTCTCACAAGAGCTACAACCTTCTTACCAAATCTACATCCTTTGCAGCAGCTGCAAATCTGTAAGCTAACCTGCCAGAAATCAACACACGGACTGCCACATCCATTCTCAATGACCATTAGGGGCACTGACACTGGTTCATCCTTTAGATCATCTTGAATGCCAGCCATAGCATCAACTATCAATCCACCATCTTCTACAACTTTCCGAAGGATACCGCAGTGTTGTCATACATACAAGCAAAAAAGCAGAACTTAGATATAACTACAGATGCATTAGTAGATAACACAGCTAGGATGGTCGAGCACAAATTTCCACTTGACCCTTTGAAGCTTCAACTATATTTCTGGAAGTTCATTAGCCGTAACATCATTCAAAGCAGGCAATGAATTTGCAACCAGAACTACCTGCATAATCTAGTATTTTCTTACCAGCTCATGTTAAATATCTACATATGACTGACTGCAGCTAGCCAACGGAGTCAAGATGTGTAACATCTCCAATTTCGGTCTTTTGTCAAAAGTTAATTTAAAGTAATTAAATTAAAAACTTGGATTTTCTTTGGTGTTTTAATCAACCTTGCATCCTCGTCCATCCGAAATGGGAGTTCAATCCTTCATCGTCCGCAAAATCAAAATTCTAAATTCTGGTCCTTATTTGAAATTTCACCCGAGTTCCAAAATGCTCCACAAATCCTGAAACCTATTGCATTGGGTTCCAAATATTCTAAAATGATTTTGAGAATTTTTCCAAGATTTATAGAATCACTTTGGTATTTTATCTCTCGCGCTCTTTCTTCAAATTCATTTATTCGTCCTGGAATTATCTAAATTCCAAAATTCATCAAAAATCAGTGAAGCCAATTTTATTGGGTTTCAAATATTCTCTAGTATTTCTAGGAATTTTTCTGAGATTTTTAGGCCCTTTTTACTATTTTATCTCGCGCGCTATTGTTTCTTCAAATTCCAACCAATAGGAAAGTGCCACTGGCGAACACTGTTCCTGCTTCTTCTCGATCGATTCCTTTCCAGAGAAGTTTTTTTTTTCACTCCCGTTCATGGCGCATGGACATAAATCCTTCATAACTCCTTCCATAAACCACCAAATCACTCATGGCCGAATCCGTTAGAAAGATATTGACGAGGAGAATTCATCCCACCATTAATCATCCTAAATCCCACCGGAAACGGCTCCATTAAGTAAAAACCAAATTGCATTCAAACCTCAATATCTCAGCCGCTTCTCCACGAAATGACGTGCTTCCACTTCTCAAATCTTCGTCCCGACGTCCTCTTTCCCGTGCTCTCACCCTCCCATAGCCTCTCCACTCCAATCGTCCGGGAACTCGAAGAAACCGACGCCGGTTATCCTCCGTCGACATCGTCGCGGCAACTTTTTATCCGGTAAGGCGATTGCAATTCCGTTTGCATCACCGAGTGCGCGTCATCGCCACGATCAAAAGCCCTCGACCAATTTCAAATTTCGTTGCAGGACGGCAACGGATTTCGCGATTGAAGTTTCCGATTGGAGCGTCGTTCGTCGTCGATTTCTTCCAATCCATCGATCCCCTCTGAAATCCAGTAACACCCTTAGACTCGTCTCGTCGCGTTCTATGCGGTGCTCACTTCCTCTTCGCTATTGCATGCTTCGGAATTTTTTTATTATTTTGGCCATCCCCGTCGCCGGCATCCTCCTTGCATCGTCATCTCCAGTCATCTTCGCCGCCGGCCGGCGCGAGCACCACCACCCCCATGCCTGGCTGCACCTCATCCACCCCTTCCCCGGCCGTGCGCCACATGCCGCACTGAGCGCCGCTGCGCGCGCTTCCAATCATAACTCTGGTGAGCATTTCCTGGCGATCCGCTAGTCCAATCATCCTATAAGTTGAACCCTAGAATACTCCCCTCATTCCCCACACAACCCAATTGGAATTTCTCCAATCCAACATACGGATCTCCTTGTAGAAGCCGTTCTTTTCAAAATCCGACATATTTTCTGCGAGCTCTCCTGGTCACTCCTGACCTCCGTTAGGCCTTAAATTTTTACTGGAGCTCCATCTCAGTGTCCTCTACCTCCAGTAAAATCATATTTTTAAATTGATTGCCGGAGCTCTGCCGACAGCCATTTCTTCTCCAAGTCTGGTGGGAGGTTCGAAAGGCTCGTTCTCTTTCGTCGTAACTCCGAATCGAGTGATTCAAATTCATAAATTCATCTAAAATCACCCTCTATATGCCAGTATTATTTTTATAATTTTTAGACTTTATTTATTTTATTTTATTTATTTGTCTCTTCGTCTTGCGTGTAGCCGAAGAAATCGCCGGATCCGTCGACGCCGTCGCCGAACCCCAGGATTGTGAGACTTTCGTTGCGATTGAAGGCAAGTCTCTTTGATGCATATTGAGCTCCTGCTTTACCAATGTTTTACAATGATTTATAACATGCATTGCTATCTTTATAAATGTTATGTCAAATATAGATGGTTAGTTATTTACGAATTGCTGTCATCTCCTTGTTATTGATATCTATGTTTACTTGTAACCCTAGGATACTATAATATGTCATGTTTAAATTGTATTGTGACATATGATGATTAGTACGATAGATGTGCTTAGATGCAAAACTGATAATGCTTGTGGGTGGGGTTCCTTGAAATTATGGTTCAATATATGTTTTGAGAAAAATTAGCATGGTAGTGCTACCGTTTTTGCAAAATAAAAATAAAATGAAAAATGGTTTGGACTTGGGCGGAATGGAATGTCGGGCGGGTGCGGATGGAGCATTAGTTTTCATTGTGCAAGTACCGCCCCAAGTCAATTAAGGACCGACGCTTAGGACTGTCCATTCTAAGCATAACTGTACAACCACATGTCTATTATGGGTACGACCTGGCTGAATAATTTGTAGAAACCTAACTTAGACTCACTAGTTGGTGGAATATAGGTGTCGGATGGAGGCAAGTCGTACTTCCCACATGGCGCAAGAGGGGGCTTCTGTACTGGGTAGATTGAACCTAGGGGTGGAATTTTAGCTCGAGGCTCGGCTCTGCTCGGTGCAGCTCGGCTCGGCTCACATGGCCAACGAGCCGAGCCCGAGCCTACTGCCTGGCTCGCTTCGCCAACGAGCTGAGCTTGAGCCAGCTCGTGAGCGGCTTGTTAGGTTCATTAGGCTCGACAGTCAATGGCATTGATTTAACTAATGGCAGTCCAGCACCTCACAATCATCTCAGTATCTCAAGCAATAATCATCTGATTCTCAGACCAAAGCACCTCACAATCATCTCAGTATCTCACAGACAACAATCAATCAATCATCTCATTCTCAGTTTCTCACACTCAACATTCAACATTCAACAACACACAACTTAACATCTCAATCACAGTCAACAACTAAACATCTCAATTACAGATTCACTCAATCACAGGCCAAAGCATCTCATTCTCAGACTGTCACTCAGTTCATCAAAGCATCTCAGACTCAGATCAACAACTAAGCATTCAACAATAATCTCAGTGCTCACCGAGTCAGGCGGCGCCGAGTACTGCTGAACCTGTTCGTGTAGAGAGCCGGGGCCGGGGGAGGCGTCGGAGGAGCCGACGTAGCCGGGGCTGGGGGAGGCGTCGGAGGAGCTGGGGGAGGCGCTGAGGGCCTCAGGGGACGGTCGGATGGGCGCCGGGGCGGTCGGGCGGAGCCGCGGAGCAGCAGAGGGAGGCGGGGCCGGCCGACCGGGGGAGGCGTTGAGGGCCCGAGGGAGGTCGGGGAATGGGCCAACGCTGGCCGGTGAAGTCCTGGAGTCGGGTTGGGGTCTCCTTGGGGGCGGTGGACGGGCGGAGTGAGGAGAAGATCTAGGGATTTGGGGGCGGCGACTGAGGAGATGAGAGGGATTTGGGGGAGTCGGGCGCGCATCAGAGGAGGCAATGCAATGGCCAATGGGACTTCCATCCACCGGATCACGAGCCTACACGAGCCGGCTCGAGGCTCGATCGAGCCCGAGCCGAGCCCATCATCTGGCTCGATCCACACTCCGAGCCGAGCCCGGCTCGGCTCAATTATCGGCGATCTTGACTGAGCCCAGCTCGGCTTGTCTCGGCTCAGCTCAATTCCACCACTAATGGAACCCTAACAGTGGTGAAACCTCAGCGTGTGGGTCGGGTTAGATGTATACATTGTAAAGGCCTTGTCATGATCTCTCTACCGACACACCAAAGGAAGTGTGTTAATCGTGTGGCACTAAAAAGATGATCATGTCTTGTGGGTAAAGTTGTACACCTCTGCAAAGTGTAAAACTATTCGAATAGCTGTGCCTACGGTCAAAGGCAAAGTGAAGAATGCTTTCATACTAGTAGACTTGGTTTTGGTTTTAAAAATAATTTATGTTTTGGGATCTGAGAGTGGTTAGAACTCTCAGATGTTTATTGGCGGATTGAGCTAACCAGGTAGTTGGAACCTGTTTTCATCATAACGGATAGAGTCATGAGTTGCTTTACCTTAATCTTTTAAAATGTGGTGGATAGAGCCTCTATACTAGTGATGGTGGATAGAACCTTCACTAAAATAATAAATAACTTCAATTGTTAAAATAATTGCAAAAATATGCTTTGTGAAAATTAATACTAAGTATAGTTTGATGAAACATGGCTTTGTTCAAAAGAACCCTAATAAGCCTTCCTTGGGAAGCCTACATGTTGCCTAATTTTCCAGACTTGCTGAGTACTTTTGTACTCACATGCTACACAAATTTTGTCATCAGAGATTTTTCCAAGACGCAATTGAAGAATGTGAGTTCTATGCCGAGGAGTACGATGAGAATCGCCAAGATAACTAAGCGCGCGCTCCTAGTCATCGCCTGTGGAATCATTTGGGTTTTACCTTTTTGCTATTTGTTTCCACTGTTGCTGAACTTTGGTCATGTGACCACATTATGTAATAATTAGCCATGTGGCTGGTACTTTATATTTATGCTATTATTTCCTTCTGTTCAGTTATGATACGACACAGTGACTGTGTGTGCTAGCGTTGATCTGGGACTAGCACAGAAATATACAGGAGCTTCCGGGTAACCGATCCGGGGTCTCACAAGATGTCTGATGGGAGAGACATATTGCGTTATCGACTGCTTCTTTTCCTAATCTATGTACATCCTCAAATGATTCAATTATGAAGCTAGTACTGTTTTGTGCTAGAGAAATTTGGCATGCTTGACAAAATCAAGTTGTTTACTTATATCAATCAACTTACTTAATTCTTTTTTACCACATACTACAGTAGTGACCTCAGTCTGGAGAGCATAGGTAAAAATTAACTAAATATAAATCAAGTGAATAGCAGACGAGTGCTAAATGGAATCCAATAGAGACCTAACAACCTAATTATGACAAAATGACTACTTTTGCAATGTGATTTAATATCTAAAGGCACTGATAATGCAATAAATGAAAGGAGAACGCCATCTGCAAATTACTAAATTGATGATTTTTCCAATCAATAAATCATCGAATTAGAGACAAATCTAGCAAGCATCATCCTTTAATTTCATTACTAAATCATCACTTAGCATTTCTGTTGCATCATTCATTCATTAAAACATACATCCATTCATCCAGTCATCCATGCATCATCTAGAACCAACGACCCTTGAGGGCATAGAAGCTAGATGTAGGAGAGACCAAACCTGGGCGCTAGGCCGAAATTTTGGAGGACTAAGACCATAACCATCATATCAAATGCAATTTGTATATTTTTGTTGAACCATCTTATTGAATTTCTAGGTTGGATAGAGCATATTCACACATACAATCCACATCCCTCTCTTCTTCTTCTTCCCTAAGACAGCAGTACATTGGCCTCTTCCTTGTCCATGGATTTCTTACATAGTAGTGCACAGCCGCTACTCCTCTTCAATTTAGAAGTTAATAAATACACAAATAAATTATTAGTGCATGCTTTTATTTAGTTAACAAAATAATTATCATTTATATGAGATGTTGCCTATTTTATACTCAATTTTTTTTTCTATAGGAACATACAAGCTACAGACTCTGCATATTTCTGTAGCCTTTTCGATTTGGTACTGATAGATTTCTTACAGTTCAAAAGAAAAAAAAACGCCATAAATGACCAATATTCAATAATCTCATAGATAGAGCTGTTGCAGCTTTAGTACAGAAAATGAGCTATATAATAGAAGATATTTTTCAGTAAGAAATTTATATGTGAGGCATTTATGACTTTAATAGAGGTTAAAGGACCAATTATAGAATAAGAAATAAAATTTAGCAAACTGTGGGTGTATAATATCGGGCTATTCAGGAACCGATATATTCCATAAATAAAGAAAAGAGTGCAATCATTTCTTCATCTCGCATGCAAAAATGAGTACCTGCAATTTACTGTGTGCTGCTCCAACAGTTTTGTTTGCTACTGATAACATTCTAATTCTAATATTGATTGAAAGTTGCTCCCTTCTATCCACACATTCACGAACACTTCCTTCCTACGCATTTTCAACTCCCCCTCCTTTCGCCCAACTCATTATCCTACTGACGAAATGCCTTTCTTGCCTATCCATAAACATATTAAAGGTACAAATCAAACTTCTATAATGACTAATGCTGCAATTCCAATCTCCATTGAGCCTTAATCAAAATTTACATCTCAAAACTAAGGCCCAAGCTGCATACACGAGCGTAATATTGCCGAGACAACACATGAAAGAGAGAAAAACCTTGTGCAATTACTGTTGCTTCCATCACCACAATCAGTGGCGGAGGACAAATTAAAATTTTAATATGGCAAACTTTATAGCATATATATAGTAATAGTGGTACACGAAATTAAAGTTATCCATACGCTAATATTATAAAGCATATTATAATATAAGTGTATGACACTTACTGGAATGAAAACTATATTATAAAGCATAATAGATAAGGAAGAAGATAAAATGTGCACCAATAAAGTATTAATTGCGTCTAGAAGACCTTGGCAGCTGTATTTGGCGAGTTTTCATCTTTTGAAAATGCTTCTGCGCAGATAAAAACCACGGAACGGGAACGGAAACGCACTACGCACCAGTATATACTGTATATATACAGGGATACCTGGTATAGACTAGGTGTGGCGGGAGCCATACCTAGCCATACTGGGTCCTCCGCCACTGACCACAATCGATTGGTGTGGCTCCTCTCTCTTCTCCCTAGTTCCCTCCCTTTTCTGTCCTCTCCGCACTCCACTGCCGCGACAACCAGGGATGGGGGAGACGGATGAGATAGGAAGCGCTCTCGAATGGTAGGAGTTGTGATGAGATAGGGGGATTTAGGAGGAGGCCATGGAAGACATCCCTGGTTGTGGTTGAGGTAGTAGGGTGGAGATGGGTGGCGAGTGGCGGCATGCATGTGCGAGTAGTGGTGGTTGGGGAAGAAGACACAGAGGAAGCCAGCATTGGAGAAGATGAAGTCATCAGGAAGAGGACGAAGTTGTTGAGGTGGATCTGGGAGCTCGCCAGTGTCAGGGTAGTCATTGTGGGTCTGGCGATTAGGTGGCGAATCTGGAGGAGGTGGCGCAGGATGATGGCGATGGCATTGAGTAGAAAGGGCGACGACTTCAGTGGGTCGGGGACAATCTTAACGATGTTTGTGTTGGTAACGATTGAAGGGGCAGGCGGTGGGGGCAAGGCGAGGAGTAGCAGGGTAGTCGACGGTAGGGCGGGGTGAGGAGTGGTGGTGGATTGGATATGGAGCAGCGGCGGTGCGGAGGATGAGAGGGAAACTAGGAGGGTGGAACCAATCGTCAAGGTGAGCGGAATAAACTCCTTAGGGATGGCAATGTGTTCGAGTCCCTCCAGGTCCAACCTCTGCGGATCTAGACCTGTAGCCCGAAGTTCGGACCCGGACCAGGATCCGAAGTCAGTCACAGGTCCAAACCCGGACCCAGACCTAGACCCGAACAACAGAATTCTATTTTTATTTGTTTGAGTAGCTAAAGTTTATAGAATTTGATTAAATTTTAAGACTTCATTACCCAGATTAAGAAATAGACTACATGCATATAATAACAAAGCAACAGTAAGCAACAATAGATGATGTTTGTTATCTACAATTCTTTTCATACAATGGATATTTTCTTGTCGGGTCTGGGTCTAGTACCCATGGGTCCAAAATGAGATCCGGACCCAGACCCAGACCAGAAATAATATACCTGTGGGTCCAAATTTGGACCCAGACCCGGACCTACTGGGTCGAGTACCCGCGGGTACCCGAACCCACGGGTATTTTTGCCATCCCTATCCTTACTTCATTGGGAGCATATCCTGTGCACATATGCAATAATTAAATTTGAGCCGTCCAGATTTCATCCAACGGTGGCTCTATCGGAGTGGTAATTGCAAATCTGTGCACATTTTGCAATTACCATCCTAATGAAACCACCGTTGGATGAGATCTGGACGGCTTGGATTTAATTATTGCATATGTGCACAGGATATGTAGCCTACTTCATTAGTTAAGAAAAGCTAGTACTCTGAAAAAAGTTTTACACATCAAATATTGAAATGGACCAAAATACTCGCACGACATGTTGGTCTGAACAACAGTAGCTTGAAAGTGACCTAGGGACCATCTGTTGCGGGGGAATACTATATATATATATATATATATATATACATATACATATATATAAACATGCATTTCCAACACACATTTGTAGATACACATGCCATACATTTATTCCCTCAAGATCTGTGCCATTCTGTTTTTTCTTTTTTGTCCTGCACTGCACACATCCCAAAGCAGAAAAAATAGCATGGATAGCATGTGTATCTACAAAAGTGTGTAGATGAGACTTTTCCAATATATAACACTATCCATAAAGTTAGGAGGTTTCGTGCCCAGCCCACCCTTCCACGTGTCCACGTATGCGAAAAACACCATGCTGTCGTCTGTTTTTGCGATTCGCTCTTTATACGCTTGATGCCTCCATCTTCGTCGTGTTTTGATTCAATATAAATATACAAGAGACCCTACAACCATCTGACCAAACTGCACTGCCCAATAGGGTTCACCTTACCGATCGCCACTAGAAAATCGGCAGCCTAGCGATATGGAAAATCACCGATTTTTGAGTGAAAATAGCCAGAAATCGCACAAAAACCGAAGTCAAGTAAATTTGAAACTCTGGGTGATTTTCGATGGAAAATCATTGATTATTGACACATATTTGGCGATTTTTGATAAAAATCCACCGATAATTGATAGGAAACGGTGGAAAATCGACCGATGGAAGGAAAAAGGTAAAATTTTGTGGAAATTTGAAAAAATGCATGATAATTTATAAAAGCTTGGTAAGTGCCCCAAAAATCATAATAAATGTTACAGATATATTAAGAAAATAAAAATTAGGAAAAAAATGAGTAGCACAATGATGGTAAAGTATAGAAAAAATATGGAAAAATTTCTGCATGACTTTTGCTATATTGTAGACAATCACAAATTGTAAAGTAGGCATTTACCAATAATATCTCAACAAATAACACTACATTTCAATACCATTCACAAATGAATCCAAGAAGTCCACATTTCAACGTGCATGGCAACGGGACAGGAAATATCCGCCCGATCTGATACCGAATCCGTTTAAAATCCGTACCGATGTTATCCGTATCCGTATCCGGAAAATCCGGTGTAATATGGCTTAGGATATGGGAAGAGCAATATCCGATCCGTATCCGAAAAATCTCATGTAATATGGGTTAGGATATGGGAAGAGCAATATCCGACCCGATATCTGGTAAATATCCGACCCGAATATCCGAATAAAATTAGTTATTCTTCCATTAATTTGGTTCACTATTGGATAGATAGAGTAGTTGTTTGATATTGACATTAAAAAACACTACTTTGTTATTAAGAGTGAACTTCAACAAATCTATCAACAAACAAATAGAGTGATGACATAATGCTTTTACCTAAATTGATTTGTTCAACTTATTTGATAAACTTCTTTTCTATTCAAATTACTGGAATTAGTTGAGTCGCTAAATTGAAGCATAGCAAACAAATCCGAGTAGTCCTCATTATGAGAGAAGTCTGTCTTCAGTTTGTCAAAATGTGACAATTCAACACTATTTAATATCTCCAGGAATTTATTCCGTAAGGTTAAGTTTGATGGAAGAGCTCCCCTTGTATCCGACCCATTTGCACCTCTAACTATACTACTATCCTACGTTGAAATAATTATGACTTGAAGCTAATGTTGTAAGGTTAATGCTTCATTCTTTCTTTTGCGTACACAATTATGTATTATACTACTATCCGATTATGATATCCGATCCCGACACGAATCCGTCAGGTATCCGCTCCGTATCCGAATCCTGAATAATCCGAATTCGTATCCGTATCCGGGACATCCGTATCTGACTCCGAATCCGGGAAAAAAATATGGGTTATGATACGGGACGAGCAATATCCGCCCGTATCCGACCCGGTTTCACCCCTATACACCATACATTTATTCCCTCAAGATCTGTGCCATTCTGTTTTTTCTTTTTTGTCCTGCACTGCACACATCCCAAAGCAGAAAAAATAGCATGGATAGCATGTGTATCTACAAAAGTGTGTAGATGAGACTTTTCCAATATATAACACTATCCATAAAGTTAGGAGGTTTCGTGCCCAGCCCACCCTTCCACGTGTCCACGTATGCGAAAAACACCATGCTGTCGTCTGTTTTTGCGATTCGCTCTTTATACGCTTGATGCCTCCATCTTCGACGTGTTTTGATTCAATATAAATATACAAGAGACCCTACAACCATCTGATCAAACTACACTGCCCAATAGGGTTCACCTTACCGATCGCCACTAGAAAATCGGCAGCCTAGCGATATGGAAAATCACCGATTTTTGAGTGAAAATAGCCAGAAATCGCACAAAAACCGAAGTCAAGTAAATTTGAAACTCTGGGTGATTTTCGATGGAAAATCATTGATTATTGACACATATTTGGCGATTTTTGATAAAAATCCACCGATAATTGATAGGAAACGGTGGAAAATCGACCGATGGAAGGAAAAAGGTAAAATTTTGTGGAAATTTGAAAAAAATGCATGATAATTTATAAAAGCTTGGTAAGTGCCCCAAAAATCATAATAAATGTTACAGATATATTAAAAAAATAGAAATTAGGAAAAAAATGAGTAGCACAATGATGGTAAAGTATAGAAAAAATATGGAAAAATTTCGGCATGACTTTTGCTATATTTTAGACAATCACAAATTGTAAAGTAGGCATTTACCAATAATATCTCAACAAATAACACTACATTTCAATACCATTCACAAATGAATCCAAGAAGTCCACATTTCAATGTGCATGGCATATGACATTAGAAATGAAAATAAATCTCACTGTACATAACATTTCATCTCAATACCATTCACAAATGAATCCAAGAAGTCGGCATCTCAATGTTCGCACTTGGCATAGCTTCATCATCCTTCTATTGTCACAGAAATATCTTGTTGGACCTACATGAATGCAATGTTAGTAAAAAAATAGAGTTGCAATGAAGTCAAATATACAAATGAAACATTACCTTCGGGGCTACGGGTAGTATTGTTGAGTGTATACTTGGTTGGCCATGTTGTACACCTCAATGGACACATTAGCAATCATCGCATAGCTAGCAACTCCACCTTGTATTCGTGCCAACTTTGCCCTATTCATAGGCTAGTCATTTTTCACTGTTGGTATAACATGGCATAAAAGTCAGGGTCCTGCCACTCATAGACCCATCGGGTCAAAGGTTGGTCATGAGCATCTAGGATGGCATAGTTATAGTTGCCATATGAGCCATAACTCCCTTGCGTCCCCGTGACACTGTACGAGTTAGAGCTTTCATGTGATGCGTCATGGCTATATCGATGGCCCTTTCCTGCAATAATCATCCTTTGTGATTGAGGAGCACGATGGTTTTTGTCTTGTGTGGCATGAGTGTACTGGGACTCCCCTATAAATTCTATAAGACGTTGTGTGGAAGTGAGAGGGATGTTGGCATTATCACTGGCTGGCCTCACCGCCATCGCTATCCGACTTGGAGCTGCTATCATTGGATTCGTAGTATGGTGGGATTCAATGGTCCCTGAGAGTGCTATCAATCGAGTCACCACTCCCAACATATGTGGGACACTTCCCCTTTTCTTTGGAGGGAGCTCTCCTTTTTGTGGTATCCCTTATCACAATGTTGGGTGCTTCCTCTTCCTAGTGTGACTGTCTCCCATTATCTTGTTTGCCCATTCTGGTATGCTTGGAGCCCTAGTATTCTTTTGCAATGTAATAGGGTCAACTAGGTCTATCACAATGTGTGATGGGAGGGGGCTATCACTATCTATATTCTCATCGAGTAAGGGATCAGCATTGGACTTCCCTTTCTCCATCCACTATCTGATCGGATTTTCAGCGTCACATAGTGTAAGCTCCATAAGATGTTGGAATGGATCATCTGCATCTATGCACCTCTGATTTTCTTCAGCTTGAATTCGGAGTCAAAGATTGTAGTTAATGTACACCAACTTATGGAGCTTCTTGTAAGACAAGCAGTTGCGAATTTTAGTGTGGATGAATGCAAATGTACTTCAATTGAGCTCGCATCTGCTTGAGCATCAAATTAACCTTGTGGGATACACAAGGCCGCCACACGATATTGCGGTGCTCCCATGTGATGAATCTACATGCCTTCTTATAGTTAGGGTGTGTTTGGGAGAGCTCCAGCTTCATTAGATCCATAGATCTAGTGGAGCTGGGTATTCCTAGCTCTACTAGATCCGTGAAATTAGAGCTGTGGGTATATTAAGAATGTTTAGTGGATCATCTTGTATATATTTTAGAATAAAAATATAAACTTAATTTGCTTTATTTTAGCCTACAAGTTTCAGATCTGAAATGAAGCTGGGATCTAGAGCTCTGCCAAACAGAACCTTAGCATCATTGTCCGTGACAATCTACACAACATTCTCCGGACTAACCTCATCGATGACTGATGCAATTTCTTGCATCAACAAACAAAATGAACTCCTCTATTACATCATGCATACTTACAAGCTACGACAGATTTTAGAAGAGGAGCAATGAAAGTAAGTACCTTGCACAAGTATGGAGCATCTTGAGTTTGGGACATTGCATTGATGGACCTGTGGAAGAACTTGGTGCAATTACAGTATATCATGAAGTTTATGATGCTCATGCGTGTTGGCCCAGTCCAATAATCACACATTATTGTTATACCATACGTAGGCCATTCCTTCTTGAACTTCGCCAACTTCTCCCGTATGTTTGATTTGTTATCATCTAAATACTTCCCATCTATATCTCTTCCACTCGGAGATGGGATACCCTTCCTTGCAAATAAAGATAAGGGGTGGAAATGTCAGCTACTAATCAGCGTACAAATGGAATTTTTTTTTGAAAGTTTACTTACCCCATTTTTGAGTTTCCCTCACAGCAATAGCAATGTACGGATTGTCTGCTTTCCTCCGTGCGATACTAGCTATGTGTAAGAATTTGGCCCAAGCTGAGCCAATCATCTGTTTCGCATTCCTTCCCTTTTGTGCCCATTGCCCAGTGTCAATCTTTGGTTGCACAGGGCCACAGTCCATACCAAGGCTGTAATCCTGCACGATCGATCTTTCCCATTACGACAAACTCTGAAATATCCTTGAGAACACACCACTGTTCCCTCCTCTAGCCTCCCTAGAGGTGCCACTACCACTACCATGCTCATAACTGCCACCTACCTAACTGATAAATTCTGCCTCCGTACTAGTGGCAGCCATGACATGCTGCAGTTGGTCCCCCTCATTAGGATCACCCATGTACTTTGAATATGTACTTCTCCTAGGCAGGGATTCTGTAGCTGCTACTTCTTTTCTAAGTCTCTCCTCTGTCCTTCCCTTCTTTTTATCCTTTGTCTTATCTAGGTCGCGCTGAAAGTACTCACGAACCTCCTTAGGAACTTGACTACAATGTATAACATTCTTACCGCACTCTGCCAAGTGGTGCTTCAGTCGGATTGCACCGTCTTCTTTCTTCTCTTGGTTACAATATTTGCATCAAAATCCTGTCTTGATCTTATCATCGTGCTCCCACACAACAATCGCCATGCTCTGCCATCTTCTAATCTAGAACAACAAGAGGTCAGAGCTCCAATTAAACCTTGTCGTATTATTCAGTACATCACACTTAATTTTTTGGCTACCAAATAAATTAATCACAACACACAAACTTTTTCTACTACTAATTTGTGCATGCATGCAATTCATTGCAACATATTGCACAAGTATATAGCTACACCAAAATTGCAACATACAATACTATCAAGAATCACACTAACCCTAACCATCAATCACACTAATCCTAACCCTAAATTGCACTAAATCTCACCCTCAATCGCAATAATCGATCACACTAACAATAACCCTAACCCTAACCCTCAATGTACTAACCAATTGTTCAACAAGCAAGACAAGCACCCTCCTTTGATCATGTCGATCCCATATTTTACGTTGTTTATTTTGTTTTATCAAACTATTATGCATGCGTGTAATTTCCGTAAGTTGCTATGTTGTGGAAAATGGTAGTTGTACTCCTGAATTGTGGGATTTCCTTAATTATATTGACATTAGAACCTTGTTGAACCTTAGGCTAGGATTAATCATTCTATGATATGAAACATGGGTATAATTGAATATTAAATGCTTATGCTTAGCCATGCTTTAGCTAAGGGAAGAATGGTAGACTTGAGTCCTTATGAAATTTAAAAAAGTTGTATATAGCAGTAAAGGATACTGATATGTTGGTTAAAAATGAAAATAAAATTATGATTTAGACATAGGTGAGTTATAGTATAATTGGTTATACAAGGGATTGACTTGCACCGTACAACGGACATACTTATACAGTGCACCTAGATAGGAGAGATTCTCGCCTGAGTCAACCTGAGAACCGAACCTAATGCTATCAATTGAATCAATTTGTGCAACCTCATGTGCTAGTATGGGATAGCCTTAAATTAGTAAATTAGCTGGAGTTTAACCTTGCATTTTGGTTGGCTGAAGTAGTAAGGGCAAACTAACGGACTGGTTTCGCTCGTAGGTGCTCCCTTCACCGAGGCGTTGGGACCAAAGCATTCCAATACTATGGGTAGTCCTTGCTATGGGGAGAACGAGGGGGATGGGATGTGAAACCATCGTGAGTACTAAAATGTACGGTTAGTGACTTCTGCCACCATAAACAAGGGTGGACATACACCGGACTAGTGCAAGGTTGGGGTCTAGCTAGTCGAAAAGTTTCGTCATAGTCTAGCAAAACATGTACTTGTGTATCGCATGAGATGAATGACATGATTGCTAGAATATGTCGTGTGGGTAAAGTTTACACTCTCTGCAAAAAATTAAACCTAATCGATTAGCCGTGCTCACAGTCAAGACCAGCTTGAGACATATTGTCAGGTATAGCTTTTTGGTTTTGGTTTACAAACACTTTGAAAAAAATGTTGGTACGACGAGTTGGATCGTTGGTATGAAAAGTCGGATCAATAGTATGGTGATGAGTTGGCTGCAATAAACTCGTTGGATTGGTTATGAATTGTTGTACAAATACTTTATATATTGTTAATTACTTTCTTACTAAAGTGCTCTTACAATTTCGAAACTGTTTTATGTATTACTCTGTTGCAAATAAAATCTGCTTTATGCTGAAAATAAATTGAGTGTAGAATCTTGATCCCTTTAGACTAACCCTTATATATATATATATAAGTATCCAAGCGACGGACTTCTTTCTCATTCTCTGAATAAATGTCAACAAGCAACGTTGAGTACACGTATGTGCTCGCAAGACTTTAGTATATGATCACAGCAACACTCAGGCCTTTCCTATGGATTTATTTTCATTTGATGGTTCGTAATTCAAATTTTAGGCCGGTGGCCTACAATGTTCTTTTAATCTCATTTAAATTGGCCATAATTACATATCTAATATTCTTTTGCTGTCTTTTGTTGATGTAAGTAAGTGATATTCAATTTCGGTCTAAAATCGAATTTCTTGACGTTTTCTGCGTCGTGACAAAATGTGCCAAAAAGATAACCAAATAGAAGCAATTGACCAAAGCAAATGTTGTAAAGACGGTAGACAACCAGAAGTGCACTGAGTAAACGGGAAATTAGCAGCTCTTCAAACACTCGTGTGTGAACATCTTCAACTCCAACACTTGCCGCCTTTAGCAATACGCAAGAGCAGAGCAGAAATAGCAATGGGGCTCAACAAATTCTGCAGCAACACCCAAAACCCTAATTCCTTCTCTCCTAAAACCATCTGGCATCCCCAATCCTCTCCCCATGGGCGGCAGCGCGGCTTGGTGGCCAGAGACGGCGAGCGACGGCGCATCTCCTTGGGCCGCGGAGTCTAATGCCCCGCCTGCCCCGCGCAGAGCGACCAGTGGTAATCGCCCGATCGTTGCGCCATTCCTCCCTCCCTTGTCTCGCGCCGGACACTCTTTTTTTTTCCTTTTGATTTCGAGTGCTTTTGCCGGCCATGATTCTGGGTTGCAAACAAGTTTCAGCAAGAGTCCAATTACGCCCATTCGCTGCGATGAATGCGGAGTTGCTGCTCTGTTTCTCTATGTTGTAATCGCCCGATCGTTGCGATCAACTTATAGATCCTTAGTTTTTCCTTGCGGTTGAGTTGGCTATGTTTGCAATGCGTGGCCATGGAGAAACCTTGGGTGGACCTAGGATTAAATATTAAGCCAGAGGTAAGCAGTCTCCGGTAGTTGGAAGTGGTAGACGGGTTAAATTGTTTGCCTCCTGTAACACCCTAGTTTTCGCTTTCTGGAGAAAAACCTAATTTAAATAAAGTAAATTCAAAGTTTGGATTTTCTTTGGTGTTTATATTAACCTGGCATCCGTTCCCCTCCAAAATCGGGATTTAATTCCCCTCCGATCGAAAAATCGGTTTTCCAGTTTCCGCCGGTACCCGCAATTTCACCCGCGTCCAAAAATGCTCCAAAAATCCCCAAACCACTTCTAAAATGTTCCAAATATTCCAAAATGATTTTAGGAATCGTTCCCCGGATTTTTGGACCTCCGTTCCTATTTTATCTCGCGCGGCTTTTGTTTAATGCCTGCGATCGGCGCCCGAATATTCAATTCCACAAATTTCATCCAAATTCAACCAAACCAATTCCATTGGGTCCCAAAAATTCTAAAATGGCTCTAGGAATTTTTCCGGAATTTTTAGGCCATTTTTCCTAATTTTTCTCTAGGGCGAATTGGTTGCGTAAAGGAGGACCAATGAGGCGTTGCCACGTGGCGTCACTGTTGAAGCATCTTCAACCTCCAGCCAAACTCCATGTACAGAGAGCTCCACACATGCAACCATGGCTAGGGCTTGCATTCAAACGCCCTTAACTCCCTCAATTTAACTCCAAAACGCGAACCGTCGGTTGCGTTAGATCCGCGGTGACGGGCTCTTGCCATTCCCCGCCTTGATTAGCCGCTAATCTCGCCGGAAACGGCCGCAATCAAGAAAAACCAAAAACCGTTCAAATGGCCATAACTCGGCCATTTCTCGTCCAAACGTCGCACCACCACCTCCGTTCGCTCCGTATAAGAATCCCCTTTCCGTGCATGGGCTTCTCTTTCCCTCCACTCCATCCATTTGGCCATGAGATCGAGAAAAACCGACGAAAGCTTGGTGTTCTTCGTGTTCTTCGGATTTTGGATCATATCTTCCACCTCGGTGATTCATTCTCTCTTCCGTTTGTTCCATTGTGTTCGTATGGGAGTCTAGATTCTAATTTGTCTTCCAATTTTAGGATTTCTCAACTGTGGGCGACGAATTTGGAGCTTTTGTGCATTCGGCCGAACCTCCGTTCTTCATCGATTTCTCCGATTCCGGTGAGTTTTGGCTCAATTCCTTCCGGTTATAGGTCCCTAAGGATGTAATCTAGAGGTTCTAGGTCTTTGTTTGAACAATTCCATGCAAATTAGGTAGAGAAATCAAGTTTTTGGGGAAGAACTTGTTCTCTGTTTATTTTGGGAGGCTATTGTGTTTTGGTGGCCATATGGGGGCCCGTAGCCGTCTTAAGCCGTGCATTCTTGCCGCCCAGCCGCCCCGCCAGCCACGCCCGCCAGCCGTCCTTCCCATGCCGTCGCCCCGCCCCGTCGCCGCCCTGGCCGTGCGCCCGCCACGCCACGGACCCCAGCCGAGCCCCTCCACCCCCCCTCTATCCCAAGCTCCACTTCTCCATTCATGGTGACCAAGCCCAAACCAAGCTAGAAGATGAAGTGCATGTGTATGACATGGTGGCCCCACTTGCCATACCCTCAAGACCAAGTCAAACCCAGTCAAAGTCAGTCAAAGTCCACTTTTGACCAGTCAACCCGAGAGGGAATATTCCGGGAATATTCTCGGTTTTCCGATTTATTCGAAATTCAAACTTCGGAAGCTCATAACTTTCTCATCCGAACTCCGTTTGACTCCATTCAAATTTCTAAATTCATCTAAAATCAATATCTACCTGCCAGTACTAATTTTGTAATTTTTGGATTTTATTTATTTTCTTTTATTTATTTGTTGTCTCGTTTTGCGCGTAGTCGACGTGTAGGATCGATATATACTAATATAGCAATCAGAGGGGGGGTGAATGATTGTGCGGAAGCTAAAACCAAATTCTTGATCTATTAAAAGTTCACCCCTAAAACAGAACCAAATAATTGCCTCGTTTTCGACAAAAACAGAATGACAGAGGTTCGGTAAAACGTGAATTCTCAGAGATCCAACCGTTAGATTGATCTGAAATTTGGACACAAGAAACTAGATTCCAATACGAATCAAACCCAAAAAGAATCAGCTCGATCGGACTTACGGATCAAAAGTTATGAGCTTCGCAAGTTTGCTGATCCAGAACTTGACGAGAATCAATCTAATCAAAACTTCAAGATTAAACAAGAACGACAAAAGATTGATCAACTAGACTTTGAGAAACACTAGATCAATACCCTAGAGAGGTTTTTGATGGATCAAATCAAGATAAAACTTAAAGAACAAAAACCAATCTAGAACTAGAACAAGCATGCAAACAAGAACCAAAAAGAGAACGTTGAAGCAATGCGGGAACTAGAAGAAATAATCTTTATTTCTTTTGTCTAAAGTACTCTCATCAAAAGAGTACAAACCCTAAAACCAAGCTCAAGGCTTGATGCGCTTAGCTCTGCTTGGTGCCTTTCAACAGGAGACCCCCCACCTATTTAAAGCACCAACCCACAAAGAGTTCTGAATACGATTCCTATTCCCTAGAAGGAATCCGTATCCAACACAACTCTACTTGGCCCAACCTGGCCGAGTACAACTCTTGCACACGTATGGTAACCCTACCATACTCACGTGACTAACACTTTGCACGCGTATGGCCACCTGCCATACTCACGTGACTAACACTTTGCACGCGAATGACCTCCTGCCATTCTCACGTGACTAACCATTCTTCATGTGCACCATTCTCTTAGCTCGAACGTCCCGCATGACATCCTTGACCACCAAGACCTCAGTTCCTCCTGAACCTAGTCCCGAACCTCAGTTCCTCCATGAACCTAGTTCCGGTCCCGTCATCGACCACGTTCGTCTTCGAGCAATACCTGCACATGAACAAACCACAAAACAATTCCGAGCACAAGTCCGCGACTTGACTCAATGTCAATCCATGCAACTACTCACATGAGCATTGCATAAAGTCCACTTCAAGCATCATGAAATTCTCACAAATTTCATAATCTCAAAAACAAATCAAAATTCAAAGTCCAAATTTGCACAAACCCTAATCGAGCAAAAAGCCATTCACGGACAGATCGCCAAAAGCATGTGTATGGCGGACCAAAAATTTGGTCCGTCATGCATGGGAAAACGAGATCGCTAAAAGCATGTGTATGGCGGACCAAAAATTTGGTCCGTCATGCATGGGAAAAGCGAGATCGCCAAAACGATGTATGGCGGACCAAAAAATTTGGTCCGTCATGCATGGGAAAAGCGAGATCGCCAAAACGCATGTGTATGGCGGACCAAAAAATTTGGTCCATCATGCATGGGAAAAACGCGATTTTCTTGAACAAGCGTAAAAGCATCAAAATCACGTTTATGACAGACCAAAGACTTTGGTCCGTCATACATGCGAAACTCACTGTTTTTTGGTTGTTTGGTCTGGCGCAAATGCAAAGTCTCTGTTTTTGGATGTTTGAATGTTTGGCCCTTTATACAAGCAATTTTGCAAGATTAAACCTAATCAATTTTTTCAGCACATTATCAAGCCAATTTTTCATCACATGATCAAGCCAATTTTTCATCACATGATTCACACGACGCTTCCGCCGAGTCCGCCGACCCCGCCGCCGGACTTCAAAGAGTGAAACATTCTCGCTGTGACCGAGGCAAGTCTCCTTGGCGCACGTTGATCCCATTGTTTATAAATGTTTTCCATTGTTTTACAAATTGCATTGCTATTTATATAAATGATGATGTTACCGTTAGGCTGTTAGTTATACCTGTTGTTCATACCTCCTTGACATTTGTTATCCATGATCCGTTGTCGCCCTAGTACAATACTCCACCATAATAAATATTTTTGATAAAATATTCTTTAAATAGGGAGAGAGACTGTTTGGAATACCTTTTTAGAAGGAACAAATGGTACATAATGCAAATTGGAGTTAGATTACTATTAGTGTTAATGGGGGTGTAGTAGTTATGAAATTGATCTATGATTGGTGATTAGTTGAATTACTAAGGAGTTGGATTGTGATAGTGGTTCGCCATATAACTTGTGTGGATTCGGAGAATATTGGAAGATGTATGATATCCAGAGTAATAGTCGGTAGAAGTAAATAATAATATTGGGAGGCATACTTGTGGATCAAATAGAATAAGTGGTGAATTATATTTCGGTGGATTTTAACAAGAATATTATATGATAATCCTTTATGGAGATTGTGAATGATCCAGAATGTTTGGTGGTTTAGTAGATGATAATATTACGTATTCTTGGTGGATTAAAGTAGATGATTTAGAGGTGATAAATGTGAAGGATTAAATACATGACGTTATGAAGTGCTATCGGTGGATTGTAGCCTAAATGATTAGAGTCGATATCGTGAAGTATTCTCGATGATTCAGTCAATGATATTATCAAATATACTCGATGGATTCAGTGAATAATATTGAGAATCGTACTCGGTGGTTTAGTAGATGATTTTGTGAAGTATGGTGTTGCGATAACCATCTAGGTGGGATTATGAATAATGAGGATTATATGTGATTTGTTTAGTCAACTTGGTGTCATTGTTTAGGGAAACAGCTATAGACAATGAATCAATGAAATCTTGGATTTGTAGAATCTTTCATGAAATATGCTCGGGGATGAGATTATGAATTATTCTCGGTGGATCAAGTAGATTACAAAATTAATCCATGTGTGGATGATGGGTAATCAATAAGGAGACTCATATGTTGAGGAGATTGTTTCATATACAATGATGTCAGTAGCTTAGCATGATTTTGGAGTTATGATGGCACATGATATAGGTTTTACTTGTTGGAGTACTAAATTGGATTGGATTATATAGTGCCATGATAATAATGGGGGAATGTTGGTGGTCTCATGAATTTTGGAGATGATAGCACTGATTATCATAATTTTTATCAAACACTGAGATTTTAAAACTATAAAATAAACTATTGGTGGAATAGAATAGTACGGTAGAAATGCTTAGCCTCGCTAACGGTCAGTATTCACCTATGGGTGGGAATTTCAATTATCCCTTGAAAACTTGTGTTGGAAATTATTAGGAAAAAAGGTATTGCCGTTGGTTTGCAAAATAAAAATAAAAGGAAAAATTATTTGGACTTGGGCGGAAATGGTTGTTTGGCGGGAGCGGATAGAGCGATGATCTGGGTTTGTGCAAGTACCGCCCCAAGTCAATTAAGGACCGACGCTTATGACTGTCTCCATTCTAAGCATAACCGTACAACCACATGTCAAAGTGGGCACGACCTGGCTAACTAATTTGTAGAAACCTGACTTAGACTCACCACTCGGTTGTTGTGTGAGAGCCGGAAAGAGGCATTGTTGTTGTTGTTGTTGTTGTTGTTGTTGTTGTTGTTGTTTTTCTCACACACAGCGCAAGAGCGGAGAAGCCATCTTGGCGGATAGAACCCTAACAGCGGTGAAACCTCAGCGGGTGAGTCGGGTTAGGCGTATACATTGTAACGGCCTTGTCATGATATCCCTGCCGGCACACCTAAGGAAGTGTGCTAATAGCTTGGCATCAAGGGAATATCATGTCTTGTGGGTAAAGTTGTACAACCTCTGCAGAGTTAAAACTATTCGAATAGCCGTGCCTACGGTCAAAGGCAAAACGAAGAATGCTTTCATACTGGTAGACTTTGGGTTTTGATTTCAAACTAAACAATGTTTTGTTTTGGGATCCGGGAGCGGTTAGAACTCTCGGGTGTGCTTCTGGCGGTTAAAGCCAGGTAGGTGGAAAGAACCTGATTTTGTGAACCATGGCGGACAGAGCCATGTGATTGGATTGAACCCTGATTTTGTTGAGAAGTGGCGGATAGAGACTGTATATTAGTGAGTGGTGGTTAGAACCTTCACTACAATATTACATAATTCAATTATTAAAAAGAATTGCTCAATTATGCTTTGTGAAAATTATTATCAAGTATGTTTTGTTGAAACTTGGCTTTGTGCAAATAAACCATATCAAGCCATCTTTGGATAGCCTGCATTGTGCATATTTTTTCCAGACTTGCTGAGTACTTTATGTACTCACGTGCTACATTCTAATCCTCTCTCAGAAGTGAAAGAAGCTGTTCAAGATTTCCAACGACTAGGGTGCGTTCTCCACTCGATTGCCTGTGGGCATTTGGATGGGTCGCATTGGCGTTTTAAAGTCTTCATTGCTGATTGTTCAAGTTGTTCAGCCTGTTCAGGCCGTAATGGTAAACCTTGACCTTAAGGTCTTTGCTTTTATTTGGTATTATTCTTATTTAATTATATGTATTCGTGATATGGTTGTTGATTCATCACTTTTGACTGTGTGTACTAGCTACTGATCTGGGACTAGTACAGAAATACACAGAGGACTCCGGATAGCCGATCCGGGGGCCCACAAAGGTGGTATCAGAGCCATATCGACTGTAGGACGTGCCCTTAGTTAGAATGGTCGTTGTAGGAAGCTTCAAAACTTATGTTCTAAAAAGAAAAATCAAATAATGTGTTATTCTCGTCTTTTCTCTCTTTCTATTCCTATCTTCCCCGTATCGCTTGCTTCTTCACCTTTTTGGAATATAAATTGGACTATACCTCCCTTAACAACTTCTGTATTAGGATAATCGAGTTCTCCCTTTCGACTTCAAGGCTGGAGGACTAAAGAAGAGCCATTCGGAAAGTTGCTACTGAAGTGTGCGTCTTCATGGTGAGGATCCAACTTTTGATCGTCGAAGACCAAAGAAGCAAGGTTGATCTTCGGCTAACCCTGTAGGTTAAGTGGCCAAGTTTCGTTCTGTGTTGGAGCCGCCTTGTTCTGTTAGCGTGCGTCGTTTGATCGAATAGACGAGTTGGATTTGCTTGGTGTTAAAAATGTTTTGCTTTTCGTCGTTTGTACTGTCCTTTGCCTGGACAGTTGGTTTTGGGTGTTGTTAGAACCTCCCCTGCTTCGTTCGTCTGTGCTTTTCCCTCTCATCTGGAAGCCTTGTTCTGCCGTCAGATGGAGAAGAACTGCAGTGCTAACCTCAACCAAGAAGCTGATGCATCCAATTCCAATCCTTTGGTCAACGTCAATGGTAACACCAGTGAAGTTCCGGCTGTCAATGTCAGTGCTACTACCGAGCTCAACTAGCAACCCTCTGAGGTGATAACAGCATTTCTTCAGAATGTGAATCAGTTTCTGATGACTCAGACTCAGCTCATGCAAGTGATGATACAACATATGAACAACCAAGCCTCCATGGTCACTACATCTACAACTCCTCAGCAGAATCCTCCTGAAGAGTTCCTGAAGACCAAGTCCTCCGACGTATTATGTGGTGATGGTGGCAATAGCAATACCCCTTCTGTAAACCTGCACTCGGGGAATTATGTCATCTGCTATCGATGTGGTAGAAAAGGACACTTTGCTTCTAGTTGTCCCCAAAAAGATAAGGCAAATGAAAATACCTATTGTGGTAACTGTGGTGGAACAAGACACCAATTCCGTAAGTGCCCTCGAAAGAAGGAGATCCAATACAAGGTCTGCAACCTTTGTGGCAAGGAAGGGCACGTTGTGAAACAGTGTCCCTTGGAAAAACAAAGTCTTTTGGCACCACAGACAGTCCCTGCATTAGAAGTCAGTGTGGGAGCACCTTTAAGCTGCACCAAGTAACGAAGATTACTCGAGCTAGCAAAGGCAAGGCACTGTCCCTGGAAGACAACTATCAGCAACCGGATTCTCATAAAAGGAAGATAGTAAGTCAAGAGCAGCAGGTAGCCAGTAGTTCTCGGCTTCGTGTGTGACACTACGGTATGGTGTGACATTATAAAATGTGAAATTAGAGAATAAAACCTTTCGGCTTGAGGTTTACTCGCGTTTTTGGGCCTTTTGAAGTGTTGTGACACCACGGAGCGTCGTAACCTTATAAAAGGTGCATGATGAGGTCAAAAACATATTGAAATATGATATGGGAGGTTAAAACCATAAGGTATGGAGGTTAATAGCGTTGTCGGGCCGTTTCCGGGCCTTTTCCGGGGTTTTGGGCCTTCCTGGGGTAGTTTGGGCCTTAAAGAGGGGGTTGTGGGCTTTGGTGGGATGGAGTGGGAATCCATTTAGGATTAGGAAAGGGGCTTAGGGCTGGTTAAAGGGGGGTTTCCCTGCCCTTTTGGGCGTCCTCCCCCTGCCCCTTGCGCCCCCAAGTGCTCTAGCCGCCTCCCACACCTCCCCACCTCCTCCTTGGGCGCCTCCACCTCCCACAAGCCTCTCCCATTGCGCCACCACCCTCTCCACCACCTCTCCACCTCCCTTGCAGCGCTTAGGTGAGTTCTTGACCTCACCACCTCGAAGATCCATCCATTGGAGCACTCCGCGACGAGGAGATCCGGTGGATTTGGAAGTGAGGAAAGGGATCGCGCGAACCAGGAGGAGATCTATTGGGTTTTCGTGCGTCGGGCAAAGGTATGTCCATGAAAATCCTTGGGGTTAATCTAGGTATTGTTCTAAGGGCGTTTATCAAGTTTTTAGATCAATTGGTGGTGCTGGAATTGAGTAATTTGGATTAGATCTAGATGTTGCCACGTTCTGTTTTTGGGACAGCATGAGCAGTCGACATAGGGTTTGCGTTTTCGTCAATTTAGATTCCGAATCTGTCCGTACGGATGTTGAAGAAGTTGTAGATAATTTCATTATATTTTGGTGGGTATAAAGCACGTTAAATTCCGCCCAGCCGTTTGAAAGTTATGGCTGTTTTACCGAGCGTGATAAAATATGTGACGTAATTGGAACAGATCACGGTAATCTGTAGATTAAACAACTTTAGAGTCCGAATAAGTCTTTCCATATAACTAGAGAAAGTTGGGAAATTTCCTAAGCTACGCGAGGATGTACTCGTTTAATTGATTCGGAGTCCCAGAACTCAAGTTATGCCTTTTGCAAGGCTACTGTCCCGACGGGACAGAACCTCTGTTTTTAGGTTTTGCGAGTAGTTGGCAATGTCGGGGTAGATGAGGGTTTGCGTACTGTTTTGTGGACATGATTGTGAGCGTGTGGTACCTATGTGCAGGTGGTGTGACCCCGGGAGTGCCCTCTACTTCCCGCCAATCCGTTGTCCGTGGTTGAGGCAAGTGTGTTGTAATGGATAGCGATTTGTAGGTTGCTTGTTGAGAATAGATGAGATTGACTACATGATATATGATCACTTGCCATGTTTTAATGATTGCCAAGGATATGATGAGCATGTTTATTATGTTATGATGCCATGTGTTAATGTACGAGCTAAATATGATGTTGGCATAATTGCATACATGGCATGTTACATGGCCCGGGCGATGAGAAAGTCATAACTAGTCCGGGAAGGTCGGTGAGAAAGTTATGACTAATCCGGAGAGCCAATGAGTAAGTCCTACATCGTGATTCCATTCACCGTGGTGAACGGAAGCGAGGAGTAGGCACCCTCCATCTTCGGGATGGAAGGGGGGAGAGGGTGCACACCGACGGGTGTGTACTCAACCATACCGGTATGAGTTTCCAATGTGACATGAGCATTGCATTACATTGCATACATAATGATGATGATATTGTTAAGTGTTCATGAATGAGATGATATATATGATGGGAGATGTTATTGCCATGATATTGTTCTTGTTGTCCATTGCAATATGCTTGCTGAGTTTCGAACTCACGATTGTGTTTTCTTGTTATTTTAGGTACCATGAGAACGGCATGCGGGGAAGGAAAATAGTCACACGCCCACACGTAGCTTCACCATATTGATTCCACAAGTCATTCTATTAGTTTGATAATAAATTGCGTGTGATGATTATTGCTTTAAGGTTTAGCTTTGCTATATGAGAGTTTTATTGTTCGTTTGACCCTTGGAGACATTATGTGTTTGAAACTAGACTTATATTGTTGCTAAGTCGTTAATTATTGCTGTTTTTAGTTGTCTCTCATAATCCATACATTGATATACTGTTGTTGCTCCTTTAATTCATGTTAAAACAAAGGAGATGCTGCCGAAATTTCGGTTTTTAGCATATGTACCTTTGCTAGAATTTATGGTAACTAGTGGTATTTAGATGTTGTTTAGCTTATGTTTGGTAGCATTCAGGCATAGTAAATGCCGGGGTGTTACATCGTGTGGACCAATTTCAACTTAACCAAGCCCAAGAAGCAACCTTAATCAAGACCCCAGGATCGGGAGTACCACCAATGATGCAAGGATGGCAGACGTCTACTTCAACCCCCCACATCCCGGATGCTGTTCTTCTTTTGACCATAACCCCAGCAGAAGGTGGGAGACGCAATCGGCAACTTCTGTCACAGGTTCTGCGATATAGGATGTCAGGTCTGCCTATGATCGTTGAAGTTGAAGAAGAGGCACCTGAAACTTGATGTTGTCAGTAAATGATAATGTATGGTACATTCAGTAGTACCCTACCTCTTTTAAAGAATAAATAAAAGAGTTGTGTAATGATCAATCTGTAAGATGTACTCGTCAGTATTATCATCAATAAAGGTTTGGAAGAATTATAATTGTGGAAGTGGATTTCTGTTGATAGTTCTTGAAACAAAATTGTGGTTGGGCACCCATAATGAGATAAGTAAAAGATGGCAGAAGAGCCATAGTTCTCGTCCGAACCATGGGAAGAAAGAAGAAGGGATTTCACCATTGAACCCCTTGGAACTAAGTTCAGATACAATTCTTTCTAAGGGGGGTAGTGTGGACAGGTTGACAAAAGTTGCACCCTTTGTTCCGTGGAAGATAACCCCTTTTTGGTGATAAACACGTGGAACTTTGCGTGGATAAAACAATGCATGTTCATTGTGTGCCCAAGAAGATCGTGTCAGATCGAGGTTCTCAGTTCCCCTCGAGGTTTGATAGAAGTGGTATAAAGTTTTGGGGGGTACGAATGTGAGTTCCAGTGTTGCTACCATCCCCGACCGATGGCCAGATGGAAAGAATCAGTCAGATCTTAGAAGATGCGTTGGGAGTGTGTGCGCTGACAGGTCAAGGTTCGTGGGATCAGAATAACAACAGTCTCCGACGAAGCTGAAGATGACACCTTTTGAAGCTCCATATTCAAGAAAAGGGCAGAATACCCATGTATGGGAAAGAAACCGGTAATGAACAAATCAGTAGACCTGATATTCTGAAAGAAGCCGAAGAGTAGGTCAGACAGATCCGTGTAAATCTGACGACTGCCCCGTCGAGATAGAAGAGCTATGCTGATAACCGCCGTCAGGAATCAAGTGCTGCACAGTGCCTGAGCAAGTTTAAAGATATGGAACCAGAAAGAGACCTGTCATGTCTGGAGTATCCCGCCAGGATGGTGGATGAAGCCAAGCGTCGAACCAGAAGTCGGGTGGTCAAGTTTTGCAAGGGTCAGTGGAGCAATCAGGCAGAGAAGGAAGCTACCTGGGAGCAAGAACAAGATCTTCGAACAGAGTTTCCCGATCTTTCTCTTTCTCCGTCCGAATCTCGGGGACGAGATTCTTTCTAAGGGGGGTAGGTTTGTAACACCCTAGTTTTCGCTTTCTGGAGAAAAACCTAATTTAAATAAAGTAATTTCAAAGTTTGGATTTTCTTTGGTGTTTATATTAACCTGGCATCCGTTCCCCTCCAAAATCGGGATTTAATTCCCCTCCGATCGAAAAATCGGTTTTCCAGTTTCCGCCGGTACCCGCGTCCAAAAATGCTCCAAAAATCCCCAAACCACTTCTAAAATGTTCCAAATATTCCAAAATGATTTTAGGAATCGTTCCCCGGATTTTTGGACCTCCGTTCCTATTTTATCTCGCGCGGCTTTTGTTTAATGCCTACGATCGGCGCCCGAATATTCAATTCCACAAATTTCATCCAAATTCAACCAAACCAATTCCATTGGGTCCCAAAAATTCTAAAATGGCTCTAGGAATTTTTCCGGAATTTTTAGGCCATTTTTCCTAATTTTTCTCTAGGGCGAATTGGTTGCGTAAAGGAGGACCAATGAGGCGTTGCCACGTGGCGTCATTGTTGAAGCATCTTCAACCTCCAGCCAAACTCCATGTACAGAGAGCTCCACACATGCAACCATGGCTAGGGCTTGCATTCAAACGCCGTTAACTCCCTCAATTTAACTCCAAAACGCGAACCGTCGGTTGCGTTGGATCCGCGGTGACGGGCTCTTGCCATTCCCCGCCTTGATTAGCCGCTAATCTCGCCGGAAATGGCCGTAATCAAGAAAAACCAAAAACCGTTCAAATGGCCATAACTCGGCCGTTTCTCGTCCAAACGTCGCACCACCACCTCCGTTCGCTCCGTATAAGAATCCCCTTTCCGTGCATGGGCTTCTCTTTCCCTCTACTCCATCCATTTGGCCGTGAGATCGAGAAAAACCGACGAAAGCTTGGTGTTCTTCGTGTTCTTCGGATTTTGGATCATATCTTCCACCTCGGTGATTCATTCTCTCTTCCGTTTGTTCCATTGTGTTCGTATGGGAGTCTAGATTCTAATTTGTCTTCCAATTTTAGGATTTCTCAACCGTGGGCGACGAATTTGGAGCTTTTGTGCATTCGGCCGAACCTCCGTTCTTCGTCGATTTCTCCGATTCCGGTGAGTTTTGGCTCAATTCCTTCCGGTTATAGGTCCCTAAGGATGTAATCTAGAGGTTCTAGGTCTTTGTTTGAATCAATTCCATGCAAATTAGGTAGAGAAATCAAGTTTTTGGGGAAGAACTTGTTCTCTGTTTATTTTGGGAGGCTATTGTGTTTTGGTGGCCATATGGGGGCCCGTAGCCGTCTTAAGCCGGCCGGCCACACCGCCGCCTTGGCCATGCGCCCGCCACGCCGTCTTGCCCGCCGCCGCCGCCGTCTGCCGCCCCGCCGCCGTGCGCCCGGCGGCCCGCCAGATTCTGCCGCCCTTGTTGGACCCCCCGTAGAGCCCCTCCACCCCCCCTCTATCCCAAGCTCCACTTCTCCATTCATGGTGACCATGCCCAAACCAAGCTAGAAGATGAAGTGCATGTGTATGACATGGTGGCCCCACTTGCCATACCCTCAAGACCAAGTCAAACCCAGTCAAAGTCAGTCGAAGTCCACTTTTGACCAGTCAACCCGAGAGGGAATATTCCGGGAATATTCTCGGTTTTCCGATTTATTCGAAATTCAAACTTCGGAAGCTCATAATTTTCTCATCCGAACTCCGTTTGACTCCATTCAAATTTCTAAATTCATCTAAAATCAATATCTACCTGCCAGTACTAATTTTGTAATTTTTGGATTTTATTTATTTGTTGTCTCGTTTTGCGCGTAGTCGACGCTTCCGCCGAGTCCGCCGACCCCGCCGCCGGACTTCAAAGAGTGAAACATTCTCGCTGTGACCGAGGCAAGTCTCCTTGACGCATGTTGATCCCATTGTTTATAAATGTTTTCCATTGTTTTACAAATTGCATTGCTATTTATATAAATGATGATGTTACCGTTAGGCTGTTAGTTATACCTGTTGTTCATACCTCCTTGACATTTGTTATCCATGATCCGTTGTCGCCCTAGTACAATACTCCACCATAATAAATATTTTTGATAAAATATTCTTTAAATAGGGAGAGAGACTGTTTGGAATACCTTTTTAGAAGGAACAAATGGTACATAATGCAAATTGGAGTTAGATTACTATTAGTGTTAATGGGGGTGTAGTAGTTATGAAATTGATCTATGATTGGTGATTAGTTGAATTACTAAGGAGTTGGATTGTGATAGTGGTTCGCCATATAACTTGTGTGGATTCGGAGAATATTGGAAGATGTATGATATCCAGAGTAATAGTCGGTAGAAGTAAATAATAATATTGGGAGGCATACTTGTGGATCAAATAGAATAAGTGGTGAATTATATTTCGGTGGATTTTAACAAGGATATTATATGATAATCCTTTATGGAGATTGTGAATGATCCAGAATGTTTGGTGGTTTAGTGGACGATAATATTACGTATTCTTGGTGGATTAAAGTAGATGATTTAGAGGTGATAATGTGAAGGATTAAATACATGACGTTATGAAGTGCTATCGGTGGATTGTAGCCTAAATGATTAGAGTCGATATCGTGAAGTATTCTCGATGATTCAGTCAATGATATTATCAAATATACTCGATGGATTCAGTGAATAATATTGAGAATCGTACTCGGTGGTTTAGTAGATGATTTTGTGAAGTATGGTGTTGTGATAACCATCTAGGTGGGATTATGAATAATGAGGATTATATGTGATTTGTTTAGTCAACTTGGTGTCATTGTTTAGGGAAATAGCTATAGACAATGAATCAATGAAATCTTGGATTTGTAAAATCTTTCATGAAATATGCTCGGGGATGAGATTTTGAATTATTCTCGGTGGATCAAGTAGATTACAAAATTAATCCATGTATGGATGATGGGTAATCAATAAGGAGACTCATATGTTGAGGAGATTGTTTGATATACAATGATGTCAGTAGCTTAGCATGATTTTGGAGTTATGATGGCACATGATATAGGTTTTACTTGTTGGAGTACTAAATTGGATTGGATTATATAGTGCCATGATAATAATGGGGGAATGTTGGTGGTCTCATGAATTTTGGAGATGATAGCACTGATTATCATAATTTTTATCAAACACTGAGATTTTAAAACTATAAAATAAACTATTGGTGGAATAGAATAGTACGGTAGAAATGCTTAGCCTCGCTAACGGTCAGTATTCACCTATGGGTGGGAATTTCAATTATCACTTGAAAACTTGTGTTGGAAATTATTAGGCAAAAAGGTATTGCCGTTGGTTTGCAAAATAAAAATAAAAGGAAAAATGATTTGGACTTGGGCGGAAATGGTTGTTTGGCGGGAGCGGATAGAGCGATGATCTGGGTTTGTGCAAGTACCGCCCCAAGTCAATTAAGGACCGACGCTTATGACTGTCTCCATTGTAAGCATAACCGTACAACCACATGTCAAAGTGGGCACGACCTGGCTAACTAATTTGTAGAAACCTGACTTAGACTCACCACTCGGTTGTTGTGTGAGAGCCGAAAAGAGGCATTGTTGTTGTTGTTGTTGTTGTTGTTGTTGTTGTTTTTCTCACACGGCGCAAGAGGGGGCTTCTGTACTGGGCGGATAGAACCCTAACAGCGGTGAAACCTCAGCGGGTGAGTCGGGTTAGGCGTATACATTGTAACGGCTTTGTCATGATATCCCTGCCGGCACACCTAAGGAAGTGTGCTAATAGCTTGGCATCAAGGGAATATCATGTCTTGTGGGTAAAGTTGTACAACCTCTGCAGAGTTAAAACTATTCGAATAGCCGTGCCTACGGTCAAAGGCAAAACGAAGAATGCTTTCATACTGGTAGACTTTGGGTTTTGATTTCAAACTAAACAATGTTTTGTTTTGGGATCCGGGAGCGGTTAGAACTCTCGGGTGTGCTTCTGGCGGTTAAAGCCAGGTAGGTGGAAAGAACCTGATTTTGTGAACCATGGCGAATGAGCCATGTGATTGGATTGAACCCTGATTTTGTTGAGAAGTGGCGGATAGAGACTGTATATTAGTGAGTGGTGGTTAGAACCTTCACTACAATATTACATAATTGAATTATTAAAAAGAATTGCTCAATTATGCTTTGTGAAAATTATTATCAAGTATGTTTTGTTGAAACTTGGCTTTGTGCAGATAAACCATATCAAGCTATCTTTGGATAGCCTGCATTGTGCATATTTTTTCCAGACTTCCTGAGTACTTTATGTACTCACGTGCTACATTCTAATCCTCTCTCAGAAGTGAAAGAAGCTGTTCAAGATTTCCAACGACTAGGGTGCGTTCTCCACTCGATTGCCTGTGGGCATTTGGATGGGTCGCATTGGCGTTTTCATCTTCCGCTGCAGTTGTTCAAGTTGTTCAGCCTGTTCATGCCGTAATGGTAAACCTTGACCTTAAGGTCTTAGCTTTTATTTGGTATTATTCTTATTTAATTATATGTATTCGTGATATGGTTGTTGATTCATCACTTTTGACTGTGTGTACTAGCTACTGATCTGGGACTAGTACAGAAATACACAGAGGACTCCGGATAGCCGATCCAGGGGCCCACACCTCCGATCTGTTCAAATTCGCGAACAAGAAAACGAAAACAAGGACTATGTCAGGCGCGACAAAACAATCTTTGGAGGTCGGTGGAGGATATCCAAATACAGGATGGAGTTCAAGATCAATTATCCCGGAGACGGACGGCCAATCAACAACACTTGTCCTTTTGTACTGTTTCTATCTGCTATTATGTTTTTTCGATCATTTCTGCTGTATTTTGCAGGTCAGCACTATTCAAACATACCGTCTAATGCCATCTATGGCAGGACGATCCCCGTGATGCTGCTAACAAGTCAAGCAGAGTCAGCAGCGGCTTGATAGATGCTATTGTCATTGCAATCATTGTTGTGGCGCTATTTGGTGTGCTAGTTGTCTATTGCCATTGCCGGAGGGCGAGAAGAGAACAAGAACAGCGTGCAGTAGATTCAGGAAGAACCAGGTGTCATGAGGTTCCTCAGGAATTAGAATTGCATCATACCCGTGAAGAAATCAGGAGGTGTGATGAAGGAAACAACGAACTACACGCTGATGAACGAGGGAAAGCCCCTGAGAATGTCGATGGGCAATCTGAAGCTACCAGTGACGATAGCTGCACACTTTGCCGCTCAGTTGACGATGATAAGAGGGTGCTTGTTCGACTAGGCTGCGGGCATTTGTTTCACAAGAGATGCATCAATAGGTGGCTAGAGGTCAATGCATCATGCCCAATATGCAATGCTATCCAAATTACGCATCCTAGCAGTATGTGCCTCAGTTTGATAAGTTTATCTCCTATGTTATATTCACTAGCTACATGCCCGTGCGTTGCTACGAAAAACAAAATTGATAACGAAAAATAAAGATTAAAAAATAAAAAAAATTATTTTACAAGATCAAACATCTATCTTTAACGCTTCGTTTCTTGTGAAAGCTGGCTAATTAAAGCAACGTTTCGTTTCTTGAGTAGGGCAATTAAGCAGGGCAATTAAGTAGAGCAATTAAACAGGGCAATTAATGACGTGTAGAATGGACCACTGCCACCAAGTGGTGCTTTAGAATAGTAGAGATAATTGTGTACGGATTAGTCGATGTAAAACATTAACAAACATGTACCCCATTTGTGCAGGTGCTCTAAGGAGGCATGGATTTAGGTCAGGAAGTTTCGACCTCGACGAACGCCATCAGACCAAGGACGACACTGAGATCAGTAGATCTAGCTTCCATCTGCTACTTCGAGCTCACGGCGAGAGTAGCAGTAGCAGCAGAGGAGGTGGAAGGGACCAAAATTGATAATATGAATAAGATCCATAAAGAAAGAGATTGAATCCAAAGTTCAGTGACATGCATCTGCCAAACAAAAATGGTAACTGAAAAACACTTACTTTACCAATTGGTTATTAAGGATAACTAGCATATTTACCCGCGTAGCTACGCGGCTAGATATTATGATATAGTTGTGTTTGATATACAACTCTACTTTCTATAACTGAAATACAATTGTACTTGTTATATAACTCTATTTCTATATGATTAATCTACATCATTATAATCTAGCCCTATCAAAATAAGTGGTGAATATCATTCTCTTTTTCTTTCTAATGTAAGAATTTCTAGAATTTTTTTCCAAAATTATCGTAGGATTTTCTTGCCCTTAAAACGATAAAGATACCTTAAATATCACCGGTTGTTTTTATTTACGTAGATAGACTGCCTTCTGCAGTGACATGCATAGGTAAACTAGGCATGCTCTCATGCATGCCATATATTTTCCTTTGAACGATGTACAATTCCCAACAATGTCTTATGAAGCACCTCCTGGGCCGCCATATTCGAAGACAAATCCATCCCTACCCATCTTCGAAATTATCATCACATTGTAGATTGAAGGATCAACATCCTTTACCAACTGTATCTCTGAATCCTGTGGAGCCCTGAACAGCCCATTCGCATCCTGCACTCCAACCTGTATGAATCTTGCACAACTGTTATTAGTGCCAGGTCCAGGCGCCTTGCCGTCTCCCATGGGGGGACTTTTCTGGCCCTGTGGCGCGTACACCACGCCACCCATCTGCACCTGGTTGCTTCCGTCCATATTGTTGATGATCTCCTTTGGAAAATATCCAACAAGGTCGTCATTGGCAGTCAGTATCCAGTTTCCGGTCTGATTGTCCTGAGATTTCCAGAAACCATCTGTAAGTGTTTTGTTGTTTTCGTAAACATGCTACGCAAATATTCCGAAATTTTTTTTAAATATATTATATTTTATTCCGAATTGCAGAAATAAATGTCTTTCGCAGGAAATTACAGTTTTATACGTCTGTCGCCTGTCCATCGGGCGATATAAGCCTGTCGCCCGATGGACGGGCGACAGGAGGCCTTTCGTGTTTTCTGTCGCCCGTTAGACGGCGGCGAGCTTCGCTCGCCCGATCAACGGCGACGGCTTAAAATCCCGATGGGCCGGGCGACGGATAGCAAGCGGGGTTCACTTGCCGCCGATGGACGGGCGACAGGTATATTTTATAATCGCCGCGTTCGGCCGACCGGCAGAGGCATCAGAAGGAGGAAAACAAAAAGAAGAGAGAAAAGAGGAGAAGAAGAGAGGAAAAAAGAGAGAGGGAAGAAAATTTCTGCGCGATTTTTGAGCCCGTCACTTCATACTCAGGTAATTTCTCGTTCTTTAGTTTTTGTATTTGTAGATCTAGAAAATCTAGTTAAGAAATGTAGTTAGATGCAGAAAGATTTAGTAAACCTAGTTTGTAGTTATATGTAGTACAGACATAGCAAATCTAGTTAGGTGTAGGTAGATTTAGCAAACCTAGTTTGTAGGTATGCAGTAGTCGTTCTAATTTTTGTAGCGATGAGGTTATGATTTAGTAGAAATGATTTTAGATCTTGGTTTGTGTGCGTTGATATATCGAATGTAGATACTTTGAACGGATAGAAGTATTCATTTCTTAGGAATGCAGTTGGGTACATATAGCGAAAGTAGTTTGATGTATGTCGAGTAGAAATTAATCGTACAGAATGTAGTTACAGTAGTTGTTCAATTCTTTAGTAGTAGATCTATTGAATGTAGATATTGTATACCGATACGAATACATCCATATACATATTCAATTCTTACGAATGTAGTACTGGCAGAGATAGCGATTATTTACGATCGTAGGTATGTATTGTTAGAAATGTTGCAAATTCTTATGCGATTAAATAAGTAATTTTGTAGCATATAGATATACCAACGCATAAAGTTGGGGTTGTAATATTTTTACGGAAAGTATTTAATTCGTGGGTGAATGAATGGATTTGCAGATATGGCAGAACGCGTTCAATGTAGAATATCTTATGGCGAAGGGGTTGTAGTGTCTGGTTCTGAGGAGTGCAGATCTAAGTAACTTCTAGTATGTAGACAGAAGTTTGAGTAGGGTCGAAGAGCGCACATTTTCTTCAGTGATGAAGTGGTTGTATTATACTTTTCGGATGGAAGAAGAGAAGTGGCAGCTGAAGGTATTTTGCCTCTGTAGTATGCAGAACAATCCATTTTGTTGGGAGCTAGTTGAGTTGAAAGGAACCGCATCGTGGAGATCATATGTGAGGGGGACAGAGCAACGGGGATGGAACCGGGTGCTTTTAGTGCAAGCCTATGCCCGGGATGTAGCCCCCCAGCAGCAGCCGGACGGTGGGGAGTGTAGTCAGGCTCAAAATGAGTTAAGTTTTGGTGACACCGAAATTGGGGGATCTAGCCGTGGGCAGTACATCCAGACAATGACGAGGACATTATTTGCGAAAGTGGCGAACAATCTGAATTTGGGGAGGACGAAGCAAATGTTGGACAAGTAGCGCTGGGAGTAGCAGACGAAGGTGAGCAAATTGATGAAATAACAGTTAGGATGGAAGAGGAAGACCTTGAGTACGGCATAGCAGAAGTGGAAGACGACGATGAGTCCGAAGCGAGGAAGATGGAGGTGCGGAGCCGCTGTGCCGGTAAAGTGGAGCACACATCAATTTGATAGGTTGGTTGTTAATGAAACCAACGACATACGTTAGCGATGTGACCCCAACGAGGTTAGGCCTGACGGTATGTACGCCGACAAAGGAGGAATTTGTGCGGGGATCTTTGTGAAAGATTGGGCCTTATCATTAAGAAGGACTTTCGTGGTTAAGAAATCCACGCCGACCTGCTACGACGTGGTGTGTGAGATCCATGGTCGTCGTGGAGAGTGCACGCGTACAAGCCGAAGTGGGGCACCCATTGGTTATGCTCGAAGGTTGAAGCGGCAATTTGTATGATTGAGGAAACAATGATGGCTCACGGGGAACCTATCATCACAGGTTTGTCGCGAATCTCATGTACTCAGAGATAGTGGAGAACATGGCTTATGAGCCCCGTGCTATTATCCGAGCTCTCGAGAACAGATATCAGTACACAATTAGCTATGGGAAGGCTTGGAGGGCGAAACAGAATGTGACACCTCGGAGTGTCGTAATCTTATACAATGTGAATGTTGAGGACAAAAACTCTACGGAATATGGAATTTAGGTTAAAACCCTTCGGTAGAGGTTTACTCGCGTTTTTGGGCCGGTTGAAGTGTTATGTCGCCACGGAGTGTCGTATCCTTAATTATTGAGCATGATGAGGCTATAAACATTATGAGATGTGGAAATAAGGTTAAAACCATAGGAATTGGAGGTTAATAGCTTTTCCGGGCCGTTTCCGGGCCGTTTTCGGGGTTTTGGGCCTTCCCGGGGGAGTTTTGGGCCTTGGTGGGCTTTGGAGGGATTGAGAGGGACTCTTATTGGACTAGGGCAGGGTGTGGGGGCTGGTAAAAGGGGCTCCCCCTGCCCCCCTTGCGCCCCACCTCAGCCCCATGCGCCCCCCTCCCTCCACCTCTCCTCCCTCCCCCTTCCCTAAGCCCTAGCCGCCCCCCCATACCGTGCGCCCCCCTCCCCTTCCTCCACCTCCACACCACCTCCCCTCCACCCCTTGCTGCCCTAGGGTGGCCACCCCACCCCTGCACCTCGTGGATCCATCCCGTGGAGCGAGGAGCGAGGAGCGAGGAGCGAGGAACGTGGAGCGAGGAGCGATTCGCGAGGAGATCCGCGGAGATTGAGTGGAGTTTTGTGCTTCGGGCAAAGGTATGAACATGGGGATCCTTGGATTTGATCTAGGTACTGTTATTAGGATGTTTATCAAGTTTTTAGATCAATTGGAGGCGTTGGGTTGAAGTAATTTGGGTTAGATCTAAACTTGTCCACGTTTCTGTTTTCGGGCAGATTGAGCAGTCGAGTTAGGGTTCGAGTTCTCATCAATTTAGAGTTCGAATCTGACCGCACTAACTTCTAGGAAGTTGTAGATAATTTAATTATCTTTCCGTGGACGTAAAGCACGTTAATTTCCGATCAGCCGTTTGAAAGTTATGGCTGTTTTACCGAGCGCCTAAAAATCTGTGACGTAATTGGAACAGATCTCGGTAATCTGTAGATTAAACAACTTTAGAGGACGAATCAGACTTTCCTTATACCTAGAGAAAGTTGGGAAATTTCCTAGGCTACGCGAGGGTGTACTCGTTTAATTCATTCGGAGTCCCAGAACTCAAGTTATGCCTTTTGCAAGGCTGCTGTCCCGCCGGGACAGAACCTCTGTTTTAGGTTTTGCGAGTAGTTGGCAATGTCGGGTTAGATGGGGGTTTGTGTACTGTTTTGAGGTTATGATTGTGAGTGTGTGATGCCTATGTGCAGGTGGTGTGACCCCGGGAGTGCCCTCTTCTTCCCGCCAATCCGTTGCACGTGGTTGAGGCAAGTGTGTTGTGATGGATAGCGAGTTGTAGGTTGCATGTTGAGATTAGATGGAATTGTTTACATGATATATGTCCACTTGCCATGTGTTAATGAATGATATGATATGATGAGCATGTTTAACATATTATGATGCCATGTGTTAATATGTGAATTAAATATGATAATTGGCATGGTTGCATGCATGTCATGAGATAGGGCGAGGGCGGTGAGAAAGTCTTAACTAGTCCGGCAAGGTCGGTGAGAAAGTTATGACTAATCCGGAACGCCATTGAGTAAGTCCTATGTCGTGATTCCATCCACGTGGTGTTTGGAAGCGAGTAGGCACCCTCCATCTTCGGGATGGAAGGGAGGAAAGGGTGCACACCGACGGGTGTGTACTTCCCATACCGGTATGAGGTTCCAGAGGGTCAGGAGCATTGCATTACATCGCATGCAAATTGATGATGATATTGATAAGTAATCATGAATGAGATGATATACATGATGGAAGATGTTATTGCCATGTTGTTATGCTTGTTGTCCATTGCAATATGCTTGCTGAGTTTTCGAACTCACGCTTGTGTTTTCTTGTTGTTTTAGGTACCATGAGAACGGCATGCGGGAAAGGGACATAGTCACACGCTCACACGTTGCTTCACCTTAATGTTTCCCCAAGTCAATTCATTTAGTTTGATAATAAATTGCGTGTGATGGTCTTTAAAATCAAGTCTTAGCTTGGTTAATGAGAGTTCTATTGTTTGTTTGACACTTGGAACCCTAAGAGCTTAATGTTAGTCTTTTATTGTCGTTAAGACTTTATTTATTGCTGTTTTAGATGTTGCTCTTATTGCCATATGATGCTATATTCTTGCTGTTCCTTAAATTCATGATAAAACAAAGGAGGTGCTGCCGAAATCTCGGTTTTTAGCCTATGCACCTTTGCTGGAATTTTATGTTAAATGTGGTATTTAGTTGTTGTTTAGCTTGTGTTTGGTAGCATTCGGGCATATTAAATGCCTGGTGTTATTCTGATTAGTATCGAGCGGGCTGTAGGTCCTTGGAATGTGAATTTTTAGTGTCATGCTATAGGGTAAAACTAAAATATGATGTGGAATAACTTAGAAACATGGCTTAGGTCCTAACTAAAATTTTGTTATCGGATAGCAACATTAAAACTTGCAAAAGTGGTATAACTAATCTAAAATTTGACACACTTGGTTGCACAGTAGGATGGGTTTTGGTTCATCATTGCATTGCGCTTAATTATTTAATGAAGGATATGCTTATGATGATGTTTGATCTATGATCTTGATTGTGTGATTTTGTGTTTATGTTTTTGTGTTTGGATGGTTGTCTGTCTAAGCAGCGATGCCGAGGGGTAGAGGCCGTGGACGCCGTGGCCGTGGAGGCCAGCGCAGGCTCCCAGAGAGGATTCGAGTCTGCTGTATAAATGATTGGATTGTTCCTGTTGTGGTGATAAAAGTGGGGTTGTGGTGCCGAAGGGTTTCGGTCACCTCTTTTTGGTTCATAGTAACGGTGAGGTTTGACGGTGTGGCCGGTTAGCGCCATCACCGAAGAACTATTAACCCCTGTAGGAGAAGAATGCTTATCCTTTCGCCCTTGATCGGGTAGTTGACTGAGTCAAATAGAAGAGATGATGGTGGATCCCTACCGATGTTCTATGCCGTTCTGACGGTCGGTATCGCTGATTTTCATGGCTTTAGATGAGCTAAACCAAAAGAAATGTGTTTTGTAATGGATTTTCGCGGATCGCTCGAGTGCGGTGGTGAGCACCGTGCTTGAGTGTGGTTGGACCGGAGTTGCAACCATCGCGTGGCAAGCCCGGCCATACGGGACGAGTCTGCCGGATGAATCCCGGTAGCATCATCAAGTGGGAGACGGTGTCTTCTCCTCCCACTCCAGCGGCGTCTTCCAGAGGATCGGTGCACATGATGGCTACTCCTGTTTCTCAGCCGCCCTTTGCGTGGGCGCCACCAGCAGCTTACTGGTGCCCGCAGCCGTCTGCTCCTCCTCAGTTGCCTCCTCCGCCCCCAGCCTTGATGGGGCATCAGCCTGGAGTCGGGGCTCCTTCTGTCCCGGCGCCACCAGGAGTGTACGCTTTGCCGACCGCCGAGTCAGCCGGGCATCCAGAGGTGGTTTCAGGTACTCTGCTCGTGGATTCCGTTGATGCCTTTGTTCTATTTGATTCCGGAGCATCCTACTCTTTTGTGTCGTCGGAGTTTGCTAGTAGAGCTAAGTTGGGAGTTCAAATGATTTCCGAGTCCGTGTTAGTCGATTCTCCCGGGGTTGATTGCTAGTTCTTTGGTTTGCCCTGGTTGCACCATTGCCATCGATGATGAGGTTTTCTTTGCCAATCTCATGGTGATCCAGTTGGCTCCTTTTGATGTCATTTTGGGCATGGACTGGCTGCATCAGTACCGTGCTAAGATCTGTTGTTTCTGGAAGACAGTTGCCTTGCCGGCCCGTCCTAGAAGAGTTGACCTTTCAGGGTGGTATACCCTCCATTCCGTCTTTGCTTTGACTAGTTTGTTTTCTCGGTCGGCGTTTGAGGCTATTGGGTTTCCTCATGACTTTGTCTGAGAAACCATCTTCCTCAGTTCCCATTGAGGAGATTTCTGTAGTGAAGGAGTTCGTTGATGTGTTCCCTGACGAGTTGCCTGGTCTACCTCCTGTGAGGAATGTGGAGTTTCGTATTGATCTTGTTCCTGGCACTCGACCTATTTCTATCTCTCCATACCGCTTGGCTCGTCCTTTTCAAGACGAGTTGAAGAAGCAATTGGAGGATCTGTTGGCCAAGGGCTTCATTCGGCGTAGCGTTCGCCATGGGAGCACCCGTCCTCTTCGTCTCGAAGAAGGATGGAAGTTGGCGATGTGCATTGATTATCGTGCTCTTAATCAAGTGACAGTCAAGAACAAGTATCCTTTGCCTCGCATCGAGGATCTGTTTGACCAATGAAGGAGCAAAGGTGTTCTCCAAGATTGATCTTCGATCGAGGTACAATCAGATCCGTGTGAGGGAGCGAGGACATTGAGAAGACTGCTTTCTCCACTAGGTATGGGCATTATGAATTTAAAGTTATGTCTTTTGGACTAACTAATGCCCTCTTTGTCTTTATGGAGGCGATGAACAAGATGCTACACAAGTACCTTGATGAGTTTGTGGTAGTGTTCATCGATGACATTACGATTTACTCTAAATCGGAAGAGGAGCATGAGCGACACTTGAGGCTTGTCTTTGAGTACCCTGAGGGAATCAATTCTTTGCTAAGCTGAAAAAGTGCGAGTTACGGATTTCGAAGTGGGTTTTCTTGGCCACATCATCAATCCGGAGGGCATATCTCAGAGATCCTAGCAAAGTCTCGGCTTTTGGATTGGAAGAGGCCTTCCAATGTCAAAGAGGTGCGTAGTTTCCTTGGGTTGGCTGGCTATTATCGGCATTTTGTGCAGGATTTCTCTATCATTGCCAAGCCACTTTCACAAATGACTCGAGAAGGGATGAAGTTCCAGTGGATCGCAGAGTGTGAGCACACTTGCACTTTGAAGGAGAAGTTAGTGATCGCTCTCGTTCTTACCCTTCCCGAGCCGGGGAAGCGCTTCACTGTTTATTCTGATGATTCTCGGTTGGGACTTGGTTGTGTACTCATGCAAGATGGCAAGGTGATTGCTTATGCTTCGAGGCAGTTGAAAAAGCATGAGCAGAATTATCCCACGCATGATCTTGAGCTAGCCGCCGTGGTGTTTGCATTGAAGTTATGGAGGCATTACTTGTACGGCGAGTCTTGTGATATTTTCACTGATTACAAGAGCCTCAAGTACATCTTCACTCAGAAAGATTTGAACTTGAGGCAGAGGAGGTGGCTAGAGTTGATAAAGGATTATGACCTCACTATCCAGTCTCATCCGGGGAAGGCAAATGTGGTGGCCGATGCTCTTAGTCGCAAGACAATGCCCCCTGTTGTTGATTGTCTTGTTGCTGATTTTGAGCGTTTGGGAGTCTCCTCGCTTGCGGGACCGTGCAGGCTGAAACTCAAATGATTCTTGAGTCGGCGATTCTCGAGCGTGTCAGCGAGAGGCACAAAGAAGATGATCGCTTGCTCCGGCAAGTGAGGAAACGCCTTGAGGATGGCAAGTCCGAGACTTTACTGTTGATGATGCGGGAGCTTTGAGGTTTCAGGGCCGTCTGCATGCGTGCCCGTAAATCTCAAGTGAAAGAAGACATCCCGAAGAAGCTCATCGCACTGCACACGGTCCATCCCGGGAGACCAAGATGTACAGGGACTTGAAGAAGAATTTCTCGTGGAAAAGGATGAGAGTGGATATTGCCAAGTATGTGGCGTCTTGTGGGATTTGCCCGAGAAGATCAAAGCTGAGCATAAGCGCCCCGCCGCTTGTTGCAGCCTTTGGAGATTCCGGTGTGGCCATGGGATGACATCTCCATGGATTTTGTGGTTGGCTTACCTCGTACTCCACGAGGGAAGGATGCTGTTTGGGTTGTGGTGGACCGTCTCAGCAAGTCTCAAGCATTTCATTCCCATCCGCACGACCAATTCAATGAGCGAGTTGGCTCCCATCTATGTGCGGGAGATTGTGAGATTGCATGGTGTACCCAAGACCATTATCTCTCGATCGGGATGCGAAGTTCGTCTTCAAGTTCGGGAGAGTTTGCAGAGTGCTTTGGAGTACGCAGCCGCTTTAGTACCGCTTTTCACCCTCAGACAGATGGGCCTGAGCGCACCATCCAAACTTTGGAGGACATGCTCGGGGCTGTGTGATGGCTTGGAAGGGTAGCTGGGAAGACCATTTGCCCCTTGCAGAGTTTGCTTACAATAACAGCTATCATTCCAAAGATCCTGGCCCGCTTCCTTATGAGGTGCTGTATGGCCGGAAGTGCAGATCGCCACTTTGTTGGGATGCTGTGGGCGAGAGAGCTATTCTTGGACCGGATTGGGTGCAGCAGACTGTTGATCGTGTGTCGGAGGTTCGGCAGAACCTTATCGCAGCACAGAGCAGACAGAAAAGCTATGCTGATGTGAGGCGGCGAGACTTGGAGTTTGAGGTGGGTGATAACGTACTCTTGCGAGTATCTCCCACCAAGGGTGTGGTGCGTTTTGGCACGAAAGGAAAGCTCAGTCCAAGGTATGTTGGGCCTTTTCCTATCCTCGCCCGAGTTGGCAGGTTGGCCTATCGCCTAGAGCTACCGGAATCCATGCAAGGTGTGCATAATGTGTTCCATGTCTTGATGTTGAGGATACTTGCATGATCCGGAGATGGTGGTTCCGTTGGAACCATTAGTGCTTCAGCAGGACCTCACCTTCGAGTCCCGTCCTGTGGAAATTCTGGGAACTTCAGAGCGAGTGATGAAGAACAGGACGCTTAAGTTTGTCAAGGTCCTGTGGTCACATCAGACCGAGAGAGAAGCGACTTGGGAGCTGGAATCTCGCATGCGCGAGAAGTATCCCGAACTTTTTGCCTCAGGTGTGTGATGTGAAAACCTAGCTATCTTTGGTTTTGCTGGGTTTCGTGTTGGTGCGTTTAGATTCGAGGTCGAATCCTGTTGAAGGGGGGAAGAATGTGACACCTCGAAGTGTCGTAATCTTATACAATGTGAATGTTGAGGACAAAAACTCTACGGAATATGGAATTTAGGTTAAAACCCTTCGGTAGAGGTTTACTCGCGTTTTTGGGCCGGTTGAAGTGTTATGTCGCCACGGAGTGTCGTATCCTTAATTATTGAGCATGATGAGGCTATAAACATTATGAGATGTGGAAATAAGGTTAAAACCATAGGAATTGGAGGTTAATAGCTTTTTCGGGCCGTTTTCGGGGTTTTGGGCCTTCCCGGGGGAGTTTTGGGCCTTGGTGGGCTTTGGAGGTATTGAGTGGGACTCTTATTGGACTAGGGCAGGGTGTGGGGCTGGTAAAGGGGCTCCCCTGCCCCCTTGCGCCCCACCTCAGCCCCATCGCGCCTCCCTCCACCTCTCCTCCCTCCCCTTCCCTAAGCCCTAGCCGCCCCATACCGTGCGCCCCCTCCCTTCCTCCACCTCCACACCACCTCCCCTCCACCCCTTGCTGCCCGAGGGTGGCCACCCCACCCCTGCACCTCGTGGATCCATCCCGTGGAGCGAGGAGCGAGGAGCGAGGAACGTGGAGCGAGGAGCGATTCGCGAGGAGATCCGCGGAGATTGAGTGGAGTTTTGTGCTTCGGGCAAAGGTATGAACATGGGATCCTTGGATTTGATCTAGGTACTGTTATTAGGATGTTTATCAAGTTTTTAGATCAATTGGAGGCGTTGGTTTGAAGTAATTTGGGTTAGATCTAAACTTGTCCACGTTTCTGTTTTCGGGCAGATTGAGCAGTCGAGTTAGGGTTCGAGTTCTCGTCAATTTAGATTTCGAATCTGACCGTACGAACTTCTAGGAAGTTTTAGATAATTTAATTATCTTTCTATGGACGTAAAGCACGTTAATTTCCGATCAGCCGTTTGAAAGTTATGGCTGTTTTACCGAGCGCCTAAAAATCTGTGACGTAATTGGAACAGATCTCGGTAATCTGTAGATTAAACAACTTTAGAGGCCGAATCAGACTTTCCTTATACCTAGAGAAAGTTGGGAAATTTCCTAGGCTACGCGAGGGTGTACTCGTTTAATTCATTCGGAGTCCCAGAACTCAAGTTATGCCTTTTGCAAGGCTGCTGTCCCGCCGGGACAGAACCTTTGTTTTAGGTTTTGCGAGTAGTTGGCAATGTCGGGTTAGATGGGGGTTTGTGTACTGTTTTGAGGTTATGATTGTGAGTGTGTGATGCCTATGTGCAGGTGGTGTGACCCCGGGAGTGCCCTCTTCTTCCCGCCAATCCGTTGCACGTGGTTGAGGCAAGTGTGTTGTGATGGATAGCGAGTTGTAGGTTGCATGTTGAGATTAGATGGAATTGTTTACATGATATATGTCCACTTGCCATGTGTTAATGAATGATATGATATGATGAGCATGTTTAACATATTATGATGCCATGTGTTAATATGTGAATTAAATATGATAATTGGCATGGTTGCATGCATGTCATGAGATAGGGCGAGGGCGGTGAGAAAGTCTTAACTAGTCCGGCAAGGTCGGTGAGAAAGTTATGACTAATCCGGAACGCCATTGAGTAAGTCCTATGTCGTGATTCCATCCACGTGGTGTTTGGAAGCGAGTAGGCACCCTCCATCTTCGGGATGGAAGGGAGGAAAGGGTGCACACCGACGGGTGTGTACTTCCCATACCGGTATGAGGTTCCAGAGGGTCGAGCATTGCATTACATCGCATGCAAATTGATGATGATATTGATAAGTAATCATGAATGAGATGATATACATGATGGAAGATGTTATTGCCATGTTGTTATGCTTATTGTCCATTGCAATATGCTTGCTGAGTTTTCGAACTCACGCTTGTGTTTTCTTGTTGTTTTAGGTACCATGAGAACGGCATGCGGGAAAGGGGAATAGTCACACGCTCACACGTTGCTTCACCTTAATGTTTCCCCAAGTCAATTCATTTAGTTTGATAATAAATTGCGTGTGATGGTCTTTAAAATCAAGTCTTAGCTTGGTTAATGAGAGTTCTATTGTTTGTTTGACACTTGGAACCCTAAGAGCTTAATGTTAGTCTTTTATTGTCGTTAAGACTTTATTTATTGCTGTTTTAGATGTTGCTCTTATTGCCATATGATGCTATATTCTTGCTGTTCCTTAAATTCATGATAAAACAAAGGAGGTGCTGCCGAAATCTCGGTTTTTAGCCTATGCACCTTTGCTGGAATTTTATGTTAAATGTGGTATTTAGTTGTTGTTTAGCTTGTGTTTGGTAGCATTCGGGCATATTAAATGCCGGGGTGTTACACAGAAGGCATTAGAAACGAGGTTTGGGAAGTTTGAAGACTCGTACCACAATCTGCCCGCACTGCTCAGTTGCATTCAGGGAAGAAATCCCGGCACTTACTATGATTATCAAGATTGTCCGTCAATCAAGTGGCCAACTAAAAGGCATCTGAGGAGAGTGTTCTTCGCATTCGGAGCTTGCATTAAGGCGTTCTACCACTGTCGTCCATTGCTGTGCGTGGACGGCACATTCTTGACTGGGAAATACAAAGGGCAAATTTTGACAGCTGTGGGTGTTGACGGAAACAACCAGATTCTGCCTGTTGCATTCGCCTTCGTAGAAAGTGAGAACTATGAGAGTTGGCTATGGTTCCTGCGGAACTTGAAGATTGGGGTGGTCAAAACTCGTCAGGATGTGTGCGTCTTTGCACGACAGCATCTTTGATGCGCTTAGTGCGATCAACCAGATTGCAAACAGCGAGAGGAGCCATTTCCATGGCCTAACTTGCAGAGCCGATGGTGCATGAGGCATTTGGGCGCAAATTTCTAAAAGCAATTCAGGAACAAGGAACTCATGAACATGTTCAAAAGACTATGTAAGCAGAACCAGGAGAGCAAGTTCCGGACTCTGTGGAAAAATATCGATGAGCTGACAAGAAAACACAAAGAGGAGACGGCGAACAAGAGTACTGCCAGCGAAGGCCACGATGAGGCGGAGCCTCTTCCCCCACTGCCAACAGAAGATGACGCGAACCGATGGAAAAGTGGGCACTGTTACATGACACACATGGTGCCAGATACGGTGTGATGACCAGTAACTTTGCAGAAGTTTACAACTGGGTAATGAGAGGGATGAGGTGTCTCCCATTGGTGGGAATTGTTGAGGGAGTGCTGCGGGGCACAACCAAGTACTTCGTCGACAGACATCAAGCTGCACAGATAGTGCTGAGAGATGAGAAGCCCCTGTACTCCTCCATGATCAGTAAATACATGGAAGAGAAGAGTCAGAAGGCGGCCAAGCATAGAGCTATAAAAGTTGGTGCACGAACACTGCGCTTCGAGGTGATATGTAAGGATAAAGGACGGCGTGGAACCAACCAGCGGGTTGTCATTCAGGAGTGCGTATTACAGGACATCTGCAAATGCTCGTGTAACAAGCCCGACCTTTTGCACATGCCGTGTTCTCATGTGATAGCCGCATGTGCTTTATTTGGAATGCAACCTGGTACCTATCTATCTGAATATTTCAGGAAGGAAAGGGTGATGGCAACTTGGAGCGAGGAGTCAGATGGTTACGGTGTTGTGGGTTCTTTCACGGCAACTCCTAGTGCTGATGAAAGGTTCTGGGTCCCAGATTTTAATGCAGGTAGATGGAAAGCAGGGCGTCGGAAGACAAGACGTATCAGAAATGACATGGATGAGTCAGAAGCTGGCAAGCGCGTGAAGAAATGTTCATTGTGCAAGCAAACAGGACATACGTTCAAGAATTGCCACGCACAAAACGAAGGAGATGAAGGAGGAGATGGCAATCCGACGGTGGCGGAGTGGATCATCCTGCGGCGATTTAGTGCCGCACGACGCCAACGTACCACATGAGAAGCAATTTAATCGCAATGTAATCGATGTGATGTGTGTTGTGTGAACCACTGTGTGGACCTTGTGTGTAAGCCTCGCATGTGGTCGTGAGTGTTGTGCACTGCAAAATTATTGTAACTGTTTCTGAATATTTATGATGCTTGAACAATTTTACGTGAATGTTTGTTTGAACACATTGTTGTGAGAAACCTATAGTATTCGGACGATTTTCTTTTGATATGGTTTTGAAATGTAACTCACAATTTGTTATTTACAGGTATGGCTGACCAGCCAGGAGATGACGAGTGGCCATTCGAGTTGCTGGATCCGGTGGTCGACGGTAGTCACCGTGCCCGCTTCGCCACCGGTTTTCCAGCGGAGGGAGGCCAGGCGCACACGTTGGGCGTCCTTCGTCCGAGGACACCGCAGTACGCCTGGGATATCGATCCTCGTTGGGTCCCCAGGTAACATATTACAATTCAGATTTCTTTATATGTTTGAGGTACTGTTCTTACTGGTGTTGTACTGGAAAAAATTACATGTTTTTCCTTTCGTAGGCTTTGAGCTTCAGGGTTGCTACCTTTCGGCCGGATGGTGCGGGATGTGGGTCGGCGGTTTCCGTTCGACAGGTCCCTGATCACCGCTCTGGTGGATTGGTGGAGGCCAGAGACCCACACCTTCCACCTACCCGTCGGGGAGATGGCGATCACCTTGCAGGACGTGTCGTACCTGCTCGGCCTCCCGATCGCCGGCGACGCTGTGGTGCCACACGACGTCGACCCTGCGTGGCGCCCGCAGCTACTTCAGCGGTTCGCTGGTGTGCTTCCAGCACCAGGCTACCGGGCCTTCACCGGGACACACGGTCCTACGCTGCGGTGGCTTCGACAGTTCGTGGTACGCAACTACACTATGAAAAAACAAGTACTCTTCAATTACAACTTACAACAACATGTAATATGTGATCTTCTATCTTGCAGCCTTCGCAGCTCGCCGAGGGGGCGGACGACTACAGGGTCAGCCGCCACTTGGAGGCGTACCTGCTGTGGCTGTTCGGCTGGTGCTTGTTCACGAGCTCCCATGGGGATAGCGTGGACAGGCACCTCGTCGGGGCGAGGAGATAGCGGGCGCCCCTCGACGATGCGTCGCAGTACTCCTGGGGTCCGCCCTCTGCAAAGCACGTCATCGCCCTCTGCGACGGGTGTACCCGGACCGACGCCGAGTCGACCTTCACTGGATGCCCGTTGCTGGTACAGCTGTGGGCATACGAGAGGTTCCAGATCGGGCGCCCCGCCATCAGCCTGGAGTCGGTTGACCCTACAGGCGATGGCGACGTCGACGGTCCGACCATGGGCACCATCTGGTGCCACCGACGGGTAAGATATTTGAACTGAAAGTTTGGTACTATTGCTTGTACATTTTTTAATACTAACGGTAACGTTTTGTTTCACTGCAGCCTAGGTGGGCACACCAGACGGTGCGCCAGGGCTACCCGCAGTTCGTCGCGGCGTTCGACCACCTCACGCAGGACGACCACGTCGCGGCTGACGCCGCGTACACTCAGCGCAGTATGCGACCGTGTGGCCGGCGGCGCCGTGTCGACCACTGCGGCACGCGAGACGCGGCGTCGCTCACACGGCGTTCCTGGTGTTAGACGTCCAGGTCGAGGCCTACGCTGTCCATCGAGTGATGAGGCGATTCGGCCCTACGGCAGAGTTCCCGATCTTGCCGGCCGTCTGCTCCCACACGCCGCCCACACGCCGCCCACACGTAAGTTCCCTCAATCGATGTTCCATAATTACTATCGTGTGTTGCCATCTAATATTTATACATTCATTTCTCATCCACAGCCAGACTAGGAAGGGGGTGCATGGGGCCACCCAGCACGTCACGGATGGCGCCATGGATCGAGGAGTGGGCCGGAGCCCTCGAGGACGTCCATGGTGACGATGCGCCATACGATCTGGAGACTTACCAGGCGTACCGACAGTGGTTCACCTCTCGCACACGCAGCGCTGGTACGCTGCCGACCGGATCCTCCCAGGCACGTCCCCGACCCAGGAGACACGTATCCCGCCCATACGGACGCGGCTCTGCACGCTCCGGTACGTTGTATCCGATATACGTTTAACCATTTCAAATCGGTGCTATCTAATTTGCGATGTATTTTCCAGGCCCGACATGCTAGGCCGCTTTTACGAGGAGTCGTCGAGGATGCTCTCGCGATTGACCAGCGGCCGGCGGGTGACCAGAGCGGACGTTGCCAGCCTGCTCGGTAGGTTCCGAGACGACTCGACGCCGCTACCGAGTTGGTTGGATCACCCTTGCCTCGTGGTGTGGTCCCCGACGCACCGCTCGCGCGCCACGGAGGGGACTCGCGGTGGTGCGAGCCGACACCGAGTCGCTTCTTCTTCACAAAGACGGTGGAGGTGCAGGCTTCCACACCGAGGTGCCGCAAGTGTGTGTTTTTCATGTTTTGCATTCACTTTTCATGCTTTGCACTCACCAAGTCACCGGTCTTAACATTTCTTCCCTTTCGTGCAATTTGGAGGTCCTGCAGTGTCGGCCAAGACCGTGGTTGCCGATCTGGCGATGACTACGACGGGCGGGGTGATGATCTTGACGACTACGAGGACGACACCGTGTGGAGGTACCTCGTTGATCCACCCCCAGTTCAGCTTGGTACCGCACAGCAGCAGTGGGCGCCACGACCGACGCAGCCTGGGTCGTCGCAGTGGGTGTCGCCACCTCCACCGACCAGGCCGGGTCGTCGCGATGGTGCCGCCACCTCCACCGACCAGCCGCGATGGGTGTCGCTACCTCCAAATGACCCGGCCCGCGTGGGTGTCGCCACCTGCATCGACCCAGCCTCTGTCGTCACAGTCGCTGACGCCACCACCAGCGACCCAGCCTGGTCGTTGGTGCCGCCACCTCCACCGACGCAGGTTGGACCGACGCCAGACAGCACACCCCCACCACCACCAAGACAGCCGACCGCTGGTACGCCACACCTCCAACGAGACCACAGAGGGCCCACCAGCCGCCGACGCACCTGACGTACTCCCGAGGTCAGATCCGGAGGAGGACTACACACCAGCGAGGAGGCGCCCCGAAGAGGGGCCGGCACTAGTTTCTTTTATGTTTCAGTGTTTGTAATTTTTTTGTTTATTTTGGTTGGCAGTTTCGATTAGGGCGGTGATTGTTGGTACTATGTTATGTAATACCATCTATTTTGTGTACTTTGTCATATTACGTGGTTCATTACATATTTCTGTCCGCTTTTCCAGCTTTTGTCATATCATCTTTTTCAGCTTTTGTTATATGACCTTTTGAAGCTTTTGTCATATCACCTTTTCCAGCTTTTGTCGACTTCCTCATTTGAGCGCGAGAGAATACAGGATGCGAACATCGGGGACCCAGCACAGCGGCAACGGGCCGCCGAAAATCCTTAGGGTTGTTGGGCGTTGTCGTGCGCGAGTATAATACTTAGGGTTGTTGGGCGTTGAGAATTTATATGCGAAGAGAGTTGTAACTGAGATATTTTTACAGAATATCGTAGTCCGTATACCAAATAGCAAACCTGGTACCTCCAGCCAAAAAAATAACTTCCAACATGCATTTCTACGAGCCGCCGAAAATCCTTCATCGTTAGGGTTCGTGCGCGAATGTAATACTTAGGGTAGTTGGGCGTTGAGAGTTCAAATGCGAAAAGAGTTGTAACTGAGATATTTTTACAGAATATGGTAGTCCGTATACCAAATAGCAAATCTGGTACCTCCGGCCCAATAAATAACTTCCAACATGCATTTCTACGGGCCGCCGAAAAACCTTCATCGTTAGGGTTGGTGCACGAATGTAATACTTAGGGTTGTTGGGCGTTGAGAGTTTAAATGCGAAGAGAGTTGTAACTGAGATATTTTTACAGAATATGGTAGTCCGTATACCAAATAGCAAATCTGGTACCTCCGGCCCAATAAATAACTTCCAACATGCATTTCTACGGGCCGCCGAAAAACCTTCATCGTTAGGGTTCGTGCACGAATGTAATACTTAGGGTTCGTGCGCGAATATAATATCTCAGTTACAGCTCTCTTCGCATATAAATCCTCAACGCCCAATAACCCTAAGTTTTATAGTCGCGCACAAACCATGTAGTCATTTTCTTTCCTGTTGAGCCATGAAAGCCAGCCCAGCCTAGATTGCATCTGCAAAGCTGTGTACTCCACTGCCATGACCCGTCGATGTCATCTGCAATGATGTGTACTCCACTGCCATGACCCGTCGATGTCATCTGTAAAGCTGTAAAAGCGGCATGCATCTGTCGATGTCAAGCACAGCCACAGTTGCAAGGGAATCCGATGCTCCTGGATTTTTCTTTCCAGTCGGGGACCGCGGAAATTCGAATTTCAAAATGAAAAAAAATACCGCAACGGAAAGCCGCGGTTTTGCGATGTTACTGTTCAGCCAGGCCCCCACCTCGCGCGCTAATGCTCCGCCAACTGGTGGCCACTCCCAAGCCACCGCTACCGGACCCCCACTTCGCGCGCAAACGCTGCCACGTGCCGATTTTCTGTCTTGGCCCCTCGCCACGCACGATGATGTGCCGCCAGCTGTCTCGTTTCTCCCTCGCTCCCTGCCTATAAATTGCAAGGCCGCCTGCACTTATATCAGGCAAAAGCGATACATTGCTCCGAGTTCATAAAGTTTGGATTGAGTTGAGAAAACCCAAAGCGCAAAGAGGAGAACTAGTAGTTTAGCTTTCCTTTTTTCCAAGATTTTATTTCGGCGTCTTGTTCCACAGGTATTATTTACAAAAGTTATTTTGTACGGTGAGTCACATTGTTGTGTTCTTGGTTCAGTACACATTAATTTGTACTTTTTATGCTTCTTATTGATGTTTTTCCTTCGTGTAGACACCGACTTAAGTGTTCGTCCGTTCTGTGAAAGCCATGTCGAAGGCATCGAGCTCAGTGGTTGCCAATGCAGGGCGGGTAATTTGCCCTAACTGCCATGTGGATGCTCAAACCTGCTACTCCACCACTGCGCCAAATAACGGACGAGCGTTCTATAGATGCCCAAATTTCTTTGTACGTCTAAATGTATTTCGATATCTTCATATTTCGATGATTATTCTCTTGCTCCAGTTTTAAATAGTCATGCTCACACTGTCGTGTAGTCTACCGGATGCCAATATCAGCAGTGGGCAGACGGTATAAATACACTGACATCTTTAAACAGGACGCTTCCAATGGTAGAGCAGAGGACGGATCTCGCGCAGGAACTTAACAGGCCAACGGTACGAGAATTACCGCAAAGAGAGGGAGTTCGGCCTGAACAAAAAGATAACCGTGAAGCATATGATCGCTTACTTGAGCACGCCGTACAAGATAACCACGAAGCTGTAAGCCCTGATTTGGTTGTTCCTCTTGACGGCCCTAGCGTTGAAGACTACAAACGTGACCGTTGGGAGTTTTTCGAAGAAGAGGGTGTTGAATTCTATGATAGTGATGATTCTAGAAAGTTCTAAAGCCGCTCAACCTTGCATCCATTTGTATGTTAGTTCTTATTCACAAGAAATGCTGTTGTAGTTGTTCTCCCTATTGTACTTTGTAATATGAATGTCATGCTTCTTGGTAACTCAGATTTGTCATCAGATTTGTTGCACACCAAACAATACAAGGAAGAACGAATTTTCAATTTTTAAAAACTGCAATCATTATTATAAACAAACAATGACAACAAAAACAAACAACAAACCGTAGCAAACGCACGCTTACCACTGCAGTCATTATTATAAACAAACAATGATATTAGTACTTAGTCCATACACCATGAGTTTTCTCATCCCATTCAGTTGTATTTTATAATCCAAGCAAAGGCTGCCTGGTATGTCCTGTGAAAGCATTGTCGCAAAGCACAGAGGACATATCATGTCATAATCATGTCGATCGATTCCTGTCCGAAATGTCATGTCAAATGCATGTGTGCCGATATTGCCTGAGTCGTCCGTCAAAGCATAGCCGCAAAGCTTTACCGCACCTCCCTCCAAGATACAAAGCTGCGTGCATATGTCGGTATCAAGCACAGGCAGAGCTGCAAAGGAATCCGATGCTCGCGGATTTCCTTTTAAGCTTCAAGTTGTCGCTCTATCTGGGCTATTTACCCCCTTCATGCCTTCGCAGCGTTGCATCGACCAAACCACTGCTCCAATACAACAAAGAGAACCATCACCGCCAACCCAAACGAGCAGCACCAATGGAGTTTCCCCTCGCCCCCAAGGCACAACGTTGTCGAAACAATCCCCGAAGGCACGGAGGTCCCCATGTGCCTATGCGGGGATCCTTGCCGCTTCCGGCAGTCTGTAGACAACTCATACACTTACGGTATGAGGTACTGGAGCTGCCGCAACCACGACTCCGAGCCAACGCTGGGGATGCGGATGCGGCGGAGAAGCCCGGTATGTTCATACTCACATTTGGTGCTGCTCCCAATTCATACATGTTGTAACACCGTGTGATGTGACTAATTGCAGCCTCCACTGTGCGAGTTCATCCGATTCTACGACGCGGAACAAACTCCCGAGATGGAGAGGAGGCGGAATCGGGAGTACTCGCATCAGAGGGCTATCGTGGAGCAGCAGTGGTGTGAGCAGGATGAGGAGGAGAAGCGCCAACAGCATTTGGAACATATGCATGCACAGAGGGAGGCCGAACGGCAGCGCCATGCAGCGGAGAGGGAGGCTGAGCGCGAGAGAAAGCGTGAGAGGGCAGCTAGGGCCGAGCGCAGAGCCGAAAACTGCGTAAGGGAAAATATCCTCGTTACACTCAGTAAAGACCAAGAGAAGGGCCCTTATTGCTGTTTCCTCTGCCTAAGGCATGTTATGTTTAGTCCCGTATACTCGCTAGAGTGTGCCGTACATGCCATTGTTGTTTAGCATTTCTAAGCCGTATGCAATTCAGTACATTCTTATTGCTCCCCATCTATCTGCAGACAAAGTGTCACCGTACATATATTTCACATCTTTGAAGATAACTACACGAAGTCTTCAAAAAATAATTACGAGTTGACCGGGAGTGAAGAAGGGCCACCTAAAAACCAGAATACTGTATTTTCTCATGCTCGCATCGAAATGGCTTCTAAACTGACAGTTTCAACCAGAAATGGCATCATAAAAGCAAAAATTTCTAGCGACACACGTATAAAACTGAAATTTGTTGCGACATTTATTTCTGCAATTTGGAATAAAATATAATATATTTTTAAAAAAAATTCTCATAAAAACTAACAAAAATATCAAAAATGGTATATGTCGCCCGTCCATAGGGCGACATCAATAATGTCGTCCGTCCATCGGGGGATTTTTAAGCTGTCGCCTGTTGATCGGGCGGCAGAAGCCTGTCGCTCGTCTAACGAGCGACATAAAACACGAAAGGCCTCCTATCGCCCGTCCATCGGACGACAGGCTTATATCGCCCGATGGACAGGCGACATACGTATAAAACTGTAATTTCTCGCGAAAGACATTTATTTCTGCAATTCGGAATAAAATATATTATATTTAAAAAAAAATTTCCAAATATTCCTACCTTGTTGATGACAATGGATAATGGCTTATCATCAAGGGCCCTGCCAGGAGTGTTAATCTTGCTAACTACCACAAAACCAGGGCACAAAAGATTCACGCAGCCAGTGTTCTTATCGTCATCGGCCTGTGAAAACGGGAGAGTTGTATTGTGAAGGTAATTTAAGAACAGAGACCTGCAATCGGCAGAAGCAAAGTTTGGGGCATCACCGTCCAATGTGTGTATAAACGGTTCAGATTGTCGCCTTCATTATTATAATCAACCTGACATGACAAAACATGAGTCATTTTACAGGATTGAAACACAACTTCTAATCTCAAGACTAAGATTGACATAATAGCATCATATGATTTAAAATTAGAGGGAATTTTGTTACATTCCCTTGTGAACATGGTTTAGAATTCATACAAGAAAACTTACATGCCATCCAGCTTGTATGACACTGACTTGATCACTGGGCCCTTCGCCGACAAGCAGTACTCGAGATGAGGTAGCTTGGCTGAGTGGAATAGGATTCGGAAAAACCTCAATTTGCGCTGTACCACCAAGGAACTTCTCGTCTTTTATGCTGTTGATCAGCACTTCAGCATACTACGGGATAAAAAACGACATGAACCATGAGAGAAGTTATTCGTAACAACAGAACTTGAATTTGATTCAGAAAGAAGAGCTGGACATAGCATTAATAAATTTAATTCATCAGTCAAGAAATGTGCAATTTTGCTAAACCCGGCAAGGAAAAATGTGAACATGTCGTACAGTTCTGTGGAAAATTCTCGACGGAAAGATTGAATCTCACATGTGTTCCAGGGATGCTCCTCCCGTCTTGTGGTCTCAATGAATCTGAAGACAAACGTGCTCTTAGCAGATCTTCCTTAGATGTTCGACGGATGAGAACAGTTCCAGTAGGGCAACCTCCTTCTATACTAAAGCTTGTTGGCACTTCGCCCGTCGGGAGCTTGCTGTCGATGCTTGAGCTAAGCACTGTCTAATAAGATTTTAAATTTCCAGCAATTAGAGAAGTTAATCCTGAAACCAAAATTGGTAAACTGAGGAAATGTGATCTTCTCAAAGTTTATCTTCACATGCAGCAACTAGCGAATATGTTTTAAAACAAACATTTTCTTTTCTCTTTTTTTTTTTTGAAGATTTCTTTTAAGAAAGTTCAAAGCAGATATGATTATAGCCATACAGAAACTGAACAACTGAAGAACCATTGGGCATTAAGATGCAGATCTTTTTTCGTTTTCCTTGAAAAGAACATTAGGCCATAGTGCATTTTTACCAAAAAAAAAATTATTTCCCGATTTTTTTTGGTTATAAGCCTTTACAAGCAACAATATTATTATATTGAAACATATCACCAAATGAGTAAAAGGCGTCATTTTCATTTATGCCACTGCAAGAGCACAAAATTTAACATGGCATTGCAAAATACTTATCAGGTACACCCCCAGACCTGAAAACTATATTTTACACCTCATCAAAGCTGAAATATATGCCATTAAAAAAGACACTTGATAGTGGCATAAGATATAGTTTGTCAAGCTATGCTGCACAACATAATAAATAAACCAAATTGTCACTATATACCTAAATATATGTATTTGTCAGTGGCATAAATAAAAGTTTTAAAAGATAAGGATCAACCTAGGTTTAAAACATATTGATTTAAAAGACATTGATTGGATAAGTTCTTCTTAGCCTGATCTACTAGTTTATCATATAATGTTGTTGAACATGAGCATATTTCGCCTTAAGAAAAGTAAATGACTTCGTTTAGTCTTAAACAAGGGCCATATTTTTAGCTCAAATGCCCTTAAATTTCTTTTAATGCAAACCATGCAGTAGGTGCAATTGTGTTAAGGAAAAAGTTCTTTAGTGCCCCCACTCCTCCTATGGTTTAATTTTCATCCCTCAAGTGCAATATAATTATATCCAAAGCTAGTTTTGTAGGTAGTATTGGGTGACGTGACACTATCCTCATTGTCATATTCTCAGACATTTGAACAGTAAATCTTGAATGTTCCTAAAAAAGTTAATAAACTCATTGATATAATCTGCCAACTGTAAAAATTTCAGATCCAACCTTGATTAATGTTGAGAAACATAAAAAGGGGAAATTTCAGACATAGTCAATACAAAAGGAAAGAAAAAGATAAAAGTTACTGTTTGAAATAAGTTTTTCCATGACCTAGAATGAATATGTATCTAAAATTTTCATAGTTGCTAGATTGCATTGACGGATATCATAAGTTGAGTTGTTCGTTGAAATCCACTAGAATAAGTTCTTAAAAAATCAGGAAAAGGAATAAGTTCTTAAAAATCAGGAAAAGACTGTTGAAGCATTTCAGTACTGCTCTGCATCAATATTGCTGAGCCATTTCGTTGTTTTCTTTTCACTTTGAGTAGTGCATTGCATCTACTGCTGGCAGACTATTAGATGAGCTTTAGTTAATTTATTAGCCTGATGTTATCTTCAATGAACAAACTTTATATGCATTTTATAAACAGATGGAGTTGAAACTTTTAGTGCCTATGTTTGGAGCACAAAAAATTTACAGGAACTTTGTTGGAAATAAAACAATTCCTACAGCGGCCAAATTCCCTCATTTTGTCAATTATTTTTTGAAAATCTCTTTATCTTGTTATTGTAACTGAAGCATCTTTCATTTATTTAAATTTTTTAACTGATTCTCGTTGCATAATCATGTTTCTATTAAGCGCGGATGAATTGTAATCCACTGCTGTAAATATAAGGTAGTACATGGGCTTTATAATGTACACATTTTTCCCTTTGAGCAATCCATCTGTACATTGCTACGCTAATTGTTGTTTGGGAAAAAAAAAATCTTTGTTCTTTACCATCCAGAGTGAATCTCCCACTAAGATCCTCAGCAACACACAGAAGGTACCCTTAGTAACTACTCCCTCCCTCCCATAATATAAGTCATCATTCTTGATACACGTTCGTTCCATAATATAACTTTTCTTAAATTTACTGTCTCATTGATCTGTGTGATGTTGGGCTTTGGACCTATATCGCGGGATGGAGGGAGTAGTAAGTAACAAAAATCATTTTCATCTTCGAACATGCTCAGAGCTCACTGGAATACGGTATTTCTTTCAAAAATAAATAAAGCTGAGAAGCTCATTCATACAGACCATATAGCACCGGAATGTTACGGAAAAGTATTGTTGTTCTTCAGAACTGCGGCAGATGGAAGAAAAAAAATGACAGCCAAGATCAAGAAAAGGTCGAGAGGTGACTTATATGTGCCACCTGAATTTTGTGGTTCCTGAGTAGAGGATGATCCAATGCAGGCTGTTTATACATGTCCACACAGTCAAAGACTGTACCATACTTATCCTGCCATGTCATCGAAGACATATAATCTGTTATGTCTGCAATACAGAGTGAAGCACTGAAAAAATCGATATATCAATTTTCTTCATACTGACGTCAAGATTACCTTAAAAGATTTTACATAAGGCTTGTTAAGCATCTTCAGTTCTCTCTCCAAAGCCATGTCCTCTTCTTCCAAGAGCACCAATCTTCCTGCCCTAGCCATGGCGAAAAGCAGATAGGCAAGCACGAAAGAGATCAAAGAGTGCCTCATTTTGCCTTCCTCTCCTTGCTGCATAACTCCCATGTACCAGTGCACCATCTGCAATCGATGATTTATACCACATATTAAAGCCACTGCCAACCCGCTCATAACTGTCCATTGTAAATTTTCTTGAAGATTTCTGAATAGGTGCCTTATGCCGTATATTGAAAATCTTTGATGCAATCCTAAAGTTGAAAATGCAAAATCAAGAGATATATGACCACTTTGCATGTACTGAATGAATTGTTATTTCTTTCCATACAAAGACAAGCAAAATTACTCTACTTTTTACCATTTGTTCTTCCCATGCGAGCTTTGAAGGACTGAAGAGTGAAGATACTAGGATATTTGCTGTGCTGGATCTATGCATGCAGACAAGACAATGCCGAAATAGAAGTAGTTGATTGATCGAGATATGAACCCTTCTAGTGTTGGTACTCCGTTGTCCCATGATGGAGGTCGCCTCCTCGCCGGCGGCAGTGGCCGAAGAGGGGGAGTGAACTTTTATTCTTTTAGGCCTCGTTTGGAAGGTTCATTTGTGACCGAGATCTATATTGATGGACCATAATTTTATCCTAAAATACCGGTTAATCCACGTGAATCCCGACCGGAAATGGGATCCCAAACAAAGTGGTGTTTCATATCATTTTTGCCATTTTCCTTTAGCCAAGGGCAAGTGTGAGACCCTGGATTGGCTATCCGAAATCTCCTGTGTATTTCCGTACTAGTCCCAGATCAGTAGCTAGTACACACAGTCAACAGTGATACTTCATTGCCGAACATGACGAAAATTGTAACATAAATATTAAAGTATGGGCCACATGGCCACTTATTACAATACTCGGTCAAAGGCCAGGAACACGGCAATGAAAACGAAAGCAAAACAAGCGAACACCAAAGCGCCCGCAGCGGCGACTAAGCAGCGGCTAGCTATCCTGGCAATCCTCCTCGAACTCCCCGGGGTAGAACTCACTATCTTCAGCTGCGTCTTGATAATTTTCTGATGATGACAAGTTGATGTAGCACGTGAGTACAAAAGTACTCAGCAAGTCGGGGAAAGTATGATTATGAGGGGCTTTCCAAAGGAAGCTTAACAGGGTTCTTTTGCACAAAGCCAAATTTTATTAAACCATACTTAATTAATAAGTTTCACAAAGCACCTTTTTACAATTATTTTTAACAATTGAATTATTTCATATTGCAGTGAAGGCTCTATCCACCATCACTAATATAAAGGCTCTAACCGCCAACTTTTAAAAGATCAAGTTTAATCACAATGACTCTTTCCGTCAAGGTATAAAACAGGTTCCATCCACCTTGTTGGCTCAATCCGCCATTCAACATCCGAGAGTTCTAACCACTCCCGAATCCCAAAACAAAACACCTTTTAGTTTTAAAACCAAAACCAAAGTCTACCAATATGAAAGCATTCTTTGCTTTGCCCTTGACCGTAGGCACGGCTATTCGAATGGTTTTAACTCTGCAGAGGTGTACAACTTTACCCACAAGACATGATCGTCTCTTGATGCCAAGCTATTAACACACTTCCTATGGTGTTCCGGCAGAGAGATCATGACAAGGCCGTTACAATGTATCCACCTAATTCGACCCACCCGCTGAGGTTTTACCGCTGTTAGGGTTCCATCCGCCCAGTACAGAAGCCCCTCTTGCGCCGTGTGAGAAAAACGACATTGCCTCTATCTGGCACTCACATTCCACCATTTGGTGAGTCTAAATCAGGTTTCTACAAATTAGTTGGCCAGGTCGTACCATTATAGACATGTGGTAGTACGGTTATGCTTAGAATGGACAATCACAAGCGTCGGTCCTTACTTGACTTGGGGCAGTACTTGCACAAGACAACTAGTGCTCCATCCGCACCCACCCGACAATCCAATCCGCCCAAGTCCAAACCATTTTTCTTTTTCTTTTTATTTTAGAAAAACAGTACCATAATGATAATAATAATTTCTAAATCATACTTGAAATCAGTCTTTTTGAGTAATCCCACCCACGGGTTGTTTTCATCGATAAATGTCCTAAGCAATTCTACCGTACTATGTCACAAAGGATACCATATAAGCATAAGCATGGTATAACAAATGTCGTAGGGTTACAAGTAACATGGATGTCAATCACAAAGAAGGAAATTACAATTCGGATTAACTATACCCTTATATTTGACATACGATAAAACATAGCATGCAAATTTATAGAGCATTTTAAACACGTTTATAAATGTAGGATCAATATGCGTCAAGGGGACTTGCCTTCAGTCGCAGCGAAGTCGTCGAACGTGGAAAGTCTAGCGGCAGGGTCGGCGGTCGCGTCGGGGTCCTCGGCTACGCGCAAAACGAGGCAATAAATAAATACAAGAAAATAAATAAAATCCAAAAATTACAAAATTAGTACTGGCAGGTAGATCTTGATTTTAGATGAATTTAGAAATTTGAACGGAGTCAATCGGAGTTCGGACGGAAAAGATATGAGCTTCCGAAGTTTGAAAATCCTGAAAAATCGAAAACGGGAGAATATTCCTTTGTTGACTTTTTCTGAATTTTGGATTGGGCTTGAGTCTATGGCAAATGGGCCCCACCTGTCATTGGGTGGAGGGCTTCTTCAACCTTGGGTTAGCCATGGGAGGCATGGGAGCTTGGAGGGGCTTGGAAGGGGGCCAGCCGGTAGGCGGCGAGTGGCCAGCGGCCAGCGGTGGCGGCGTCGGGCGACCGACGTGGGCGGCGCCGCAGCGCATAAGCACGACCATGAACGGGCAGTGAAGCCCAAAAAAAACAGAGAACACTTCTTTTCCAAAAATTCCGATTTTTCCACCATCTTTGCACGGAATTGGACCAAACAAAAATATGGATTCTCTAGATAACATCTTTAGGGACCCATAGGAGGAAGGAATTGGAGTGATTCTCACCGAAGACGATGAATTTGGCGACGAACGGCGTTCCAGCCGAAATGACAAAAACCCGAAATTCGCCTTCAAAACTTGAGGGATCCTAAAATTAATTGCAAGGTTAGATTCTAGACTCCCTCACGGTCACAAAGAATCAATCGGAGTGGAGAAAAACCCACCGGAGAGAGATCTATGGCCAAGAACTTGAAGAACACCGAAAACGGCGACCCGTCGTCGGTTTTCTTGATCTCACGGGCGCACGAGTTGGAGAGGCTAAAGGAGGATCATACCACAGGGACAGGGATTCTTATACGGAGAGAATGGAAGTGGAATCACGCGGAACGGAGTTGAAACGGCCGAGTTAGTGCCATTTGATTGCATTTTGATTTTTCTTTAATGCGACGGTTTCCAGCGAGATTAGCGGCTAATGATGGTGGGGAATGGCAAGAGGGCGTCGATACGGATTCAACAGAACCGGCCGTGATTGATTTGGAGTTGTGATGGAGGAGATATGGTGATTTGAAGAATGCCCTAGCCATGAATGCTTGCTTGAGCTTTCTCTGTACATGTCATGGCTAGAGGTAGAAGATGAAGTACTGTAGCACCACGTGGCAGCACGCGATTGGCCGAGAATTACGTAAATGAACCGCCCTAGAGAAAAATTAGGAAAAATGGTCTAAAAATTTCGGAAAAATCCCTAGAACCATTTTGGAATATTTGGAACCCAATAAAATTGGTTTCGCGGAATTTGGATGAAATTTGTGAAATTAAATATTCAGGCGCGAATAGCGGGCATTAAACAAAAGCCGCGCGAGATAAAATATGAGCGAATGTCCAAAAATCCGGGGAATGGTTCCTAAAATCATTTTGGAATATTTGGGACATAATTGAAGTGGTTTCGGGATTTTTGGAGCAATTTTCAACTCGGGTGAAATTTCGGGTACCGGCGAGAATCTGGAAATTCAATTTTTTGACCGAAAGGGAATTGAATCCCGATTTTGACTGGGAAAGGATGCTAGGTTAATATAAACACCAAGGAAACTCCAAGTTTTTGAATTTAATTACTTTAAATTAGATTTTTCCCAGAAAGCGAAACTAAGGATGTTACAGCAAGGTCAAACTAATGGCTAGAGCAAAAAAACATAGCCCTTAGTTCAATTCAACAAGATCTCAGCCATCCTGTAACAACCCAAAATAAAAAGAAAGTAAATTCAAAATTTAAATTTTGACTTTGAATTAAAATTTTCATAATTTATTAAATTTCTCTAGACCTTGCCGTTTAGAGAAAAGCTTTTAATGGTTATAAGTGGTGGATCCTTAATTTTAAATTCATATACTCTCAATATCCACTCAACCAAAATGCCAAATCACATACATATAAAAAAAGTGTCCAACATATCCATCATTAATTAAGGAGCAGCACATTAAAACGCATCAGATCATCCAAAAGCAAAACAGAAGATTTCATTTCAATGTATCACACAACAGATCTTACCTTGTTAATCACAACACAAATGTCGGCACAAACAAGGATACATCATCACATTCATGTTCACTTGAATGACTTTACCAAAAGAATACCACATTCATTCAAATATACACCCATTATCCAAAGGGTGATAATAGATTAATAATTATATTACAACAACATTCATTAGGATCCACTCTTACCCGCAACCCTTATATGAATTACATTCCAAAGTTCATACAATAACCTTGGTCCTCAAAAACATATGAAAGAATACAGTCTTTGGCAATACATTTCCACTCAATTGTACAAATAATACTTGCTGCCATTTCCTACCCTAGTCAGCTGAAGGCCATAGCTCCTTGCCAACTGTCTGTACAGGAGGGAGGGACCGAGGGAGGGATGCATGCATGCCCTCCACATGCTCCCTACCAGCCCCTAGTTTTGCCACTCTAGCCCATAGTTTACCCATGCTAGCCCATGGTTTTAACCCTAGAAAAAAAAATCTGGTTTCACCTTCCCTCCATGCTAGTTTGGCTGTAGTAGAAAAGAACAGGTAAGAACATCCACATAGCATTTCTCAGTAGCCACCTACAAGAGAGCTCAAGCACAACGGGGCAAGCATAACCAAAAGCATCAGGTCACTAGGAGCAAGAAGGCCACATAACACATCAAGACCAGAAAGCAACCAAGCACCAAGGAGCAAGAGGAATAGGAGGAGGGGAAAAGAGCAGCCCTGATCCCTTCCCCTCCTGCTATTCTTCTTCTACACCTTTCCCTGCAGCAGAAGGTGAGAATCATGAATAATTGCTATTCTCCACCATTAAATGTTCCATGCAGATTGAATACCTTGTGTTTTAGATCATCCCTAACTTTAATGTCTTAAGGGACACTGATAGAAACAAAGGTTCTAAATAGTAATAAGTTTAGTAGATACAGATGACTCAACACTCTAAAATCTGAAAACAAGGCCTGAATTGTAATACATGTAGGCCCTGTTTGGCAGAGCTCCAGATCCCAACTCCACCTCAGAGCTGAAACTTGTAGACTGAAATAAAGTGACTTAAGTTTATAATTTTATTCTAAAATGTGAACAAGATAATCCATTTAAACACTCTTAATATACCCACAGCTCCAGCTCCACAAATTTGATGGAGCTAGGAATACCTAGCTCCACCAACTCCAAGAATTTGGTGGAGCTGGAGCTCTGCCAAACACCCCCGTAGTGTCACAAATTGTGCACATATAGCATTAAGAATCATACAGCCTAATGGAGCCTTCGCATACAAAATGCCCTAAGATTTCAGTTTTATACAACCATTTAACCTCTGCCTTGAATATGAACATAAGTCCTGAACACATGTATATAAATCACTGATAAATCGCAGCTGAGCACTGCATCATAAAGGATCTGAATACACCCTCTGTTCTAACTTACACACAAATCAAAGATCTGTGTGCTACCCACCACTAGACCTTATCACCTTAGTGCCTCCATTACAAACTTCCATGCATGTCAATATGTATTCATGAAATCTTCTGCCCATCCACACCAAATACATTAAGGAACCAGGAATACATCGTGCATTGTAAAATCGGGACACTAAAACTACACATATATGCTTTTGTTAATCATAACACATAGATTAACACATAGAAGCCAGTACTGTTACACAGAGATAACTGTGGATGCTTCAGTGCCAAATTCATACATATGTGCATACGATAGTTAAGCTGATTCTGTTAACCAGATGAGCATAACATTTGCACTGTGAAATTAGTCATACCCGCGCATAAAAGACACACTAAACTACCCACATATACATTATTCTGTCCTTAGAATAAAAGCATATATGGCCACCCCATCATCCAAATGCATGCATTCCCACTGACCACTGTGCAAAAAGATATACCTTTTTACCCAAAATTGTATCTGCAATGGAAGGTAGCAATACATGATAAGGATTGTACATTTAAAATGACCATGTGCATATATAAAGCTATTCAAACTTAGCTGAACAGCTTAACCCCTTCTCTACCCTAGACGTGGAGACACAAGCCAAGTTACCTATACCCTGAATCCTAAAAACACAAATATCCATAGCTCACCGTTTAAATGCATACATTCATGGACATTTTGTGCTAGGATTAAAACCCTTGAGCCATAAGAAGCCCTATAAACAAACTCTCAATTTCCCATGCTAGTTTCTTGATCCATGTGCATGTAAACCCACGAGGCATGTATAACACAGCCACATACATAATCAAACACACACTAGTCCTAGTTTACAGCAATGGGTGGTCATGAATTAATAAGCATGGGTTGGTCGGCATGCTAACACATCTAAACTAAAACACAGAACTAAAATGTTGAGTCCTAAGAAATCCCCCCTGTGTAGCATGCACACAGGAAATTCCAGAGCAACATCTCACAACTACTGCCAAAGCAAAGCCCTATTTCACAAGCCCATCATGAATTATTTGGCACTAAAGTCGCCATACCCATACACTAACCTTTGCTCTAGCTTAACCACACAACTTATTTGGGATCGAAGTCACATGCACCATGAGTTACACAACCACCTTAATTACCAAGCAAGAATAATAATCAATCAATATTGTAGATTACTCGCTATATTAATAATTCCATAAACAAGTTTGAGGAACAGGTTCAAGTCAGAACAAATTAACCCTAACACAAGAGGCATTTGATCATTTGCCATGTCAATGAAACATCATAGGGCAAATGATCAAAGACTCACCAACTTTGGGCAAATGATCAAATGCGCATCAACTTCAGGGCAAATCATCAAATTTTCCCTAACGGGGCATTTGATCATTTGCCCAAAGTTGATAGGCGTTTGATTATTTACCCTACGATGTCTCACTGACATGTGGCCCTAGGACCCGCATGTCAATGAAACATCATAGGGCAAATGATCAAAGACTCACCAACTTTGGGCAAATGATCAAATGCCCATCAACTTCAGGGCAAATGATCAAATTTTCCCTAACACGAATATTAAGGATTATACATCAAATTTAGTAGCATACGGCTCATCCATGCAAAGCAATGGAAGAAGGTGGGGGATGTCACTTAGCTTGTGAGGGAAAGGGGGCGGCCTCGTAGAGTCGATTTCGGCATATTGTGGCAACGAGGCCGCCCGGGACAAAGGTTGACCGAGGGGGGGCGTCCCAGGGCCGCCGACGTCAGGAACGCCGGACGCGGCCGCAATCGTGTATGGGTGACCTAGGGAGGAAAAAAAAAGGGATAAGCAAAAAGATGGAAAAACATATAGGGATAAAAGAGGAGGGAGGTAAAGGACCACTTAGCTTGGCCATCGGTGCTGAGGAAGATGGCCAGATCCCATGGATCCGGTGAAGGTCTCCTTAGGTGCACGTAGGGGGGAGCTACTGGTGTCAAGAGCGCCGGCTACATCGAGAAATCGCTAGATCTTGTGAGGGGGAGCCGGATCAAGGAGGCGACAGGGGGGTTAGGTGGCGACGGCGCTGGGGAATGAGAGGGAGAAGGGAGTCGGGGAAGAGACCAGGCGGGCGTGGCACCGAGGGTAGGCGACGGCGGCGCCCGGCGCAGGAGAAGGGGGATGCGCTTGGGAGCGAGAGTCGAGAGAGAGGGAGCGGGAGACGGTTGCAAAGATGAGGGTTGGAGGGCGTTCGGTTAGGGTTAGGATAAGAGGAGTCGTCCGGGCTGGTTGGGCCAAGAGAAATGAGTCGGGCTAGATAAAAGAAAAAAATAAAAAATATATATAAAATAAAATAATGTGTGTATCTTAGCCTGCGTCGAAAATAAAAGAAAAAGGAAAATATATTGAGAGAGCAATATAAAATAAATCCAGATTTTATATAATTTTTTGTTTTTCTTTTTTCTTTTCTCTAAATTAGTTCAATCTTAAATATTAAAATACATGTTTAAAATTTCCAATTCCAGCACTAAACAACTAAGACTTGCACATAAAACTTCAGAACAAAAGCAATATCCACCATACCAAACTAAAATATGGAATTTCTCTCATGACCATAGAATATAACATTAAAAAATCAGAAAACTAAATCCTAATTATTCACAAAATATAGAGCAACCTATTTTTGTAATTGCATTTCAAATTTGGCATTATTTGATTTCTTTTTGTTCCTTATTGTCATTGCTTCACAACGAAACATGTGTAGACTTCGATGTTCTAAAGATCGCGACTACCGACTCTGACTTCACGACCGAAATCAACAAGCATGGCAAGCACCCTCCTTTGATCATATTGATAACATATTTTATGTTGTCTATTTTGTTTTATCAAACTATTATGCATGCGTGTAATTTCCGTAAAGTTGCTATGTTGTGGGAAATGGTAATTGTATTCCTAAATTGCAAGATTTCCTTAATCATATTGACATGAGACCCTTGTTAAAACATAGGCTAGGATTAATCATTCTATGAAATGAAACATAGGTATAATCGAATAATAAATGCTTATGCTTAGCCATACTTTAGATAAGGGTAGAATGATATTCTTGAGTCTTATTAGAAAATTCAAAATGGTTGGATATGATAGTAAAGGATACTGATATGTTGGTATAAATAAAAATAAAAATTATGATTTAGACACGGACGAGTTATGGTATAACTGTATGTACAAGGGATTGACTTGTACAGTACAAGGGATGTACTTTTACAGTACAAGAGATAGATTTGTGCCACAAGGGATGTACTTATGCGTAGTGTGGGATGTCCGAGACCGGGGTCTTGCAAAGAAGCCCATAGTCGTCTCGCCTGAATAGTGCGCCGGGCCGTGGGTTAGGAAACGTCGCAGTAGGACATAGCCAGGGCCCAACTTCTTCCCCAAGGCAGCTGGTTACCTCCCCGACGAAGCTTCATCTCGCGTCAGGACAACCCTGCATAAAGCAAAGCCAGCAGCCTGGCACCTGCAGCCTGCGGCCACCAAACCCTGGCAAATCAGCAGGCGTGGGTCGGGAAAGTAACGACCAAATCTTCTGGTGGTAGTTGGGTTCGGCAGATAGAGACAAATAGGATACACATGAGTCCACCTGGTCCAACGCCAGGTAGCGCCCTTTTGTAACGTGCCCTCCCCCCAGTATATAAGGCGGGAGGAGACAGCACTGTAAAGGAGGGAGAAAAAAGAAGAAAATTCAGATACATAAGAACACAGGACTAGGGTATTATCTCAATCCAGAGAGCCCGAACCTGTCAAAAAAACCCTCGCATCTTGTGTTACCATCGAGCTCTGGTCACGCACGCATCCCCCTCGAATCAAAAATCTTACTACCGACGAAACCCACCGTTGACACGTAGATAGGGGGGAGATTCTCGCCTGAGTCAACCTAAGGACCGAACTTGATGCTATCAACTGAGTCAAATGGTTCAACCACTTGTGCTAGTTATGGGATAGCATTAACTTAGTAAATTAGTTGGAGTTTAACCTTGCATGTTGGTAGGCCAAAGTAGTATGGATGAACTGACGGACTGGTGTCGTTCGAGGGTGCTCCCTTCACCAAGGCATTGGGATCAAAGCAACCCAATACAACGGGTATGTCTTGCTATGGGAAGAACGAGGGCGATGGGTAGTGGGACCATCGTGAGTACTAAAATGTACGGCTAGTGACTTCTGCTGCCATAGCAAGGATGGTCATACACCGGGCTAATGCAAGGTTGGGCTCTAGCTAGTCGAAAAGTTTTGTCATAGTCTAGCAAAATGGGTACTTGTGTATCGTGTGGCATGGTTGACATGATTGCTAGAATATGTCATGTGGGTAAAGTGTACACTCTCTGTAGAGATTTAAATATAATCGATTAGCCGTGCTCACGGTCAAGAGCACCTTGGGACATAATGTCAAGTATAGAAATTTTTGGTTTTGGTTTTGCAAACACTTTGAAAGAAAAATGTGTTGGTACGACGAGTTGGATCGTTGATATGAAAAGTTGGATTAATGGTATCGCGATGAGTTGGTTGCAATATACTTGTTGGATTGATCATGAATTGATGTACAAATGCTTTATATACTGTTAATTACTTTCTTGCTAAAGTGCTCTTTACAATTCCAAAATTGTTTTATGTATTACTCTATTGTAAATAAAAGCTGCTTTATGCCGAAAATAAACTTAGTGTGGAAGCTTGATCCCTTTGGACTAACCTTGCATATATATTTATTTTCATACACTAAAGCCTTGCGAGTACATACGTGTACTCAACGTTGCTTGTTGACATTTATTCAGATAATAAGAAAGATGACCGTCGCTTGGATACCCTTGATTACGGCTGTGTTGACGTTTAGGGTCACGGCCGCACTCAGGCCTTTCCTGTGGGTATGATTTCAATTGATGGTTCATAATTCAAATTTTAGGCCGGTGGCCTACAATTTTCTTTTAATCTCTTTTAAATTAGCTTTAATTACATATCTGACATTCTTTCGCTGTTATTTGCTGATGTAAGCAGGTGATATTCAATCTCTGTCCAAAACCAAATTCCTGTGCGATTTTCGGGTCGTGGCACATCCAATGTGCCCATTGGATTTCATTTACTTGCCTCTACATCTTATAATTCTTTCCACCAATTATGTCACACTTTGATACCCCTTCTTATGCGCAATAGCCCCTGGATAGGATCAGAGTTTTGTGAGATACAACATGTGCATGCATGATCTTAAGAACGAAGAAGATGTCTCGTAGAGAACCAAGATAACAATGTTGAAGCAACCACAATGTGAGAGAGAGAGAGATTTGGCGAAGCCAACCACAAATTCTTTAAGCACAGGCTTAAAAGAGTACAAGGGATTGTACTCACAAGACTTTAATGTATAGAAATAAATGTACATACAAGGTTCGTCCAAAGGAATAAGCTTCTACATTAAGTTTATTTTCAGCATAAGGCAGATTTTATTTGCAAGTGAGTATATTATAAAATGTTATCAAAATTTGAAATGAGCATTTGATATGAATCTAATAACAGTAAGTAAAGTTTAATTCCATCGTTTCATAACCCTCCATGGCCATGAACAGTGAACAAATCACAGCCAACCTTGGCTTAAAAATATACCAACCTGTTACAACACGTTTGTCCAAATTTTTTGCAAAAACAAAGCTATACTTGACATTATTTTTCCATGTTGCTCATGACCACGAGCATGGATAATTAATTAAATTTTTATCTCTGTAGAGAGTGCACACCTTTCCCACATGACACATTCTAGCAATTATATCAACCATGCATCGCGATACCTACGGTACCCGATTTGCTATATTGTGACAAAACCGTTCGACTAGTTAGAACCTAACCTTGCACCATCCCATTAGGTGACTCATCTCCGTGTAGCTATAACTCTTCCACGATGTGGCATGTAACATTGTATTAGAATGCTTTGGTCCCAACGCCTCAGTGAAGGGAGCACCTATGAGTGACACTATATCTTGGTTCGCCCTTACTACTTTAGCCTACCAAAATGCCAAGCTAAATCCTAACTAATTTACTAAGCTAAGGCTATTCCATACTAGCACATTTGGCTACACTTATTTCCAATACAGTAGAAACCTTCCTGATTTTTTATAATTTTTCTGTTGCTCAAATGAAAAACTTGTTGACATAAAAAAGATGCATCCTAAAATTTTCTACAACTTTCATGTAGACCACATAATTTTTCGAGTAAGGGAAGACCTCAAAAAACATGAATTACTATAAGCTATCAAAGTTGGTCCATCGCAAACGTGAAAGCACTGTTCCTTGGTCCGTCGCAAACGTGAAAACCTCTGATAGGTCCATTGTAAATGTGAAAACCTTTGTAGGTCCATCGCAAATGTGAAACTCTCTATTTCTTGGTCCGTTGCAACATGGAAGGTCCGTTGCAAACGTGAAACTCTCTGTTTGCATCATCCCTTGGTCCGGCGCAAAAGGAAAACCAATTACCCTCGATCCAGCGCATACCCAAGTTATTGCTAATCCGGTCTAGCACAAAAGTGAAACTCTCTGTTTCAAAAACTCCCTTGGTCCGGTGCAAACACTTCACACCAGACCTAAGGTCCGCCGTAGCCTATCATGTTGGCACAAATCAAAATGCTTCCAATTTGAAATCCATTTCAAATCCAAACTCAAATCTAAGCAAACCTAGATAAAATAAAGTCAAATACTCATCACAAGCATGGATGGACCTCCACATGGTCCTTCAATCTCCCCCTTGATGAGTATATTAACAAAACACACCAAAAGGCATAAAAGGAAATCTCTCAAAAGTTGCAAAAAGATAATTTTGATCATAATCCAAATGCAAGAACAATTTTTCACCATGATCATGAGAAAGCATTTTTTTTACTTATCTCTAAGATGCCTTTTCCTACGTTTCTCCCCCTTTTTGGCAATATAGGCATCAAGAGAACAATTTTCGGATGAAATGCAACCTAGAAGAGCTTTGAAGATTATCAAGTGACCACTTAGACAAAGTATGACACCAAGCTACTTACGTTCAGATTATATTATCCTAAGTTATATCCAAATGCATATTTCAATTTTTGGTAACTATCTCAAAAGAAGTTATGTTACTTTTGCATGATTTCAACAATAGCAAAACTTAGCATAATTTCAAAACTAGATGCAAAGCCAACCTAAAGAGAAAATGGATATACTAGAGTTCAACATAGCCAACTCTTTGGGAAGCTACAAGATCATTAGAGAACCCTCATGCTCAAACATTTTTTTAAAATGCAAATTTGCGAAATTAACGAATACAAAGCGATCTAGAGAGTTAGGCCTAGTGAAGCATATCCTCCACTATGAGCGATCGACAAAAGCCTCCTAAACTTCACTCTCCTCCACAAACCTTTGAGGCTTAGAGAGTTTATCCTAAAGAAACACAACCTTGACTAGGAGCCATAGACATAGGTCTCCTAGGCATCACTCTCTTCCTCTAGTCTATTTTGCATTTTTCAATTTTATTGACTCAAGACAAATTCAACCATCTCAAGCAAGAAGCTTAAAATAGTGGTTTTGGTCATACACAATTCATTCCAAGTTCATCCCAAGTGCAGTAGGAAGCAGTCTCGAGAATGTAAAGTGTTGAGTTCAGTTTTAGCACAAACAAGTCAAATTTTTTTTTATCATTTTAGCACTTAGATTCATGAGCATGTTGAGGATTCTAGAATGAAACAATATAGCTAACCCAAGTTGCTCTAGGGACTCTAGTAGAAACCCACTATTTCACTAGACATGGCATAAGCAACTAGTGAAGAAATATAGCAAGTAGGAACTAGGTTTCATTAAGTTTTTCAAGAATGATCAATTTTAAATGTTGGCTAGTTTAAACATGATACACCAGATTGGATATGACCTAGACTAGCAAGGATCTTCATGAAAGTAGCTAGGTGCAACATATCTTAAATTTATCAATTGCATAAAAGACAGTTCAGAAAATGAAAACAAGTCTATATGCAATGCAAGAAAATTAGTTTCTAGAACACCCGCTCAACAAATGAGTCAATTTTAACCACAAATTCGATTCAAGTTGAGTTATTAGCAATTTTTATTCCAATAAATAAAGAGAAATGCAACTAAAACCAAAAACACAGAACTGAGCAACTCCGCACTGCTTCCTAGAGAACCAAGAAATAAGAGAAGTGCTAATAAATTGGCAAGTGCCAGATGTGCTCTTCCTATCTATCCTACAACCAGCAAAGTCTGCATCGGTAAAGGCTCTAAGGGACAAACAGGAGGAGGAAGTGTACTAAGTACCATAATCAATGGTAGCTCGAAGGTACCTTAAGATGAGCTTCACCGTCTAGCAGTGGGAGGCACGAGGAGAAGCCTGAAATCAATCACAAAGACAAACAGAGAAGTGTTTCCGCTTAAAGCAGTGAGATATAAGAGAGAGCCGATCATGCTTCGATACTCCTTTTGATCAACTAGCTTACCATCCTCGTCATGCTCGAGGACGGTAGTGGTGGCCATAGGAGTCATGATTGGCTTCCCGTCTGACATGTCAAAGCACTTCAGGAGGTCTCGAGTGTACTGCCTTGATGCAAGAATGTACCCTCCCGAGTTTGCTTGATTTGGAAGCCAAGGAAGTAGCTCAACTCGCCCATCATGCTCATCTCAAACTCAGTACTCATCACACCTGAGAACTGAGTAACGAGCGAATGCGAGGAACCACTAAAAATGATGTCATCGATATAGATTTGGACTAGGAGAAAGTCTGAATCAGAATGTCTGACGAACAAAATCTTGTCCACTTGACCCATATGAAAACCATGACTCAAGAGGTAGGACTTAAGCCTCTCATACCAAGCTCGTGGAGCTTGCTTAAGTCCATACAAAGCCTTGCAAAGGTTCGCGATCTAGAAGAATCAAGAAAGGAAGATCAAAGACTCCAAATTATGGTACAAAAGTAGCTAGATTATCTTTCTTTATTTTTACTGATCTGGAGTCAGAAGAAAAAAATCGGTTTAAATAGATTAGATGCCGTAATATAAAGAGGGAGTGATGACTAGTAGCTTGATATTGTTAAATGTCAAATTGGCTCAAATATTTGTCAAATCATACTAGAAGTTTCTAGTCATAGATCAAAAAGTTTAATTCAAGCAATTTCAGTGGTTCCAGCACTACCGTAGTGCAACCGGTTACCAGGTTTTATTTAGCAGTACTTTTATTCCAGAGAATGGTAGTTATTCTGATTTTTCAGTTTTCTTTGGGCTAGAACTAACACAACTATTTTTGCGGTACTACCGTTCCACGGTAGTACCGACCTTTTGTGCGGTAGCTAAATTATAGAGGAGCACCTTTTATGCGTTTTTCTGGAAATGGTACTACCGTAGTTCTAAATGCGGTACTACCAGAAAGTTGGTAGTACTAGATATTTTGATGCGGTAGCCTTTTTGCAAAACGAGGTGTTTCTGGTTACTTTTGCTCTGATTTAAGGATCGGTTCTACTGTAATATAAAAAGCGGTACTACCAGAATGTCGGTAGTATAGTATTTGGACTAACGGTAGTTATTTTACAGAGGAACTCTTTCTTAGCTGTTTCGCAATCAAATTGTCGGTACTACCGCACTTTGAACTCCGTTAGTACCACACTTTTGTAGAGGGTAAAATGTTAGAGCATTTAATGCGTGCAGTCGATCGTTGCAGGGCAAAGTTCAGAGGTGCGGTACTACCGGCCATTGGGCGGCTGTAGTACCGCAAATCCTGATTTTTTTCAAGATTTGCCCCCCGCCCCAACCCCAACGACAAGAATTGTTATTGGAGGCTATAAATACCCCCACACCTGCATTCTTTGGTTCTCTTGGACATTCATTGCAATCATCTTAAGCTCTAGCTAGTGTTCTTGCTCTCTTGTGCATTCAATTCATCTTTTGAGAGAGTTAGAAGCACTAAAGTGTGCATTTTTTTGTTCTTGAGCCAATTAGACACTTGAATCAACCTTAAGAAAGTGTCATCACTTTGTTACTCTTGGAGGTTGCCACCTCCTAGATGGGTTGGAGGTGGGAGAACCGGTGATTTTCTCAAAGGTGCTTGTGAGAAGGCCCGGTGATTGTGACGGCAAGGAGCTCGCTTACCCGGAGTGGGGAAAAGCTATCCCAAGTGATCAAGGAAGGCTTAATTGCTTAAAATAGCCGGTTTTAAGTGAGTCAAGCTACCTCAATATGGATTACGGGAGACCGGCAAGTCTCCGAGACCACGGGATAAAACTTCGTGTCTCCTATTTGTGTTTTTCTTATTCTTGCTTAATTTGTTCTTCAAGCAATTCTAGTTTACTTAGAAGTAATTACTTATCTAGAATTGTTTGATTGCTTAGACTTAGCCTTGTTGGAGCACATTAGCAAAACCTAGAAGTTTTAGGCCTTGATTTTCAAAATTCTCAAATCTAGTATTACTTGCTTATTTAGAGTTATTAGAGTCAAGAATTTTAAAAACATCCTATTCACCCCCCTCTAGTCGGTTATCCTTGATCCTACAACCGTCCACCCTGAGAGTTGTGAGCTACGACCCCTTTTTATAACTACCACCGCTAAGCCACCCAAATTCCCCGCCCCTTCACCCCCTCATCAAATTGTGCTCCTCCCTGTTATGAGATAAGGACTCTAACCGTATACGGTTAGGAGTCTATCTCTAATATGTGGGCAAATCCCTAATACCTCTTTTATAAATACCGGGTGCCTCCCCATTGTATGGACACAGGACACACATTGATCAATAAAGAAGAGAGAGTTCCACCCATATCTTGTGTCTCTTGTTCTTGTGTTCTTGTTGATTGCCGGTGTTCGACGTGGGGAACGACTTGTTTTACAACACGTTATCAGCACGAGTCTCTACCACAACAAGCGAAGGATCGTCGACGACAACTACCGGCGATTGATCGCCCGATCCGATCTGCAATCAACTCGTCATCAAGCCGGCATCCACTCGGATTGCCGAAAAAGTCCTACGCGACTATCCTACGCGATAGTCAAAACATCCGGCGTCAAGAACGTAAGTAATCGCGTACGATCAAATCCTGCAGATTGTTCTTGCTGCTCTACAGATTAGAAAATCAATCTAATCTAATAATAATAATAAGTCAAAAAATCCTGTAGATTGTTTCGCTAGTTGTTAGATCTAATTTACTGTTTAGATCTGTTACTGTTTAGCACACCTGCTGACCTCGCACCGCGTCGTTGGACTCCTGCACCAACCCGCCCACATCTTGCTATGGCTCGCGTGCAGCCATGCATTGCACGACTTTTGCCATTATGCATCATGCATGCAGCAAACATGCATGAGGGTGAGCTATGTGCACAAACTTTGCATCCTTGCATGCTTGGCCAGCACCATCTTCAATCAGAATAGCATGCTTTTGGTGGCCCATGCACGTGGTGTGCTTCACGTACAAGGCAGTGCCATCGCCTCGCATCTCCACCGAGCGCTCGGCTACGCCGCGTGTGTCGCCCTGGCCACTCGTCGGCCAGCCCGAAGCGGCTTCACTTCAAGCAGCATCGCTGCTGCTGGCTGACTTCGCGCCTGAACCATCGACCCGGCACCGGCCGCATGCCCACCTCCGCTTCTTGCTTCCCCGCCAAAGGCTGGACTTGAAGTCCAGATCAGATTGCATCCCCGCCGAATGCCTGGACTTGAAGTCTGATTTGGACTGCATCCCCTCTATCGCCGGACCGGCTGCCCGCCGCGTCGAGCCCGCCGTCCTGCTGCGCCTTACGACCGGCCTAGCCTCGCCTTGCTCCCTTGCGAGCCAATCCGGTTCCCTTCATGATGAATATACGTGAAATCTTTAATGGATTCAAATCGGTGGACATAAAGCCTTTAATGCCTTGTTTATTATGTTGACAAACATTTTTTTTCTAACCTTACGTAGTTCATATCTACAATATATATATATATATATATATATATATATATATATATATATATATATATATATATATATATATATAGGAAGCCTCTTTTCTACTTCCGGGAGTAATTACTCCCTATGCCGTATCTCACAACTTAGGGAGTATTTCGCATAACGGAGAGTATGTACGTGTAGTATGTAAGTATATAAGATCATCTAGGTGGTATTTACATTTTTTCAGAGGTGGTATGTACACTTTTTAGACATACTCCTTTTTATATACGTATATAAAGGTATTTGCAAAATAGGCTAAAAACTATGTACTCCCTTGCAATTTTTTCATGTGGATCTCATTGGAATATCTTATAATTAGCATATGAGTGTATCCAAAGTGATAAAGGAGTATTTCAAGTTCGTTTGGGTGGTATTTCAGAGATGGGAGTAATTACTCCCGGGAGTACAAAGTATTTTTCCTATATATATATATATATATATATATATATATATATATATATATATATATATATATATATATATATATATAAAACAGAAAATTGCAAAAGTTGCTAGAAAATTATGATGACACTTTGTACATGCCTTGGATCTGGTTTTATTCTTCCTTCGCATTATGTCTGTTGATATTTGCTAAATTTCAATTTTTCTGTTGTAAAGTAATTCTGAAAATTGCTTGAAAATTAGCATGAATTATAAAAAGTGCTAGGAAAATTCTAGAATTTCTCATACAACAGTTTATGAGAACCTGTGTGGTTGGAATTTGATTTCGGTAATGAATAAACAGATATGAGACAATTGGTGTCTAGGAAAACACACATGAGGCTTGGTTATTTAATTGGCGCCCGGAAACGGGAAGTGCTCCCTCCCTCATGTGAGCCCTAGGGGCATGTTGACCTGGCCATGAGTCAAATTGACGGAGATATTCATTACTCGTTTTCGCTTCCAACCAATAAGAATTACATGAGTTGAAATTAGACTTATGCCATGTTTAATTTATGTTGGAATTACATAATTAACAGAAAATGGCTAATTGATAAGGAAATTCTGGAAAAAGAGTGATAATTATCTACTGAATAGATATAGACCAAAACTTTATTAATTAAATGAAGATGCATGCAATATAATATTTTACCTGTAGTAAAATCTCGTATTGCTTGCATACAGGATATGTCTGACATTGCAAATAGGGAATTTGCCGTGCTTGCCCTGGATGGCAGCAATTACCTCACTTGGGCAATGGATGCCAAAATCAACCTAACAGCTAGAGGACTTGGAGCTGCTATTGTTCGGCCTGAAGCCGGTGCAATCGAAGTGCCTGAACCCGCAAAATGCGCCGCTTTACATTTCCTGAGACACCATCTTCATTCGGACCTGAAGGCCGAATACTTGATGGAGGAGGACCCGCTGGTATTGTGGAATTCCCTGAAGGAACGCTACAACCAGCAAAGATCCGTGTTGTTGCCAGAAGCACAACACGAATGGACCCTCCTACGCTTTCAGGATTTCAAATCTGTGGCAGCTTATAATTCTGCAATGCACAAACTGGTCGCTAAATTAACTTTTTGTAACCAGAAAGTTACTGAAGCTGAGAAGATCGACAAAACTTTGTGCACTTTCCACCCCAACATGATGATACTACAACAACAGTACCGTCATGCAAAGTATAAGAAGTACTCTGAGCTTATTAGTGTTCTGCTAGAAGCAGAAAAACATGATGAACTCCTTGTGACACCACGGAATGCCGAGACACCGTAAACAAATGTGAATTAGAGAATGTGACCTTATAAAGTATGAAATCGGAGATTAAAACTTTACGTTATGCGGTTTAATCGCGTTTAGAAGTAGATTTCGGAGGATTTGGGCCTTCAGAGTTTGGGCCTTAGGGGGTGAGTCGTGGGCCTTGGTGGGGCAAGTTAGGGCCCATGAGGGAGGAGAGGCAGGATTTTGGGGGCTAGGGCGTCCCTCCTGCCCTAACCGCCTCCCATTCCCCCATTTTTTCTCTTGGGCGCCTCCTCCTCTCCCTCTTGGCGCCTCCTCCCTCCCCATGGAGTGCGCCCCAATTCCTCCTCTCCACCTCCTTTGCTTTGCAAGAGAGATCCCCACCACACAACCTCGCTGTCCTCTCAGCAGGAAGCCCCGTGGACGAGGAGATCCGGCGATTCAGCGCGAGAGGACGTTCGGGAGGCTCGGGAGGATAGATCTCGGCGTTCGTCGTTCGTTGGGAGGAGGTGGTGTGCCTCCGGGAGTGCCCTCAACCTCTCGTCACTCCGTTGCCCGCGGTTGAAGGCAAGTGTGTTGTGGGGATTGAACATTATATGTGTTGCTAGAATTGCTTGATAGTGTTTGGGATAGATAACATGTTGTCTTGCCATGAACTACATGTTATAATTGTTATGATGTCCTTATGCCATGTTTTAAATATTGTCGATGATATGATGTCTTCATGCCATGATTAAAATGTTTGATGAGGATAAGTGATTTACATGCTATGTTGTGAATGGGCACGTCGATGGTCGAATCTGACCCTACATGTTGAGATGCCATGTGTTGCTATGCAATACTTCTATTTGTGTATACATGGCTGTCCATTTTGCATGCATGGCATATTTTCATGGCTGGCCGGTGAGATAAGTCATAACTATTCGGTAGGGTCGGTGAAGCTGTATGACTAGTCAGGGGCTAAACTTTTGAGTAAGACCTACATCGTGATTCCATCCACCGCGGTGAATGGAAGGCGAGTGATAGGCACCCTCCATCTTCGGGATGGAAGGGGAAAAGGGTGCATGCCGACGGGTGTGCACTCAACCATCGGTATGAGTATTCGGAAGACATGTGCATTGCATTGCATGAATGAAACTATGAATGAGAATGTTGTTGAATTGTTCATGAGTTCATGAGACGAACACCATATTGATCAAGAGATGATTATGATGTTTTTACCATGTCGGTAATGCGTGAGAATGGTAATGATGTGATATGTAATGCTTATGAAGATTGAAGTTGATGGTTTGTTGTCTTGCACTCTGTTTCCATTGTATTACACTTATTTGAGTTATGAACTCAGCTTGTATTTTCGTTGTTTGTTTTCTTTAGGTACCATGAAATCGGCGCGCGCAGGAAAGGGTTTTAGCTACACTACTCCACGTAGTATCATCATAATCTAGCAATTTCACTGTTGGGAGACATGACAATAAGCATTACAATAATCTTTAGTGTATGGTGCAGCCTATGTTTGGTTGTCTCCCTCATGTAATATCATGTGGGGCTATGGAGGAGTTGTTTTAACTTCCAGATTTAAATTGATGCTTATTATTTTGCTATCGATGCTTATTGATGTTTTAGTTGATGATTAGTTATCCTTATCATTGCGTATGGATATCTCGTTTGTCTTACATTTTGATATGATGCTATGTTGTTAAGTTTCATGCAAAAACAAAGGAGATCTTGACAAAATTTTCAATTATTCTAAATGATAACTTGCTGGAATTTACTTTAATTTATGGTATTAAATGTGTTATGGTCTATGTTTGGTGACATTACTGGGCTTAGTAGAAGCTGGTGTGTTAAAGTTGGTATCAGAGCGGGCTGTAGGTACCTGGAATGTGTATTTAGTGTCATACTATAGGTTCAACTAAAATATGAAGTGGGATAACCTAGAAACATGGCTTAGGTTTTACTTAAAACTTTGCCATAGGATAGCAACATTAAAACTTGTGTAAGTGGAATAATTAATTTAAAACTTGACACACTCTGTTGCCTGATAGGAATGGGTATGGGTATCGTTGCTTTGCGGCTTAAATGTTGTATTTAAGCTTTGATGTTGAATGTTACATTTGGTAATATATGTTGCTATGTTTTACGAAAAAATTGATTGTGTTGATACTGATTTGAGATTCGGTGGAGTAGTGGTGCGAAAGGGTTTCGGTCATCTTACATTTGTTTGTAGTATTGTTGGGTTTGGCCGGTGTGGCAGTTAGTGCCATCAGATGGACTTTAAACCTCTGTTGGGAGGGTGCTTATCCTTTACGTCAGTAGATTGGGTAGTTGGTGAGTCGAGTAGTAGGGTTGTGGATTGACCCTCAGAGTTTCCTTTGCCGTTTTGATGAGCGGTTTTGGTTAGTTGAAATAAGCGAAAAGGGTTCGGGTTTGGATACTCACCGATAGTTCTTTTGGTGGTTTTGGTTTTGTTTTCTTTGGTTGAAGACAAAGAAGAATTTAGGAATTGCGCCTGTCTTGATCGCCTTATGCCGACTTTGACGCTCGATTTGTTGTTTGCCTTATAAGCGAGAAATTTATAGATTGATTCTTGGGTTACCCTTCTCCAATTTGAAAAGAAGTTATTGAAGTTTCGATGAAAAATCTAAGTCGCATGGATTTAGGTGTCAAGGTTTTGTCGGAAAGGATGTGGTTGATCGGTTGTTTCTGAGAGAAAGTTTTCAATTTATTCTTGTGTTTGTCTTTCTCCGAGGTTTAAAAGAGTTAATGCGGTGTTGTGAGACCTTGTTGTCGAGGTCTAAGTGGTGTTTGATCGCAATGATGACTTGCTTGGGAATTCATCTTTGAAAAACCGTTTGTTTAAGTGAAAGTTTGAAGTTTGGGGTTATGGCTTTATCGAAAGAAAAAAAAAAAAGATTTGGTTAATCGCTTGGGTTTTCCCTCTTGCAACCATCTTCCTTCGCGGAAGTTGTTGATCTCGAGAGTTGTGGAGTAGTTGCGTGTCGGCATTTGGGAATTTAAGAGTTGACTTCTCTTGTGATTTAGGGTTGAGCTTTAGGAAGGAAAGGTGTTTTAGTGTTGTTCTTTTACGGAGCAATTTTGGTTTCCTTAAGAGTTGGGTCGCGTGATTCACGCAGATGTTTAAGAAGTTAAGTGTATGGCCGAAGTTAGAGTTTTCGGGATGATATGAGCTAGTGGTTCGGTTAAAAGCGAATTTGTTGTTTGTTTAAAGATAAACTAAAATATTGTGTTGATAATAGATGATTAAGCAGGCGTCGGGTGATCCAAAGTGAAAGTTGATTAGTGGTGTGTGCAAAGTGATGCGGGTTATGGAATCTAATGGATGTTTGAGATTAGTTAGCATAGAATGTCTCGGTTGATGAACTTGTTATAGCAAGAAGATGGTGTGAAATTACGCCTATTGTAGTTGGTGGAGTCGATTAATATTGTGGAGTCGACAATATGACTTAAAATACGTGTAATCAATTAATGAGGATATATGGAATGATTGTAGGAAAGGTTGAATTATTCTTGTGGATGTATGCAGGATCCGTATTTATGAGGATGTCTAGTGGAGATGAGTGTCGGCGTGGTTGAAGTATTAATTATTGGTGGAATGAACTGGTGATATGGAATATGTGACTTAGGGTTTATACCCAGGGTAATTGTTGATTCTGTGGAATAATTGTAAAAGATGTGTACTAACTAGGATAATAAGTTGCATGAATAATGGTTCGTCATGGTTAGTAGACCAAAAGAAGTTGTTGATATCGACTTATGTTGGATTAAGCCCGATAAGTTAATTGTCTTTGAGTTGTGACGTGGTTCTCCTTGTTGATTGTCATACGGTAGATATGGTCTATGGTTCGTTGGTAATATAATCAATTGTGGTTATATGAGCAGGAAAAATGATTTTATTAAGAACATATGTTGTAGCTTGTGTGCAACAGTGTTGGATTTCTCGGGTTTTGGGTGATTTTGACATCCGTATTGGCTAAGAGTATTGGAATATGAGTAATGGTGGGATTTGAGTCAAACTTTCTTTTGAATTTTTATGGATTCAAATGAATGTATAAATTTTTCTGGGAATGCACCTGCCTCTTTGTTTAGGCGTCTTGATTAGTGTGCAATAAAATCTCCCCGATTAAGTGGCATTTTGTCAAGTTATAAACTTGACTCAGATGATTGGAAATATGGATGAGAGAGTAGTATTTAAATGCTTAGGCTTATGGGTTCCAAATGTGGTGTGGTATTGAACCATGCCAATCTTTGGTTTTAGGCTAATCTGTTTAGTCTATGCTATGAGTATGGTTTAACACCCAAAGCGTTGGGGTGGGGCGCTCTCTTTAGCGTTCAACTGGTTTATCTTTAGTAACCACGGAGTTAAGCGCTTAAATTGTAATTCTTTCGTGACTAGAGTTAGATTTATTTTGGGAAGCGTGTGTGGTGTTTGCGGCGTTTCAAAAGGTGAATCTTCACGATTGTTTTCATAAGTGATTTTGTTGGTAAGGTGTTCCCTCTTTGAATGTGTTTCCTTTCTCTTTAAGAGAATTGGTAAGCGGTTATGGCGTAGATGTTTGATTTGAGAGTTGATGCTATCTTACGGTATTGGCTTTGGTTAAAATGCGATGTTTTGCAGCGTGCGTCTGATGGTGTTGTTGGGTTGTGATGCGATATGGTATTTTTAGGTTAACTTGTGCGTAGTTTATGCGAATTTGAGCAACCATCAATGTGTTGGGTGTCAATCATGTGACAAAGAGAATGAAAGTCTCTTTGTGAATGGTTAATAGATATCGTGGTTTCATGACTAATAAATGGTGAAAAAAGATTCATGACATCGTTTTATAAGCATAAAAGAGTTGTTGAGCCGAGGCGGTGAGGAAGTCATATAGAGATATATGACTAATCCGAGAATGCTCTTGAAGAATTCACATTAAGTGTTATGAATCGAGATTTCCATTGCTCTCTAGCATGAAAAGGAATGAATGGATAAATCTTTGGTTTTTTTGTTGTTATGCAAGGGATTTGAGTTTCCCTTTCTCTTCGAGAGTTTTGTGGCAGTTCTCTTCCAAGATGTTGATTTTGGTTAAAATGAAAAGTTTGGTGTGGTGAAATTAGTCGAGTTGTCTTTAGTTGTTGAGAACTTATGTCAAGAGAATTGTGTGGAGTCTCTATTTGTTTGAGAGCTCCCGATGCGATTGTATCGCGTTGATTGGAGATTTGAGTTTTCCTTTGCGGCTTGACTTAGGAAAAGCAAAGGGTGGTCTTTCAATGTTATCGGGTTCTTCCCAAAGTGTTATGTGGCGCTTTGAGGTTCGAGTTGTTGTATGTGGTCTACTTGGATTCAAAAGAATCGTACTTCTTTGCACTATTGATAGGAGTGAGAATAAGAAGGGTCACGAGTTATTGTTGAGTATAATCTAAGAGCTAAACTTCGTGGGTTTCGTTGTTTGTGTAAATTGTTTGTGAGGCGACATCCTCTTGGGAAAAGTGCTAATTGAGTTTTGGTAGTGAGTTCTGGTCCTAGCTTGGGCTGGAGTCTTTGGACATTAGTGGTATGAGGGTGGATGATGATGGAGGTTGATGATGTAAATTGGTTTGTATTTGGTTGAAGGTATCGTTTGGTGGAAGCAAATGTTATAGAAATTGTGATGTAAAATGCTTTGTCGTGGACATTGTCTTAGCTAGATGTCCCTGGGTGTGCGTTTTGCACAGGAGAGTATAGAATGAAAAGTGTAACGTGGTTGGCGTCGAAAAGAAAGTATGGTCGATATAGGCTATGGCCGAAGATGACATTAGTAAATTTTGATTCCTTGTGAAAAGGGGTCAAATAATTGGAAGAGATGGGGTTTCGTAAATGGTCTTTTGGGGGTTCAAGTTTGGAACCTCGGTTGACGTTTTAATACTAATGGTGAAAAAGGATGTGTTTCATGATGATTGTGTCATTACGAGTTTATGAATCATGATAGGAGATCGAAGTAAATGAGGAATCATGTCAAGTGGTGCTTAGTTAAGCTAAAGTCGGAGTCACTCTTGTTAATAGATGGATTTCGAAATTTGGGCTGTCGTTGCTCTTTGTTTGAGTCTTTGCGTGGGTGTGTTGAGTTCACAAAGAAGATGAGACCTAATGGACATTGTTTTAGAGTTGGCGTGTAAGATTAGAGGTAGAATCCTGTTAAGGGAAGAATGTGACACCACGGAATGCGAGACACCGTAAACAAATGTGAATTAGAGAATGTGACCTTATAAAGTATGAAATCGGAGAGATTAAAACTTTACGTTATCTGCGGTTTAATCGCGTTCGGCCGATTTGGAAGTTTGGGCCTTCAAGAGTTTGGGCCTTGGGGGTGAGTCGTGGGCCTTGGTGGGAGCAAGTTAGGGCCCATGAGGGAGGAGAGCAGGATTTTGGGGGCTAGGGGCGTCCTCCACTGCCCTAGCCGCCTCCCCATTCCCCATTTTCTCTTGGCGCCTCCTCCTCTCCCTCTTGGGCGCCTCCTCCCCTCCCCTTGGAGTGCGCCCCAATTCCTCCTCTCCACCTCCTTTGCTGCAAGAGAGATCCCCCACCACACAACCTCGCTGTCCTCTCCAGCAGAAGCCCGTGACGAGGAGATCCGTGATTCAGCCGCGAGGGAGGGGCGTTCGGAGGCTCGGGAGGATAGATCTCGGCGTTGAGTGCGATTCGTTGGGAGGAGGTGGTGTGCCTCCGGAGTGCCCTCAACCTCTCGTCACTCCAGTTGCCCGCGGTTGAAGGCAAGTGTGTTGTGGGATTGAACATTATATGTGTTGCTAGAATTGCTTGATAGTGTTTGGGATAGATAACATGTTGTCTTGCCATGAACTACATGTTATAATTGTTATGATGTCCTTATGCCATGTTTTAAATATTGTCGATGATATGATGTCTTCATGCCATGATTAAAATGTTTGATGAGGATAAGTGATTTACATGCTATGTTGTGAATGGGCAGTCGATGGTCGAATCGACCCTACATGTTGAGATGCCATGTGTTGCTATGCAATACTTCTATTTGTGTATACATGGCTGTCCATTTTGCATGCATGGCATATTTTCATGGTGGCCGGTGAGATAAGTCATAACTATTCCGGTAGGGTCGGTGAGAAGCTGATATGACTAATCAGAGCTAAACTTTTGAGTAAGACCTACATCGTGATTCCATCCACCGCGGTGAATGGAAGCGAGTGATAGCACCCTCCATCTTCGGGATGGAAGGGGAAAAGGGTGCATGCCGGCCGGGTGTGCACTCAACCATACCGGTATGAGTATTCAGAAGACATGTGCATTGCATTGCATGAATGAAACTATGAATGAGAATGTTGTTGAATTGTTCATGAGTTCATAGAGCGAACACCATATTGATCAAGAGATGATTATGATGTTTTTACCATGTAGTAATGCATTGAGAATGGTAATGATGTGATATGTAATGCTTATGAAGATTGAAGTTGATGGTTTGTTGTCTTGCACTCTGTTTCCATTGTATTACACTTGAGTTATGAACTCACGCTTGTATTTTTTCGTTGTTTGTTTTCTTTAGGTACCATGAAATCGTTGGCGGGAAAGGGTTTTAGCTACACTACTCCACGTAGTATCATAATCTAGCAATTTCACCTGTTGTGGAGACATGACAATAAGCATTACAATAATCTTTAGTGTATGGTCTGTATGTTTGGTTGTCTCCCTCATGTGTATCATGTGGGGCTATGGAGGGAGTTGTTTTAACTTCCTAGATTTAAATTGATGCTTATTATTTTGCTATCGATGCTTATTGATGTTTTAGTTGATGATTAGTTATCCTTATCGCTGCGTATGGATATCTCGTTTGTCTTACATTTTGATATGATGCTATGTTGTTAAGTTTCATGCAAAAACAAAGGAGATGCTGACAAAATTTTCAATTATTCTAAATGATAACTTGCTGGAATTTACTTTAATTTATGGTATTAAATGTGTTATGGTCTATGTTTGGTGACATTCTGGGCTTAGTAGAAGCTGGGGTGTTACACTCCTGATGAAGAATCATCATGTAAATACTAATGGAAGTCAAGCAGTGTCTGAAGCACATGCTACCGCTCAGCAGGCTAGAAGTAGCCATGGCCGCGGAAAAGGCCAAATGTACAAGGGGAATGAATGGAAAAATGACAGAAAACAAAAGGGAAAAGGCAAATCCCAATGGAAAGGTAAGGGAAAGGGTACAGGAACCTTCCAGAAGCAAGGTCCAACCAATAAAGCACCCGACTCTCAAACATGCTTTAGGTGTGGTTGCGTTGGCCACTGGTCACGCAATTGTCGCACCCCAAAGCATTTGGCAGAACTTTACATGAAATCCACTGGGAGATTCCAGAAGAATCAAGAAAAGAAGGTTGAGGCACACTACACCGCTCTACCAGATGTTGAGCAAGACGGTGTAAAGAAAGAAAACAATGTCACTAACCCTACAACCGAGTTCAAGGAAAGCCTTCTCGGATATGGTGACTCGCCCATGGATGAGGATGACCTCCTCGGCACTGAGCTTATGGAGCTCCAGAAAGATACCAATGTTTCCCAGGAGATGGAACATGACTTGTATGGAGATCTGGAATAGTCTCCCTACACCCCTTTTGCTATATGTCGCATTTCCATTAGTTGAGCCTCCTTAAGAGCCTCATCAGTTTGAATAATTATGTTCCTGCATGAACATTTGGTCTATGCTCCTGTTGAGCAATTATCAGTGATAATTAAATAAAGTGTTTTCCAGAATATTTTGTGCTATGCCTGTTTGATTGTTATACTATGCAACCTGAAGTTGGTATTGCGATAAAAACCCAGAAATATTTAAAGATCTTGTAGATTGACTGGGTAATCTTGAGTTGAATATTTTGAGAAAATAATTAGTAATTCTGCTGGCCATAGCATAAAGACTTTTCCTAGACCTGAAGATTTCTTATGCCCTGCTGTGCTATAGGAAAACTTATGGTTAAGATCCTTTAACTTATATAAGAATCACTGAATTTCCTGGAGAAATTTCGAAGTGATATATACCTAATGTCCACACATTAGAATGACCTTGCAGAGTCATTATTAAGGGAATAAAATTTATTGCTTGACCACTTTGCAGAATAGTAGGCTACCCACCAGTTGTTGGGGCCACGCAGTGCTGCACACTGCGATATTAATTCAACTCAAATCAACTGTATATAATGGAATTTCCCCGTTGCAGATAGTGCATGGAAGAGAATTAAGTATTTCCCATCTGCAAAAATTTTGGCAGTGTTGTATACATGCCAATCTCTCCACCACGGCGTACCACCATGGGACCTCACCAGAAGTTGAGGGTCTGTACATGGTTCGGTACGATGATTGTACTAAGGACATATTTCGGCATTAGGGGAAGATAAGTACCAAATTAAAGAATGCCGAGTCCTTAGATCCACGCACTAAAGAGACCGAACTTGAAGTTCGGAAAGTAATAAATCTGCAACAAATAAGCTAATAATCTGCCAAATGCCTTCACTGATCATAAGGTAGTGGAAAGATCTCATATACCTGCAGTATATGCACCTGAAAGAGTGAAAATATCCTAGAAGGATATTGAACCCACTCTTAACCCTCATGATAAAATGAGGGGGAGGCCTCCAGGTGCACGGGACTCAATTCCGCGGAGACGTCCGCAGAAAAGGAGAACCAAATAAATGAGAAACACTACCCATGATAGTGGAAGAAGCTCAACCTGATGTTGGGAAAATCCCTGAAGTGAGCCATCTAGAAGATGGTAACATCCCTGAAGTGATCCATCCTGAAGATGATAACCCCAGCGTATATTTGTGCGCACAATCCAACGCTGGGAAGTCGGAACACCCAGACTTCATCGTTGTGGGAAATCACGAGAAGCTAGAAGAAAATTGATAAAGAGACATCCCTGGAGTGATGCAGGAGAATTATATATGAAGAAAGACTACAATTGTCGACATATTTTGCCTCTAAAAATTGCTAAAATCTGGATCCAGAACCAAAGTCCATGGCAGAGTGCCAGAAGCGCTCATCTAGGTTCACCTGAAAAAGCAATTGAGGTAGCGCTCTCTTAATGAGAGGAAAGTTCTTGGTCCTGTTGACAGAACATTTCCTGAAATATTCCCTGTAGGATCAAATGGATTTTTCATCCTGAAGAGATATGAAAATATCCAGGTGGTGAGATATAAAGCGAGGCTTGTAGCACAAGGGTTTTAGCAGAGACCCATCATCGATTACGATGAAATCTGTTCTCCTGAAATGAGTGGAATGACGTTCCGAAATTTAATATTGATGGCAGCAAGCTTAAACTTTTCAATACAGTTGATGATTTTAATGACCACATATTTATATGGGTCACTGAATACAGATTCAAACAGTCGATAAGGATGTGGTACAATCGACTTAGTAAATTCCTCCTGAAGAAGGAATATGGTCCCTGAAGGAATAATGTTCCTGTGCATTCATGAAGAAATCCCAGAATGGATTTTTATTTTCCTCTGTGGTGGTACAGCCACTCAGAGATTATAGAGGAAGCCTCACGGGAATATGTTTGGCTAAGACGGGTAATCAACCATGTCCAGAAGTCATATGGTATGAATACCGTCAATACCCCTACTATTATCTATGAAGATAATGATGCTTGTGTTGCACAAAGACAATTGGGTTATGTAAAGAGCAATATCACGAAGCATATTGCTCCTAAGTTCTTTTATCCTCACGAACTCCAGAAGAATGGTGAGATAAAAATAATGCAAACTAAGTCATGTGAAAATCTAGCAGATTAATTCACAAAATCTTTGCCAAATCCACCTTCCAAAGGTATGTTGATGGCATTAGAATGAGGCGGCTTAGAGATTTGCATAGTTCAGGGGAAGTGAACCCCTGAACCATAATCCTTTTGCATGATCCTGAAGATCATAAGTTGTACTCTTTTTTCCCTTTGTGAGTTTTCCTAATGTTTCTCACATAAAGGTTTTTGATGAGGCAACAGATGCAACATAAGGAGCGAATGCGATGTACTCTTTTCTCCATCTCTTTTTTCTCACTGGGTTTTTGAGTGGAGTTTTTAACGAGACATGCATTACGCGGAATTTGCCCAAGGGGAAGTGTTATGAGATAAGGACTCTAACCGTATACGGTTAGGAGTCTATCTCTAATATGTGGGCAAATCCCTAATACCTCTTTTATAAATACCGGGTGCCTCCCCATTGTATGGACACAGGACACACATTGATCAATAAAGAAGAGAGAGTTCCACCCATATCTTGTGTCTCTTGTTCTTGTGTTCTTGTTGATTGCCGGTGTTCGACGTGGGGAATGACTTGTTTTACAACACTCCCCACCTTCCTTACCCTTATACACCCCCACTAAGCCACTGCATCGATACCTTCTTTGCCAAGAAGCACATCATCGTTGAGCTGCAATTGTTGGACCCTGGCTGCGCCACCCTATTGCTTCCAGCTATTCTGCACGTTGTTGTCCATGTCATCCTCTTCGCCTTGTCGCTCCAAAGCCGTTCCCGTCATCACAGGCCATGAGGTGCAGCATGTGTACTCCTTTGCATCGGCTTTGGCCATCCCCATCGCTAGTTGCCTCAGGGTCGCCTTGGACCAAGCCACAACCCCTAAGACGATCAACACATTGTTCGCGCAAAAAACGTAAAGGAGGGTTTTCGGCCTCGAACACACAAGACAAACGCCGGGTTTGTAGAGCGTGCCAGTCAATTTGACCTGAAATTGACAAGGTAGAGTTTGTAATTTGATCGAAGCCGATAAACAAGGATCTATCGGCTTTTCGCTAGTCGGTAAGAGCCGATTAGGGGATAACTAGATCAACCGGTTACAATCGATCCGGATACAAGGTAAAATCGGCTTCAAGAAGGCGATGCGCAACAAAACGAAGCAGATCAAACCTGGGTGAAATCGGCAAAAATCAACAATCGGCGATGCGCAACTATGTTGATTCCGTCGACTTGCAGAAAGATCTATGAGGCTAAAACAATGCAAAAGAAAAGCTTGTAAAAAGTAGATGTGTGTTGTTGGATTGATTGATGCCGGTTTCGCTTGACGTTTACCCTCTTTTATAACACACCTGGCCGATCCGAGTTGCATATGGATACGGTGCGTTTACCCGTATTGGCCTCCGGTCCGATTTCTTTTCCTTTTTAGAAACGGATTCCTTTTCCGAGTCGTTTACCGATTCCTTTTTATACGAATACTTCTTTTCCATTTTTAGACCGATTTCAATACATGCCGAATTTTGGTGCAAACATATGCCCCCTGTTTTTGGAAAATAACTTGTTATTTTCCAAAAAGAATATATCGGCTTTTTCATTCGTATCGGCTTTTACAGAAGAATCCTTTTTTGGGAACCACCCCATTAACCGCGCCGTAAAAATCTCGGTGCGTTTTAAATGCTCAATCGCTTCCCGCCGCTCGCCTTCTTTCATCGCGGTATAAATATGGGGTCCCCACGGTCATTTTCACGCTTTCAAGCTCTCGGATCACGCATCATCGGCTCTCGTCATCTTTCTCTTGCTCTTTCAAAATCGGCTGAAATGGACCCTTCGCAGGTATTCATTCCGATTCCTCAAAGTTTAGATCAATTTTACTTAGGACCGATAGGTAGCATGTCGGCAGACACCGTTATCAATACCGAGGTCCCTAGACTCCCCTTGTCAATTCTTTGGGTATAATATCTCTGAGTGGGGAAAAGCTTTAGGGCCTGGCCCACCACTGAAGGGATGGAGATCTTGGTTTATTAGAGTATCGGCTCGAGAAGAGGGTAGAATGGGAGAGGATGGGTATAGCCGAGTCTCTATCTTTGAGCTTAGCCGATCCTGAAGCCAATGAACCCTTGGTAGGCTGCAGATGTTATTTTTGGTCGGATTCTTTGAATGCCTTTCTATTCTCGTCCGCCCAATCGGCCCTACTTTGCTTGACGTGGCCCAATTGTGTTGCCTTAGGCGGATGGTGACCAGCTATCGGCTTTTAGCGGAAAACCTTCTTTCAAATTAATCCGCAAGAAAGGCGAGGTGGCACAAATATATCCGTAATAACAATAGGGTTTACGGTCCGTATCGGCCGAAGAGCATGTCGCTTTTCTCAATCTTTGGTTAGACCGATATCTTTTCTGTGGTGCTTCCCTTGGTCCCACCCAAACCTTTCAGTTAGTGGCGGAACGTTTGGTAGAGGGGCGTCGGCTTTCTCTCGGCAAGATGTTCCTCGGGGCTGTATATCAAATGATGTATGTGATTCGTAGTCAGCTTTTTTCTGGCTTCGCAAAACATGTCGTCGGCAACATAGGAGGCCCTTTGTGGTTTATCCAGACGTGGCTCCATTGCATGTTCAGCCGATCCATCTTATCTGAGCCTTCGGGGAGTTCAACTTTCCCTCGGGAAGATTATCTAGAACACGTAGTCCCCCAGTATAGAGTTAGCCGATCTTATGGTGAGAGATTCATCATGTCTTCAGCTGGAGAGCTAAAAATGGACCCAGTTGGCTTGCACAAATACCTCAGCTTCTTCCTTACCCTAGATAGAACTTCCTTCGGCCAACAAGACTTTTTCCGATATACTGATGTAGCCGATTGCCCCTACCCAACATTTCTTCACCTAGATGCTGATAGTTCCTTGATGCCCCAATCTACTTTAGATTTGTACAAAATCATCCTCACCCCTTGCATCTTTCATGTCGGCTTGAATACCCGTAATCGGACATTTCAACCATCTTACGAGTTCTACCACCCCTCGGTTTACGCCCGTCAGCTAGGTTTTGGGCAAACCATTCCATCCTTCCCCCTACTATCCTGTGTCGAGCCCCGAGCTCGAGTGACCAACAGCGTCGCCGCGGAGGTTATTCTTGAAGTAGCTGATGGGTTGCAAATTCTCTCAATGCCGCATTTTGTTCTTAATTCCCGTCGGTCAGCTGCATTCTCGCAGTGGTGGACCAGAATATCGGAAGCCGTACTTATGGACAGGACTCCGTCGGCCATAATTCACTTATTTCTTCCCGACTTTCATGAGCCGACGGTAGTTTCTGGTTCCAGCACGAGCTCGGGTTATAGCGACTCCTCAGTAGCTGTAGAGGTACCGTTGTTTTATATCCTTCTGTTCTTTACGCTGATGTCGGGACCCCGAATTTGCAAATCCGGACCCTCTGTGTATTCAGCACTAGTCCAGGAACGCGCTAGTGCACACAGTCTTAACATCGGTAAATATCACAATCATACCATTCGATACTAATAAAGTACTTTTATTTAATTAAGCAATCTGGTTACTTGACCTTATGGCCAAGTCACAAATGTACGCCTCGCAGGGCGATACTTATTAAGAGAGAAATAGTAGCAATGAAAATCAAATAACTTCGTGGCGCCATCCAAGATACCACAGTAACCGACCGGGCTCGCTTCCCTAAGTAGACGGTTCCTCTTGGAGCTCCTCCTCCAAAGCCGGTGTAGTCTCCTCTTCAACTGTGTTGTATTGTGGCAAGGGTGAGTACTTGGTACTCGGCAAGTCATGCACGAATGCGAGCTAATATACTATATGCATGGCTTGGTACAAAGGAATAGCTCAAGGTATAATTGCGATGGACATTTGACAAGTAGTATAAGTAGATTCGAAAGCGGTAGAAACAAGTAAAGCATAGATAACTTTTCAAGGAGTTTAATAAGCATCTTTCCCATCCTAAATCCACACTTCCATCAACATCATTATTAATCCAACCCAACCTTTCAAACCCAAGTTATCTTTGAGAAAATCTAACCCTTGACTGTAATTCCCGGCGATGTCCAATACCGCGGACACGGCTATTCGAATAGATTCTACACTCTGCAGAGGTTATGCACTTTACCCACAAGATACAAATCAAACACCACAAAGGCGAGTTCAGTAACAAAGTCTTTCGGAAACTTCTAACAATACAAGTGGTCCTCCCTGCTATTGCACACTAACCCTTCCCTTAGCTAAGGCGAAGTTTAGGCCAATCAACCGTTAGATGGGTACCTGGCCTCACCCAGACGCTCCCCGCACAACTTACACAAAGGGTGTAGTTGACCTCCCGAGGTCCCACAGTGCGTTATTAGCAACTTAGTCAACTAGGTCCGTCCCATTACAGACATGTGGTTGCACGTTAGACCCAGTTCAAAGTCTTGCAAGGTTAAGTCCTTAGGGTGACCAGGCAAGACTACCCGAAGAACCAAATAAACATCCCCAATGCCACAACTGGCCCACTGATTATTCTTGCCACATGCCCTGGCCGAAAACTATTTATCAAACCCCGCTTGATTACCATGCACCACGTGCCATCAACATCACATGATACCTTTCCAAAACAGGTTCAATATATCATTAAGTCAATATTAACATTTGTTTGTCCAAAATCATGTCATGAGCATGTAGTGTCTAAGCGATTTACTACAACGGTCTAAAACCCATGTTGGCAATTTAATAATGTCCAACTAGTAAACCACAACTAGGGTGACAAGGGTCATGGCACATATTTAAATAATCAAGGTGTCATACAGCAAATTGGTATTTATCTACTCCCCCATATTTAAATAAAGTATTTTCTAATTGAACTAGCATGCAATAAGTCAAATCAAAATAAGTTTCAAAATAGGATCAACATGGTCAAAGCACAACTTGCCTTCAAAAAGTACTTGTTCTTGGTCTTGAGTTGGATCCTGAGTCAATACTTCTCCTTCGAATCCTTCCGGCACTTCAACGTCTACTCGTAAAGAGTGCAAATAGCAAATACAAAAATAAACAATAGGCAAAAAGTGTCCAAACATCCAAATAAAATCCATAAACAGAGAGAACATAATTTTATGAATTTTTAGAAACTGGAATCATAAAATTTGGAGTTTAAATGCAAAAGTTATGATTATTTAAAGTTTAAATAATCAATTAAATAATTTTACAGAGAAAAACTTTAGTCCAAAAATTAAATAAAATTCATATTTAGGTAGGTCTCAATTTTATACAAATTTAGAAATTTGAATCACTCAAATCGGAGTTGAAACGCAAAAGTTATAAGCGTTTGAAGTTTGAATCAAAATCTGAAATCATTATTTCGAAATAATAAATCATTTTCTTTTTCGAAAATTAATTATTGCGTCAGCCTGGACACGTGGCAACACGGGATTGGTCTGCTGACGTCGGTAGGTCCATGGACTCGGTCCACGCTCGGTTTGGGTCTACTGTGGACCCGGTCCCACGGCTCCACGTGTCAGCGACATGTGGATCCCCCTCGGGTGGCGTCGCTGGCGGCGTCGGCGAGGCTCGACCACGCGGCGATTGGGACCCGGCCGTGGCGTCATTCTTGCCGACGCTGGCCTTGGGTCGGCCCGACATGCGGGCCCGCCATGACGTCAGCGTGACGTCATGGTGCAGTTTGGCTGGGCCGCTGACATGCGGGCCCCGCGTGTCAGAGACACGTGCTCACGCGCGCGTGGCGGCGCTGACCGCGGCGGTCAGTCTCCCGCACACGTGGCTAGATCTCGACCGTTGATTTGAAAATCAACGGTCCAGATTGGATCTGGATTCACGCGTTTGGGGTGAACTCGGTTGATCTGGACCGTTGGATCTAGATCCAACGGTTGAGATTGGATCTGAGATTCTTGGACGGAATCTCACCGTCGGGTGACGTGGCGCGATCTTGGACCGTGCGATGGAGATCCAACGGCTCACTGCGCGGGGGTATGACGATGGCGACACGGCGTCGCCGGGCCACCGGATATGAAAACGACGACGAGCCCGACGGCGCTTGGTCGCTCGGCGAGTGAGAGGTACCGCAGGTGCGCCTTGGCTTGGGGTCTTGAATCGGGTTCAACCGCGGCGGAAGACGGCGAACGGCGGCGGAATGAAGCAGCAACCGCGGCGGGGAGAGAGAGAACTCCGGCGAGCAATTGCGAGGTGACGGCGGCGGATAAGGCTCCGGAAGTTGGGGAAGACGATGCGCCGCAGGTCGAGGCGATCCTCGGCAACGATCCACGCCTTAAATACCGCGCGAACGCCGAGATTCGCTCGGTTTCCGCTTGGCGGAGCTGATGCACGGCGAGTCCGTTCGAACTCGGTGAGGTGACGTGGACACACGATGGCCATTCACGTGGCGTGATCAGTGGCCGAGATTGGCTCGGGTGCGGCCGTGACTGGCGCGGATTGATCCTGACCGTTGGATTTCGATCCAACGGTTCGGATCGATGTGAGTTAGGTCGGTTCGGTCGATTCGGTGGCTCGAATTCGGGTTCGGTCGGACTCGAACTCGAGTCCGACTCGGGCTCGATCGGATGAACAAGACAAACCCACTCGCATTTTCCAGCGATTTAATAATTAAAATAATTCCCGATAATTCATTTAATTCATTAAAAATAGCAAAAGACTTAGAAAAATTCGGAAAAATTCTGGAAAATACTTTAGGGTATTTGGGACTCAAATAAAATATTTCCAATAAAATTTTATTTGCAAAGTTTAATTCTTTAATTATTTCAAAATGGAATAAATTCAAATAAATTCCAAATAAATCCAAATAAATTCCAGAAATTTCCAAAAATTCACCAAAGTGCCAAATCACACATGAATTTATGAAAAGCAAAATTTTGGGGTGTTACAAACCTCCCCTTAACGTAATCTCGTCTCAGAGATTCGGGGCTGACTAAAGGAATAGGTTCGGAAACTCTTTCCTCAAATCCTCTTCGCGTTCCCAAGTTGCTTCACTCTCCGTGTGGTTGCTCCACTGAACTCTACAGAAACGGGTTGACTTATTTCTGGTCTCTCGATCCATAGTGTCCAAAATCTTTACGGGATGCTCCTTGTAAGTCAAATCTTCTTGTAACTCGATTGACTCTAGCGGTGTCTGTTCCTCAGGTACTCGGAGACACTTCTTCAACTGGGACACATGGAACACGTTATGTACCCCTGCCAACGACTGTGGCAACTCCAGCTGATAAGCAACTTCGCCTCTGCGGCTCAAAATCTTAAATGGTCCAACATAACGGGGTGCGAGTTTCCCTTTAGCATGGAACCTCCTAACTCCCCTGAGAGGCGTAACTCTGAGGTATACAAAGTCTTCTGGTTCAAAACTCAAGTCCCGACGACGATTGTCAGCATAACTCTTCTGTCGTGATTGGGCGATCTTCAACCTTTCCTAATCATGGCAATGCTCTTGACCTCTTGAAGAATATCAGGCCAAGACACGGCGCCACGGTCTCATTCCAATTCAATGGCGTCCGACAGCGGTCGACCATACAAAGGCCTCAAAAGGTGACATCTCAGAACTAGCCTGGTAACTATTATTGTAACTAAACTCGGCATACGGCAAACTCTTATCCCAAGAGGTAGCATAAGCCAATGCACAAGCTCTTAACATATCCTCCAGAATCTGGTCGACTCTTTCGGTCTATCCATCCGTCTGTGGATGATAGGTCACACTAAAGTTCAAACGGGTTCCCATGGCTTCATGCAACTTATTCCAAAACCTTGAGGTAAATTGGGTACCCCTGTCCGATACAATCCTCTTTGGCACACCGTGCAAACAGACGATCCTGATCATGTACAACTCCGCCAATTTATCCCCCGAGTAAGTGGTCTTCACGGGGATAAAATGGGCTACCTTGGTCAAGCGATCCACTATAACCCATATGGAGTCATAACCTCCTTGAGTCTTAGGCAAACCGGTAATGAAATCCATTCCGATTTCCTCCCACTTCCACTCAGGTATTTTCAATGGCTGTAGCAATCCTGCTGGTCTCTGATGCATTGCCTTGACTCTCTGGCATACATCGCACAATGCAACATGCTCGGCAACTTCACGCTTCATACTCGGCCACCAGAATCTCTCCTTCAGATCCTGATACATCTTGGCGCTTCCAGGATGAATTGAGTACTTGGAGTCATGGGCTTCTTCCAAAATCAGTTGCTTTAACTCCTTCTCGTTAGGCACACAAATGCGATCCTTCATCCACAACGTGCCTTGCTCATCCAACTTGAAGTCCTCTGCCTTGCCTTCCTCCTTGATGGACTTAATCCTGCGGATCTTGTCATCATCCTTCTGTCCTTCTCGGATCTGGTCCTCTAGAGTAGGCTTTATTTCCAATGCGGCCAAGAATCCGCTAGGTACAACCTCAATTTTCATTTTCTGAAAATCCTCACATAACTCATCCTGGCTTGTGGCTAGCAACATACTCACGGTATGGTTTTTCCGACTCAGAGCATCGGCTACTACGTTGGCCTTCCCGGGATGGTAATGGATTCCAACATTGTAGTCCTTGATCAACTCTAACCATCTCCTTTGCCTCATATTCAGATCCGACTGGGTGAATATGTACTTAAAACTCTTATGATCCGTATACACTTCACATCTGCTCCCGATCGATAGTGACACCATATCTTCATGGCATGCACTACGGCAATAACTCTAGGTCATGTGTCGGATAATTTTCCTCATGCGGCCTCAAGCGCCTTGATGCATAAGCGGCGACCTTTCCATTCTCGCATCGACACATCCAAGTCCTTGGCGCGATCGTCACAATAAATATCAAAGCTTTGATTAACATCCCAGTAGGACTAGCACCGCGCTGATGTCAATCGCTTCTTCACTCTGAAATCCTTTCTCACATTCGGCGTCCATGCAAACTTCTTTTCCTTTTTCAGCAATTGCGTAAGAGGTTTCGCAATTGTCGAAAAGCCTTCAATGAAACGGCGGTAGTATCCTGCCATTCCAAGGAAACTCGAATCTGGGTCACAGTCTTGGTGCTCCCAATGTAACATAGCTTCTACCTTGCTTGGATCTACTGGCGACTCCTTCTGCGGTCATTACATGTCCAACAAACTCCACCTTGTCCTTCCAAAAATCACACTTACCGAACTTGGCGAAGAGTTGCTTTGTTCCTCGGCTTTTCCAAAACTCGCCTTAAGTGTTCGGCATGTTCATCCTCCGCTTTGGAGTAGATTAGGATATCGTCTATGAACACGACGACAAACTTGTCCAAATATTCCATGAACACCTTATTCATCATATTCATGAAGTATCTTTGGCGCATTCGTCAGGCCAAAAGACATAATCAGAACTCGTAATGTCCATATCTTGACGAGAATGCAGATCTTCGGATATCTTACGATCGGATCTTCAAGCGATGGTATCCCGATCTCAGATCAATCTTGGAGAAAACTCCGGCTCCTCTCGGTGATCAAACAAATCATCAATCCTGGGTAGCGGATACTTATTCTTCACGGTGACTTCATTGAGTGCACGGTAGTCAATGCACATCCTAAAACTCCCGTCCTTTTTCTTGTGAAGCAGGCCCGGTGCTCCCCACGGTGGCGAGCTCGGTCGATAAATCCTTTCTCCATTAACTCTTCTAACTGTTTCTTCATCTCTACCAACTCCTCGGTGGACATCCGATAGGGTCTCTTTGCTATCGGTGCTGTACCAGGTACAAGCTCTATCACAAACTCTATGTCCCTGTCTGGCGGCATACCAGGTAGATCTTCAGGAAAAACATCTGGGTACTCATTCACTACTGAGACATCCTCTATGCTGATTGCCTTGGTACTGTTAACCATCAACTGTCCTTCTCTAACGGCAGTAGCTTGAAATTCCACTTTCTTCCCACACGGGCTCTCAACTGAGATAGTCCTTCGTCCACAATCCAATACGGCCTTGTGCTTGGATAACCAATCCATTCCCAAAATAACGTCTAAGGTCTGGGTCTCCAAAATAATAAGGTTTGCTAGGAACTCTATTCCATCTATTAGTATTCTCACCCCGGAACATCCTACTTTCGTTCGGAGTTCGGAACCAGGGGTTTGAACTAAAAGCATGCACTTAAGTCTTGAAATCCCCAAATCATTTCTAGCAGCAAAGCCTTGCGAAACAAACGAATGCGAAGCTCCAGAGTCAAACAAAACTGTTGCAGGTACTGAGTTAACAAGTAACTTACCCAGTACGACGTCCGTAGCATTCTGCAGTGCATCTGCGGTGACATGGTTGACTCGGCCTCTCACCACGGTCTGGGGTGTGGCTCTCGTGCCGGGCGTCCTAGCTGGGGTGGTTCCTAGATTGAAGCGAATCAGGGTCACTCTCGCTGTCTTCTTCGGACAAGCTGTTGGCAAAGTGTCCTGGCTCGTTGCGATTGTAGCAGCGTCATCGTTTCCTTGCCGATCGCTCGAGCGGCGTTTCTAGCGGTGCTGGGTGCAGTAGTTACGATTGATGGGTCTTGGTGCCGTGACGGTGTCCTTGTAGCATTCTCGTGGTGGAATCTGAAAAATTGATTTGGTGCAACTCTCGAGGCCATTGCGTTCCTAGCATGATCCTTCTTTGTTGCATCCTGCGCTTCTGTTCTCATCCAGTTCCTTGCGCTTGTCCTCAAGAATAAGCGCCTTATTCACCAACTCTTGGAAATCTGGAAAGGTGTGGGTGATCAATCCTACTTGCAATCCTGAGTTAAGTCCCTTCATAAAACGACTGCCTGGCTTTATCTGTCGCTACATCCTCAGTGCGTAGCGTGCTAGCTGTGTGAACTTGTTCAGTAGTCGATCACCGGGCTGATTACCTTGCTTGATGCTCTGAACTCCTCCTTCTTAAGGTCCATGATTCCTTCAGGCACATGATATCTTTAAACGCAAATGTGAACTCTTCCCAAGTGATGTCTTGAGGGTTCTCTTGCGTGGCACGTAAATTCTCCCACCATTCAATTTGTTCCTTCCAACCGATGAGAAGCGTAGAGTACCTTCTCATTTCCTATGCATTGAGCTATGTGTAGCTTCCTCTCAATTGACCTTAACCAATCATCGGCCTCCAATGGATTGGCATTCCCGGAGAAAGTGGGTGGGTGAGTCCTCATGAACTCTGACAGTCTTGTATTCTGGCGTTGTCCCTGATTGACTTGATTAGCTGTGGCCTGAGCAGTGACGTGTTGCATTTGTTGCATCATAGCATGCATCAACTGAGTCTGAGCAGCAAGAAATGCTCCAAAATTCTGCATATCCAGTGGCGGTGCTGGTGCTCCATCATTGGGGTTTTCTGCTGGGCGAGAACCACTTCCATTGCTTCCAAAGTTTCCGCGGGTGTTCACCATCTGTTGGTTTGCTCTAAGTTTTAGAGATGAGGGGGGAAACAAGAATAGACAAGTAATATGGGACTTATGCGGGGCGAAAGGTGTAACTTTAAGGTCCAACTTTATTAACTAATGATATTAATAACTTGGTATGGTTGCTTACAATGCCTAAGGGCCTTGCAACACATACTGCACACTCAGCAAACAATGAAAATCCAAATCGAACTGACACTGGAGTCTAACGCCTAAAGGGTGACTCTTTACTCTATGACGCGACTCGGCGAAGGAGTCTCACTATAGAACCTACGCTCACTCATCGAGAAAACCTCCACGGCCTGGGTACGGATGCTGCGGCATAGGCGCGAAACGATTGCCATGTCCAGCAACTGTGTCATCTGTGGTAGTCGAAGAAGCAGTGTCCTCATCGAGATCTGACTCCTCCGGATCTGGTTCGTGTAGCTCGAGTACTGGCTCTGGTTCTGGTCCGTACAAAGCCATCTCCAACTCGTCAATCCTTCGCAGAAGGTGTGACACATACTCTTGAGCTTCCCGCCATCTGTTATTCTCTGTTGTGATCTCCTTGCGGGCCTTCTGTAGCTCTTTGCTTGTATCATCGAGTACATCCTCCTGGGCGACAACAAGTCGTGCCAACTGTGTAACCATGGCATCCTCATCCTGAATCGCCTTCGGGTCAAGAAGGTTATTGCTGCGCGGGTGATAACGGAACACCGTGCTCTCCAACTCTCTGGCGTAGATACGGGTAATGTGCCGCATCGCTCGTCGTGATACTTCTTGGATACCCATCTGCATTGTAGACCTCCTGGCAGTGCAGTGTATCGGGCGATTGCCTGGGCCCTTCTTCCTAGCAGGTATCTCAATCTTCACGTCACAAGCCTTGATCAATCCTGCTTGTCTGATCACTTCCACTTGGTATTGCGGCTTTTCAAAATCCCCGAGAGTCTGAAGCATATGCCAAAGTTCTGCGGCGTGACCAACCCCCAGATCAACGTAGTTGAACTCTCCCTCCATCTGTCACAAGAGTGCTCACGTAAGAACTCGAAATTTTCAAATCGTGACAAGGTAAGGAAAAATTCAGCAAGAGACAAGAAAAGAGAGAAGGGGATAAGTCGAGATGTCATTTCTTATCTTGACAAACTTTTAGCTTTAGAAAATAGGTTTTATCCTCACTACGACCATTCTAGCTTAGGGTTGAGCCTACGGTCAGTATGGCTCTGATACCACCTCTGTCGGGACCCCGAATTTGCAAATCCGGACCCTCTGTGTATTCAGCACTAGTCCAGGAACGCGCTAGTGCACACAGTCTTAACATCGGTAAATATCACAATCATACCATTCGATACTAATAAAGTACTTTTATTTAATTAAGCAATCTGGTTACTTGACCTTATGGCCAAGTCACAAATGTACGCCTCGCAGGGCGATACTTATTAAGAGAGAAATAGTAGCAGCGGAAAATCAAATAACTTCGTGGCGCCATCCAGTATACCACAGGCAACTGACTGGGCTCGCTTCCCTAAGTAGACGGTTCCTCTTGGAGCTCCTCCTCCAAAGCTGGTGTAGTCTCCTCTTCAACTGGTGTTGTATTGTGGCAAGGGTGAGTACTTGGTACTCAGCAAGTCATGCTGCAGAATCTTGAGCTAATATACTATATGCATGGCTTGGTACAAAGGAATAGCTCAAGGTATAATTGCAGTAAGCAGCATTTGACAAGTAGTATAAGTAGATTCGAAAGCAGTAGAAACAAGTAAAGCATAGATAACTTTTCAAGGAGTTTAATAAGCATCTTTCCCATCCTAAATCCACACTTCCATCAACATCATTATTAATCCAACCCAACCTTTCAAACCCAAGTTATCTTTGAGAAAATCTAACCCTTGACTGTAATTCCCGAGCGATGTCCAATACCGCGGACACGGCTATTCGAATAGATTCTACACTCTGCAGAGGTTATGCACTTTACCCACAAGATACAGTCAAACACCACAAAGGCGAGTTCCCGTAACAAAGTCTTTCGGAAACTTCTAACAATACAAGTGGTCCTCCCCGGTTATTGCACACTAACCCTTCCCTTAGCTAAGGCGAAGTTTAGGCCAATCAACCGTTAGATGGGTACCTGGCCTCAGCCAGACGCTCCCGTACAACTTACACAAAGGGTGTAGTTGACCTCCTGAGGTCCCACAGTGCGTTATTAGCAACTTAGTCAACTAGGTCCGTCCCATTACTGGACATGTGGTTGCACGTTAGACCCAGTTCAAAGGCTTGCAAGGTTAAGTCCTTAGGGTGACCAGGCAAGACTACCCAAGAACCAAATAAACATCCCCAATGCCACAACTGGCCCACTGATTATTCTTGCCACATGCCCCTGGCCGAAAACTATTTATCAAACCCCAGTTGATTACCATGCACCACGTGCCATCAACATCACATGATACCTTTCCAAAACAGGTTCAATATATCATTAAGTCAATATTAACATTTGTTTGTCCAAAATCATGTCATGAGCATGTAGCAGGTCTAAGCAGTTTACTACAACGGTCTAAAACCCATGTTGGCAATTTAATAATGTCCAACTAGTAAACCAGAACTAGGGTGACAAGGGTCATGGCACATATTTAAATAATCAAGGTGTCATACAAAGAAATTGGTATTTATCTACTCCCCCATATTTAAATAAAGTATTTTCTAATTGAACTAGCATGCAATAAGTTAAATCAAAATAAGTTTCAAAATAGGATCAACATGGTCAAAGCACAACTTGCCTTCAAAAAGTACTTGTTCTTGGTCTTGAGTTGGATCCTGAGTCAATACTTCTCCTTCGAATCCTTCCGGCACTTCAACGTCTACTCGTAAAGCGTGCAAATAGCAAATACACAAATAAACAATAGGCAAAAAGTGTCCAAACATCCAAATAAAATCCATAAACAGAGAGAACATAATTTTATGAATTTTTAGAAACTGGAATCATAAAATTTGGAGTTTAAATGCAAAAGTTATGATTATTTAAAGTTTAAATAATCAATTAAATAATTTTACAGAGAAAAACTTTAGTCCAAAAATTAAATAAAATTCATATTTAGGTAGGTCTCAATTTTATACAAATTTAGAAATTTGAATCACTCAAATCGGAGTTGAAACGCAAAAGTTATAAGCGTTTGAAGTTTGAATCAAAATCTGAAATCATTATTTCGAATTAATAAATCATTTTCTTTTTCGGAAATTAATTATTGCGTCAGCCTGGACACGTGGCAACACGGGATTGGTCTGCTGACGTCAGCCGGTCCATGGACTCGGTCCACGCTCGGTTTGGGTCTACCGTGGACCCGGTCCACGGCTCCACGTGTCACTGACATGTGGGTCCCCCCCTCGGGTAGCGTCCTTCTGGCGGCGTCGGAGGCTCGACCACGGCCAGTGGGACCAGCGTGGCGTCATTCTTGGCGTCGGCGCTCGGCTGGTCGGCCGGCCCGACATGCTGAGCCCGCCATGGCGTCGGCGTGGCGTCATGGTGCGATTTGGCTGGCGTGACATGCGGGCCGCGTGTCGAAGACACGTGCTCACCAGCGTGGCGGCGTGGCCGGCGGTCGATCTCCGCGCGCGTGGCTAGATCTCGGCCGCTGATTTGAAAATCAACGGCCCGGTTGAATCTGGATTCACGCGTTTGGGGTGAACTCGGTTGATCTGGACCGTTGGATCTAGATCCAACGGCCGAGATTGAATCTCGAGATTCTTGGACGGAATCTCACCGTCGGGTGACGTGGCGCGATCTTGGACCGTGCGATGGAGATCCAACGGCTCACGGCCATGGATGACGATGGCGACATCGCGGAGCGAGGCCACCGGAGATGAAAACGACGACGAGCCCGACGCCGCTGTCGCCCTCGTGAGTGAGAGGTACCCAGGTGCGCCTTGGCTTGGGGTCTCTGGAATCGGGTTCAACGCGGCGGAAGACGGCGAGCGGCGGCGGAATGAAGCGACAACGCGCGGGAGAGAGAGAACTCCGGCGAGCAATTGCGAGGTGACGGCGGATAAGGCTCCGAAGTTGGGGAAGACGATGCGCCGCAGGTCGAGGCGATCCTCGACAACGATTCACGCCTTAAATACCGGCTGCGCGAACGTCGAGATTCGCTCGGTTTCGCGGCGGAGCATGGCGGCGGAGTCCGTTCGAACTTCGGTGAGGTGGCGTGGACACCACGATGGCCGTCACGTGGCGTGATCGATGGCGAGATTGGCTCGGTGCGGCCGTGATCAGCGGATTGATCTCGACCGTTGGATCTCGATCCAACGGTTGGATCGATCCGAGTTGAGTCGGTTCGGTCGAGTCACCGGTGGCTCGGTCGGACTCGAACTCGAGTCTGACTCGGGCTCGGTCGGATGAATAGTACAAACCCACTCGCATTTTCCAGCGATTTAATAATTAAAATAATTCCCAATAATTCATTTAATTCATTAAAAATAGCAAAAGACTCAGAAAAATTCCAAAAAAATTCTGGAAAATACTTTAGGGTATTTGGGACTCAAATAAAATATTTCCAATAAAATTTTATTTGCAAAGTTTAATTCTTTAATTATTTCAAAATGGAATAAATTCAAATAAATTCCAAATAAATCCAAATAAATTCCAGAAAATTCCAAAAATTCACCAAAGTGCCAAATCACACATGAATTTATGAAAAGCAAAATTTTGGGGTGTTACAGCTGATTATCGACATTTTTTATTTAAATCGTCTTTGACCTTTCTAGGGCGGCACGGATGCTGGTGGGCGAACAGCCGATCCCCATGTTTCTGCGGCGATGGCGGCAATGACGACGTCGTGTCAATCCGTTGGTACTACGGGATATACTTCCGGTAACTTGGATATTCAAGGTCCATCCTTATCGGACTTAGCTCGCCAAATAGCATCCCAAGTAAGTTACTTTCTCGGATTAGCCATTATATCCCTTGTTTTGATAATTGCTAACCCGAAGCCATTGCAGAGAGGAGGAAGAAGTCAGCCAGGCGCTCGCCTCGACCCGTAAGGCATCAACCCGATGGTTCCCCGGAACATTCAGCTACTGATGTGAGTCTCTGTGTAGTCATATTGCCTTACGTTTGTCTTGTTGCTGACTTGCTTTTTTTTTGTTTTCTAGCAATCTCCATCAGTACAGATAGCGGGGGTTATAGCCGATCCCCAAGGTGCTACATCGGCTATCCCTCCATCACTCTCTCCAGCACCACTGGCCGTACCGCCCCCGACGATTGATATTTCCGATCTTGACCCCAAAGCACCATCAACTGATTTGGCCGATCTGCTAGGCTTCACTTTGGACGAGCTTGACGACCCGGAGGTTATGGCCACTGATGACTATCCAGCCGATATTCAACGCATAATAGCGGCTTCCGCGCCAGCATCGGCTGCCGTCACTGCCGAGCCGGGTATGCAAGAGCGACTCAATCGTCTTTTGGACGAGGTGATGCAACCAGAGGCGGCCCTACTGGCCAATACGCAACCACTGAGGGATGCTATGGCGGCCGTGCAAGCCGATCTTCCCCCTGCCGCCATGAATGCACTGCTGGAGGTATGCCACTTGGACGCTCGTCGGCTGGACGTGGAATCAGCCAAGCTAAGAGTTGAACAGAGGAAAGCCCAACAAGCCGACCAAGAGGTCTTGGACAAGCTCATAGCGGATGCCAAATCTCGAAAGAGTACATTTGACCAGGGTGCTGCTATACTTAAAACGGCTAAGAACAGAGCTCAAGAGCTGGAGTCGACCAAGATCAAACTTGAAGAACAAATTGGCTTTGAGTTACGAAAGAACTTGCGAATGCCACTCGGCATCACCGACTCAACGTCTTCACCGGGCCGTTCAGAGGCGGCAAATTGGCGAGGTTTTTGCTCAAGTCAAGAACCAATCAGCCAAGATAGTTCCAGTTCCTAGTGATGCAGGAGTCGATCAACAATTGATAGAAAGTGTTCAAGCTACCATCGGTGGGGCGGCAGCGGCACTATCGGCTTTGGGAGCCCACTTGCCTGGTTCTGGGCTTTACTGATTTGAGAGCATCGACTTTTAATGAACTGATTTGTAGCACTGGCTGTATAGCCGATTTTTTGTAAACAATATTTTCACCTTGGGATGACGTTTGGAAAACTTGCTTGATCGGCTATGTAACCGATCTTTGTAAACTGTTTAATCCGTGGATGTTTGCTTAATCGACTTTGGCCATCAGTATGACCGCTTTTATATGCATGTGTTTTTGTAATCGATCTCGATGTTTTTCTTCCTGTGGTCGTGACCGACCCATATGCTTGGGTGATACGCCTTTAGATATTTTCCATTGATCGCTTTAGGTAGGACGAACCCGTCTAAGGACTCCGGATATACGACTCCCGTCAATCGGCCGATTGATCTTATAAGGCCCTTCCCATGTTGGTGACCATTTGCCAAATCGATTATCCTTAGACCTGATTGGCAACACGGTTTTCCATACCAAATCGGCTTGACCGAACGATTTTAAAATCACTTTTCTATTATACGTCCTGGCAACCCTCTCTTTATTCTTTTTAAGCCGATCTAGCGTGATCAGCCTTAGTTCAGCCAAATCATCTAGATTGTCAAGCATCGCCTGTTTGTATTCATCGGCTGATACCTTATCTTGCTCGCATAGCCTTACTGAGCCGATGTTGATTTCCACGGGCAAAACGGCTTCCTGTCCGTATACCAACTGAAAAGGTGACAATTTAGTTGATCCGTGATGAGATAGCCGATAAGCCCATAAAGCCTCCGACAGCGTTGAATGCCATTTCCTCGGTTCTTCCTCAATTTTTCTTTTTATCAGCTTTATCAATGTCTTGTTTGACGACTCGGCCTGTCCATTGGCCTGAGCGTAGTAAGGGGAAGAGTTGAGTAATTTTATCCCAAGACTTTCCGCAAAACCTTTGAACTCGTTGGACATGAACACACCCCTTGATCAAGAGTAATTGTCTGTGGAATTCCAAACCGATGGACGATGTGTTCATTTACAAAGTCGATCAGCTCCTTGCTAGTAACCTTCTTGAGTGGTACAGCCTCAACCCATTTTGAGAAATAATCTGTGGCTGCAAGGATAAATTTATGTCCTTTGCTGGATGACGGAAATATTTGGCCGATTATGTCTATACCCCATCCTCTAAATGGCCATGGCTTGATGATCGGATGCAAAGCCGATGCTGGTGCTAACTGTATGTTACCAAACTTTTGGCACGTTTGGCATCCTTTATAATATTTGAAGCAGTCTTCTAACATTGTCGGCCAAAAATATCCTGTTCGTCTCAGTGTCCACTTCATCTTATGGGCCGATTGATGTGATCCACAGATGCCTTCATGGACTTCACCCATCGCTACTTTGGCTTCCTCGGTTCCCAGGCATCTTAACAACAAGCCTTCCATAGTCCGAAAGTATAATACATCTTCTAGTAGAACATATTTGAGTGCTTTGCGCCTGACTTTCTGTTCAGTCGGCTTAGATGGGTCTGACAAATAGTCTTGTATTTCTTTTCTCCAGTCGACAGGGTGGACACATAGAATCGGCCAAACGTTTAGCTCGATTGGTCCTCGCCGGCTTCAATCAGTATCTGATGCAAATTGTGCCAATTGGTTTGCTTTGTTATTAGCTTCTCTGGGGATGTGTTCTATGGAAAATGTAGTAAATGTCTCGATAATCTGGAGGCATTGCTGCAAATAGTGGGTTAGCACATCATCATTGCATCGGTATTCACCTTTGACTTGCTGTACGACTAACATCGAGTCTCCAAAAGCTTCGACGTCTTTCACCCCGATGCTATCTAACAATTGTAGACCCCTTAGTAATGCTTCGTATTCTGCTTGATTGTTTGAACATCGGCTATTTAGCCGATACATGAAATCATACTCCTGTTTTCTAGGTGAAATCAATATCACGCCGATGCCTTCGCCTTCCTGGCAAACGGATCCATCAAAATACAGCTGCCAAGGAGTCACATCAGCTGTTCCTGTCAATGTTTCACTTCCTGTGATAAAATCGGCCACAGCTTGTCCTTTCACAGATTTGGCCGACTCATAGGTTAACTCGAACTCTGTCAAGGCGTATGCCCATTTACCGAGCCGACCCCGTAGGATTGGCGCCGATAGTATATACTTGACTACATCGGTTTTGCATATTATGACGCATTTGGAAGCCAGCATATAATGTCTTAATTTGGTGCAAGCAAAATACAATGATAAGCATAATTTTTCTACTAGGGGATACCTGGTTTCTGCATCTAAAAGACGCCGGCTTAAGTAAAATATTGCTCGTTCCTTCCTATCGGCTTCTTGTGTTAAAACTGCCCCAATCGAATCACCTTCGGCTGATATATATAGTCTAAAAGGTATACCATGTTTTGGTGCGGTCAATACTGGTGGACTCATCAGATAACCTTTTATGTCGTCGAAGGCTTTTTGTTGATCGGCTTCCCATTTGAACTCTTGGTCGTCTTTAATTTTCAGCAGCGGTGTGAAGGCCCGAATACGCCCTGACAAGTTTGAGATGAAACGTCGCAAGTAGTTGATTTTCCCAATCAATACCTGCAACTCCTTTTTGTTTGTCGGCGGTTTAGTATCGGCTATGGCTTTTACTTTGGTTTGGTTTACTTCAATTCCTTCTTCATGCACCGTAAACCCAAGAAATTGTCCAGCCGATACTCCGAAAGCACATTTGAGAGGGTTCATTTTTAACCCATGTAACCTTGTGCTTTCGAACATCTTTTCCAGATCGGCTAAATGTTGCCAGTCTTCTTTGGATTTTACCACTACGTCGTCAATGTATATTTCCACGGTATTGCCGATTAAATCATGGAAAATATGGTTCATAGCACGCTGATAAGTAGCACCGGCATTTTTTAAACCGAAGGTTATAACTTTCCACTCATACAGCCCTAAAGCCCCCGGACATCTGAAAGCCGTTTTGGGTATATCGGCTTCGGCCATGAATATCTGATTATATCCGGCGTTCCCGTCCAAAAAACTTATGATTTTGTTCCCAGATGCAGCATCGATAAGCATATCGGCTATAGGCATCGGGTACTCGTCTTTTGGTGTAGCTTTGTTTAAATCTCTAAAATCGACGCATACCCTAAGTTTGCCATTTTTCTTCTTCACAGGGACGATGTTTGAGACCCACTCAGCGTATCGGCAAGGCCGGATAAACTTTGCTTCTAGCAATCGTCCTACTTCTTCCTTTATAGCGTCATACAACGTAGGATTAAACCGCCTAGGGTACTGTTTGAATGGCCGATACCCAGGTTTTATGGGTAGCCGATGTTCAACTAGCTGTCGGTTTAAACCTGGCATCTCATAATACTCCCACGCAAAGCAATCCTTATATTTCTTGAGTATTTCGACCAACTTTGCTTTATAACTGGGTTCTAATTTAGCACTTACAAATGTTGGTCTTTTGCTATCACCTTCCCCAATATCGATCTCTTCGAGCAAATCGGCAGAAGTAAATCCTAACCCTTTTCTTTCTTCTTCAAAATCCTCAACAGCTTCTTCGTATTCTTCTTGCCGATAGCTCCTTGCCTTTTCCTGCAGCTTTGCTAGTGTCTTGCGCTCCATCTTCTTATTACCTCGTTTGTCCGATCAAACGTGTTGGGTTTAACGCTGATCGGCTTGAATCCTGATTTCTCAACGCAGATAAAATCGCAATTGTCCAAGGCTTTTCCTGATATACATTCGGCTTCTTCGTGTGGCCAATTGGTGTCAGGGCTAGCCATGGCGATATGAGCCGATGTGTCGGCCGGTACGACTTTTACTGTATCATCGTTCCACTGCACCAATTTTTGGTGCATAGTTGATGGTATACAGCAATTGGCATGGATCCAGTCCCGCCCAAGGAGCACGCTGTAATTGCCTTTGGCTTCAATCACAAAAAATGCAGTCGGCAGAGTTTTATTACCGACTGTCAATTCTGACACCATTATGCCTTTAGCCTCAGTTGGGTCTCCCGTGAAGTCATTTAGCACCATATTGGTTTTGATCAAGTCTTCATCGGCTTTACCCAATTTTCTGAAAGTGCTTAACGGCATTAGATTAACTGTCGCCCCGCCATCGACCAACATGCGAGATATCGGTCGGCCATTAATGTACCCTTTTAGATATAGTGGTTTTAGATGCCGATGCGTGTCTTGTGGTTTTTCGAACACAGCGTCTGGTGCTCCGAGGCACAATTGGGCGAACACCTCTTCAGCCGATTCTTCGGTTTTGAACTCGGCAGGTAGAGTGAATACCATGTTTATATCCATTGGTGGCGTATCGTCTCGGATCATCGGAGAACCAGATTCGATTGATTGATCTGAATCACTATCGATCTGTTCCTTCTTTCTCCACTCCTTTTTCAAAACCGGTACTGGTCTTAACTTATTGAACATCCGATCCCTCTCGCTCTCCTTTTCAGCTTCCCTTTCTTCTTGTGTCTTCAATCGCTGAAGCCTCCTGCGTTGTGACTTGCTGAGACCCGAGGGGCACCACCTAGGCTTAGGTTCTATCGGCTTTCTTATTTTTCCAGCTAAACTGCTCATCTCGCTGTCAGACTCCATTCTTCTTGTGTTAGCCGATAGTTCCTGATTTCGGGAGGACTCGCCTTGCTCTGATGTTGACAACCTCTCATGGATTGGCCTCTTGCTTCCTACTTCTGGATGATTGTATATCGGTCTAGACAACCTATCTTTTACAGATTGGTTTGGCCGATATGCAGACGAGTGTTGCATAGGACAAGATGCAACTGTCGGTAAGGTCATCCCTCTCTCCCAGCAAAACTGCCAAAAGGGACATTGCCGATGTTTCTCTTCTTCAGTAGTTGGCCGACATGGCATATCTGGCTGCCAACGTTCGTCCCTCTTTTGCCCTGGTCGATGAAAACTCTGGTGTTGAGTGTTACACCTTCGACTTATCCTCTAATACTTCCCCAGGAGCTGTGAGAAAGTCGGCTTTGGTTTGAAATCGATTTTTCTTGGAGCCCTCTCAGCCCGATACCATCTTCCGATTTCCAGGTCTCCTCTTGGTTTTACCGTCCTTGAGTTCTGTCCATTTTTGTCGGCCTCTATTTGTATGGAGCCGATAGTAATCTGTACTGTTTCATCTTTTGATTGTGCTTCAAATCTTTTAGTCGGCTTAACATCTTTGATAGGTCCCTTCCCTTTCTGTGAGCACTGTACCATGTTGACCTGGAAAGGATTCATATCTATTTGCATAGCCGATTCTTCCGCAAACTTTAACCTGCCATCGGCGATGGCCGATTGAATCTGTTGTCGAAAAATATTGCAATCGTTAGTGTTATGTGAGAATGAATGGTGCCATTTACAATACCTTCGCTTTTTAATTTCCTCGGCCGATGGGATGACGTGTCCTTCTGGTAACCTTATGAGTTTTTCTTGTAGTAATAAATCAAATATCTTGTCACATTTTGACACATCATATGAGTACTTGACTTCCGCCTTATTTTTCGTTGGCTTAAGTAGAGAGCATACGAGTGGCTTTTTAGAACCTTTGGTCCACTCGGCTATGTTCACCTCTGCTTGCCCTCGGTATCGCTTGAATTGTACTCTATCATGTTTATTTTGGCCTTTTCATTGCTGTTCGGTTTAAATCTATCTTTAAACCCTTTGATCTCTGCATATCGGCTTTCATGTGCCGATACACGATGGAGTAGGTGGCCTAAGTCGGGGAACTCCTGGCCCGATAGTTTTTCTTTTAATGGAGGGATTAACCCTTGGAACGCTAGATCGGCCAATTGATCATCGAGTAATGTTACACTGTAGCACCTATTCCGTACGCCCCGAAATCTCTTGATATAATCAGAGACCGATTCGCCGTATTGGCTTGACTGAACTAAGATCAGAAATCCTAAGCTCCATAGTCCCCGAAAAGAAGTATTCATGGAATCGGCTTTCTAAATCGTTCCATATATGAACTGAATTTGGGGGTAGATTCGTGAACCAAGTTAATGCAGTGCCAGATAATGATAAAGGGAACAATCTAATTTTTAATCCATCGGACTGTGCAGCCTCCCTGCATTGAGCCATAAACCGTCCGATATGCTCAATTGTGGTAACAGAATCATCACCTGAGAATTTAGCAAAGTCTGGTATCCTAAAGTTGTGGGGGTATGGCATTCGGTCTATGTAATCGGGATACGACTTCCTGTAGCCGATCACTCTTCCTCTGGGCTGTAAGCCGAACTGTTCTCTCAAAACATTAGCAATTTGTTCTGCCCAATTAATATTGTCGGCTTGTGGTGCAGCCGGACATTGCCAATTCTCATTGTTCGTGCCCTGCCCCCCGAGTGCAAACTCGGGTCTTTGTCCAAATCGCACCTCAGGAGGTCTTGGCACTGTGTCATAATCATGATTAAAACCCAATGCATCGGGTATGGGCGTGAAAGGTTCGACGTGCGGCACCACCCTATATGGCGCTTGTTTTATGGTTGTGGCTCCTCGTGACTGCGGAGCCTGACCCGTTTCGATCGGCTGGTAACCCGATAACCCGATGCTATTGGAGGGCCCATTTGACTGATTTGATGCGCTTATCTTGGCCCCATCCGTGTGCCCATGGTAGTGTGTGAATCCATCTCTCTGTATGCTTGGTTTCAAAACAGTAGGTTGAGTTGGCATCATAACAGGTGTTTGAGCCGACACGTTTACTGTATTGGTGTTAGGTGTTATGGAATATACTGGGTACGTAGGGATGGTTTGTGGTGGATCTAGCAGGCTTCCGGACGCAGCTAATTCCTGAGCAATTGTTTTCACACTATTCTCTATCATCGGCTTTAATGTGGATACTAGAGCCGATGACTGGTTAATTAAAGCGTGATGAACAGATTTGAAAGGACCGGGATGTCGGCCTAGAGGGGGGGTGAATAGGCGATTACAAAATTATACCCAATTTAAATTAATCTATCAGAGATAATGCGGAAGCAATTGGGATAATTAAGTTTTGCAATTTAAACAATTCAACCCGAGATAGGTAACCCGGACACTCCGGATATATTATCCGGATACTCCGGTATATCCGGATACTCCGGTATATCCGGATACTCCTGGATCAATGTACGGATACTCAAGGTTACTGGTCGGCTGAAGCAGTAAGACAATAAATTGAAGCGCTTCTTTGATTCTAGTGATACAAAATACTCTACCGCAATGAATCAAGTATATAAGCAAGAATAGATCGATAGATACAATCTAATTGATCTAATCACAAGAATCGAAAGCAAATTAAGCGGATGAGCAAAGAGGACAAAACCGAAATAAAGGAGACACGAAGATTTTATCCAGTTCGGATCCTTGAGGGGATCCTACGTCTCCGCTGAGGCGGCTCAGTCACACACTTGAGCAGGGTCTCTTTCAACCCTCTTCCTCCCGGTGTTGCAATGCACTGCTTGGTCTTCACTTCTTTGATTCCTTTCCTTGCGGAGGCGGAATCGGACCTTCACAAACCTTCGGTGGCCTTCCACACAAAGCTTGGAAGCTCACCAACTCCTAACTGCCTAGGAGACCTCAACCTCCAAGAGCAACAAATGCTCCCGAAGAACTCACTTAGAGTCCACATCAAATGCTCAACACACTAATCACACTCAATCCAATCACTACCCACTCTCACACCCAAACCTTCACTCAAAAGGGATCACTAAGATCTAGGGTTAGAGAGGGCTTTTGGGAGCTCAAGATCACTAAGAAGAACACCTCAAAGCACCAAAGGATCTAGCTCCACTCCTCAAATCAATCCTCAATCCAAACACCTCTCTCCACTACCCAACCCTTCACAAAGGGGATCACTAAGATCTAAGGAGTGTGGAGGAGTATTGGGGCTCAAACACTCACAAAGAACACCTCTAATACCCAGCAAAACATCCCAACAGCGGCTACTTTGAAGTGGGCAAGAAGGGCTTTAAATAGAGGAACCCCAAAAACTAGCCGTTTGGGACCTAATGGTCAGCCCGGAGACTCAGGATAATTAACCGGACACTCCGGATCATCCGATCTCCGGTTGTCCGGATACTCGGATCATCCGAGTCTCCGGACTAAATGTCCGGATACTCCGGATCTCCCGAGCGGCACACACGCAAAGGACTAAAACGCAGGCATAACTTTTGATCCCGGACTCCGATTTCGACGAATTCGGACTTTTCGGAAAGCTAAGAACGAGGGCTACACAACTAACAAGGTCTCACTATCCAAATCCCAAAGGATAAAAATTGACATCACAAGGAATCCAAGAGAGACCTACAACCCTCACTTTTCGGCACCACCAACACTTCTAACCCTCACACCAACCCACCTACACCTAGGTGAACAAAGTGTGACTTGGGTTTCTCAATCTTAGACAAGGATAGACCACTTTGAGCACTTGAGACTTGTCTAAGTGATTTCAACGATTGCATCCTCATATGATGACGGCAATCCTTAGACTCAAATTTAACACAAAATCTAAGTCTTACACTAAGCTTACATGCCGACTTCTTCCGGATGCACGGTGCATGATGACGCTTCCACAAAGATTGATGACGCCCTTCGTCTTGTCAACCTCGACGCGATTCACCTCATGAGACTCTCGTCCTCTCCAGGCCTTGACCTCGATCATCACCAAGGCGATCCTCACGCCAAAGTCGTTCTTGACTTAGTCCTCGACTCTTGGTGACACCGCTCTTATTTGACTTTGACTTGCTTGTCATCCTTCAAACCATCTTGGTCATCATACACACGGCTTTGGGACCTAACTCTTATCAAAGCACTCGGCAAACATATTAGTCCCACAAGCTTAAAAGATATATTGAATAAATTGATAATAACAAGTGTTTTCATATCGAGAAGCATAATATGAATGGAAACACTTGACAATAGAAATATTCTCTGCTAAGTGCATCATGAAGAATATATGATTGATCTAACTGCACTAGAGAGATAATTGCAATATGAAGAATCAATTAAATCATGGCAAGGACCACATACTTTGCTTAAATGAAGCACATGATAGAATATACACGAATTGCACATGTGCAAACAATATTTGGAATGCGAGTAAATAATGTGATCCAATTCTAGATTAAACTTCACTAAGAGAGGTGCATTAGAAGATACACAACTAAGACATGTATGCACCAAGTCAATATGAAGCAATGAAGTTTAACTCTAGTTAACACAAGCATATTAAAAACAAAGCACATAATGAACTCAAATGAATATATATATGCACAAGCAATTATGACATGAATCAATGTGCACATATGAAATCAACAAGTTACTTAGAGTTCAATATGCATTTGCTAAAGAAGAATGCAATGACAAATATGGAAGGAATACAGAAGTTGCATACCTCATTTTTGCTTAACCATCCCAATTGATTTTCCTCTAAAATAGATGAGACTAATATACAACTAGGCAATAAACATGTTAGTCTCATAACAATATAAAACATATTAGAGGTTTGTCATTTGTTAAGCACTAAGTTAAGAATTTGTACAATTACATTGATTGACATTACATGTTTGTCATTAATCATTTGTCATTAATCACCAAAACAACATAAGTGCCTAGATGCACTTTCAATCTCCCTCTTTTTGGTGATTTATGACAAGCGATTAACAAATGCACCAAAGGACAATATAAAGATATTTAGCATTGAAATGAACACGGAGAATGAATAAGAGTCCATACTTACAAATATTCTCCCTCTTTTTCATTGTCCCTTTTTGTCAATCGATTATTGGGCATTTGATAAGTCCATAAATTTCTCCCCAAATATTCTCCCTCTTTTTGTCAATCGATTAGGGGGCAATTGATAAATCCATAAATTCTCCCCCTTTGTCATTAATCCCAAAAGAATAACCTTTTCTCCTCTAGATTGAACACTCATTAAAAAGGATTAGGAAGAACAAAATAAAAGAGAGGAGCTAGTAATAAGACAATGATATCAATGATATTAAGCTCCCCCTAAATCTAGGCAAGATATCATATCAATTATATCCAAGATTTAGGTGATTGATATTTCCAATTGAACAAATTTAAAGTTGTCATGATTAACAAGATATAAGTGAAGCTCAAACATGACAATTGAATAAGATACCAATCGATGATACCAATTAAAATGAAGTCATGATTCACAAGAATGTACGAGATGCTTAAATCATGACAAAGATTATATAACAAATATGTGTGTCAGAGCATAATAACTATCAATATCATATAGCCACTGTATGATGAATTACATGCTTATGATCAATTTAAAAGAGTAAGGTATACCTCTTACTAATGTGTTCTTCAACTTACATTTCCTCCTCCTTAAGCATGGTGTCATCCATACCAATCATACTAATATCGCAAAAAGTTAGATGACACTTAAATAGAGAGAAAATGCAATTTACAATGAGAGGATACCAATTGATAAGCAATTGAAGTAGTATCAAAGCAATCTAATTACCAATTGAAATACATAATGATTGAAAGAATTGATGTCAATTGGAAGACTTAACATGATAAACATTACACCATTTAAAATTTAAGACAATTAGCATAATGGTGTACAAAGACGTATTAAATATGGTCGAAAGAAATCGTCCCTTCGGTCGGTTCTTGTCTATTGCATGTTGAATCGGTCATGGTCAAGTCGCACGCGACCTCGGATCCTCTCGGACTTTGGAGCTACACTCCTTTCCTTCATCTCACCGTCGAAGTTGACACCTTTTAAACCTTGAACATCAACAGACAAAGCACACGATTTCGGGAACAAATATCTTTCAACTTGACCCAAGGAAGATCTTGTAAGATTAACTTACAGAAGGATTGAAACACATTCAATTTTGAAATCCTCTTTTAGCAATAAAACTTCAATTCATTCAAAAGCAGGAAACACTTTGAGGCTAAGATACAATTAAGTCCGGTCTCTAAAAGAACTTAGCCAAAGATGCACTTTCAATGAAATGAAATCTTAGCTAGATAAGCTCCACTTAGAAGCTTCGAGCACTGAAAAAGCTCGCTTAGTTTTCATCCTTGAAAGGCTTGCCAAGATACCAAATCAAAGAACTAAAGCTCAAAGCAAAGGAAGGTATCTCAAGGTTATTTGAAACTAATTCAAATAACTCACTTCATTTTATTAGGCTTTACGATAAACATCATGATTCTCTTGCAGAATCCAAACTCTTGCCTAATAGGGTTAAGCGAGAAACCCAACGCAAATACCACTTGAGAAATTAGATACCAATTAAAAAAAAACTATCTCAAGGGAGATGCTTGAAGAGCTTCTTTCGAGAAAGAGCATAAAGAAATTTTCATTAACGAACAATGCTCCAAATCAGATTTCTCCTCTTTATGCATTTCAATTCATAAAAAAACTCACAGAGAGAGTACTTAAGCGATTGAACTTACAAATTAAGCTGATGGAGAATCCAACTCAAAAGACTTTGGGTATCAAAACAATGCTACAAAGAGGCAACACATACCACTTGTAGGAAACTTGAAGTTCATTGATACCAATTGGATAAATCAAATAAGATGAAACCCCTTGGAAACACGATAAATGAATAACGCTCTTTTGATACTTCTTATTGGATCAAATCACAAAGATATTGATACCAAAAAAAGATATTCGATTGAATCGATGAGTATCAGAGCAATTAACCATTTAAGGGTATCAAAGAGCAACTTGAAAGCTTTAGAGTCAAACAAATGAGGATACCACTTGAAAACATGTAAATGCCCAAAACTTGATATAAATACGCTCCACAAGATATTCAATAAAAGAATCATGGAGCTATTTTGCATTTGAATTGCTCAAGTTTTGTCTAGCCAATGATACCAATAAAGAAAATCAATAAGCTTGAAGGGTATCAAAGCAATAAACACTGATATAATAGGGCAAATGCAAACACAAGAAAATCTAAATCACAAAGATTTAGAAAGGTATCAGCTGAAAAATTTTGAGAACAAGCAAAGGGTACAAAGGAAACCACTTGAAAAGAACAAATCCTGCAACCAAATAACTCCTCAAAAGCGATACCACTAGTAAACTCCTTCAAATATTTTCAAAACATTTGAATTTGTGCAAAAAGATGCTTTGGGATTGCAAGAATCTTTTTCCAAAAGAATTCTTGAAAAAGGAAGTACCAAATTAAAGATATCCCAAAACCGAAAATCCGAAATTTTGAATTTTCATCTTGTTCGCCAGACCAGACTACATGCCACAAAGCGCCGGTAGTGCTGGGGATCATTTTGCTACCGTTCAGTCGCGGTAGTGCCGACCTCCGATACTCACTTTGTAAAGCTGCGGTAGTCTGGGCAATACTGAATTTGAAACTTTTTGCAAATGGTCAAATTTGATTCAAATGAAGTCCAAATGATTTGAAATTTTTAGGAACTAACTTTGGACAATTGAAGGTTTTGAAACAAGTTTTGCTTTAAAAGAATTTTCTTTTAACTTTCAGTTTTTGGCAAAATGCGCTTTGAGGCATAAAAATGAAGTCGAAACTCGAAAAAGTCCTCAAAGTGCAATTTCAACTCAGTTTCATCCACAGTTGAACCCTCATGGCTTGAAGGATTTGAAATACATTTTTGAAGCCATGACCATATAAAAACAATAGAATCAGATTTGAAAGCCAAAACCTATATTAGGTATGTTTGAGTTAAATCACAAATTGTTTTTAGGCCAAAATATTTTCTAGAATAGGAATTTTTATTTTCAAAGCATAAAACCTTTCAAATACAAAGTAGGATAGTTTACAAACCTTTTTAATTTAGGCCTTTTAAACAAGATTTTGACTTTTGCCCAAAGAAGGTCCTTTTGAAGAACCAAATGAAAACCAACAAAGTCAAATTCAATTAACACAAAGAATCAAATCCATCTTAAGAGAATGGGATAAGAGTTAGAGATTTGAAACTTTATGTATGAGTTTGAAATACCATTTTGGACTTAGATATAGCAAAGGATCCGATCCAAATGGCAATACTCATTAAGTGCAATATTTTAATGATATAGGTCAAACTAAGATTTTTGGGAAATTCTAAAAGCAAATAGCTTTTGTTTGGTTGGTCTTTTGAAAAACTTTTGAACACAAAAGATATTAAGAATGACCAACTCTAGGAGTTTTGCTTTAAGATTATTTTCAAAATCCTTTTACCTTTAATTCTATGAAAATTATAAGTTTAAATCCAAAACAAGATACTACTATCTAGATTTTGGGCTTGAAACTCATTTTCTTTTCAAAATAAATTTTGGGAAGCCAAAACCTTTTGGAAAACATTTCAAAGACATTTGTATACAAATTTCAACTAGTTTTCCAAAAATAATTCTAGTAAGTACACAAATTTTGAGTTTTGGCTAAAAGGTTGATTTTGAAATTATATTATGCACTTATATACATATGGGCACATGTAGGGATGTGATACATGAATATGAATTAGCACTCCCCCTAAATGTGCCACCATTAACTTGCTCAAGATTACAATTAAAAGCACAATTCTAATAAGCAAGAGCAAGTACTCACAACAAGCAATTAAATTGAATTTGCATGAAACTAATGCATCTAAACCTACACAAGGCTAGAAGCAATAACGTAATCAATTTAAATACTTATTCATGAGATAACATTGTCTTAAGATAGACTTGATTATCTTCATGCTTGGCTCGATTGAAATTGATAGTTCATTTTTCTTCTTGTGGAGATCAAGCATCCAATCCATCTCTTAGTACCTAATAATTCTTTTAGGCACTCTTTGGTACCCAATCTTTGTTGGGTCCAACAATGTTAGTCACAATAGACTTAGGAACCCAAATGGTCCTAATATTTGCATTATTGACTTGACTAACATAACTATAATAGTTTTGCGATAATTGTTCCTCTAAGCAATTGATTGGCGTTTTTATAACAAGGCTTAGGAGGACAATGATACTTTGCAAACTATTTCTAGTTTGTTAACTCCCATCTAAGCATATGATGATCATCATAATAGAAAAGCTTAGAGGATCTAACAAGTCTAGCAAATTGATTGCTATTGTTATTTCTCCTAAGCAACTTGTTGGAATTGCTTTGAGTGGGCTTAGGAGTCCTAACAATTTTAGCAAATCCATTTCTAGACTTACTCTTCCTATGCAAATGAATATTATCCAATTTTAGCAGGCATAGGGGACTTGACAAGCTTGGCAAATAAATTGCCATTCTTGTCCTTCCTAAACAAGTAATCATTAGGCGATGAATAGGCTTAGGATTAAACCTTTAGGGCAATTCTTACCAATGTGCCCTTTTTTCCCGACAATTGAAGCAAGTAGGCTTTGGCGTCTCTTCCTCTTGTCTTGCTTCTTGCCGGCTTGCCTCAAGGTTGGAGTTGTGGCCTTGTTATCCACTTTATTGGGGCACACTGAGGTAAGTGGCCCTTCTTGTTGCATCGAAGCACACAATCGTCTTCATTCTTGCATTGTGCTTCTTCTTGCTCTTCTCCCTCTTGGAGATGTAGCCAAGTCCTCTTCTATCTTGGGGTGCGAGGCTTCAAGATCTTGTCGAGACAGCTTTGCCCTTGTAGCACTTCTCCAAGTCATTTTCCAATTGAATGACTTGTGCCTTTAGCTCATTGTTTTCCTCTACAAGATTAGCATCTAAACAACTAGAGGAACTAGAAGCAATGTTAGAGCAACAAGGCAAAGCAATGCTAGAAAGGTAGACATATCAATTAAATCACATTGAGTACTAATGTCTACTCTAGGCTTAATGAATTCCTTGAGAAGGATACTTTCATGATTTTCCTTAAGAACATCATAATTCTTTTGAAGTGAGTCATACTCAACCTTCAAAATCTCATATCTAGTTTTCTCCTTCTCAAGAGATTCATTTTTCGCTTTTCTTTAGCAAAGCACTCTAGTTTAAGATTTCTTTCTTTTTCAAAGATTAGCAAATCCTCTTGCTTCTCGAAGGGAGTGTCTTCTTGCTTTTCTACGTTTCAAGCAATGCTAGCATATTAGGTAGTGATATATCTCTAATATCACCAAACCTACCATCATAGTCGGTATCACTATCATCATCACTCTTACCTAAATCATCTATAATTTCAGATTTGGATGAGTGTGATACCTTCTTCTCCTTTACCATGAGGCAAATAGAGTGTCGTCATTGCTTGAGGCGGAAGAGGAGGTAGATGGTGATGTCGGTTCATCATCACTTGATGTAGAGGTTGAAGAATCATCAACCGACATCGTTCCTCAATGCAATCCTCACTTGATGATGTGGACACATCATATTTGTCTTGAAGCATTGTCCACATATCATGGCGCTCTTGAGATTGCATATTTCATCAAATATATCTTCGCTCACAATATTAAATAAAACATTAGTAGCTTGAGCGTCGAGATGTAGGCATTTCATCTCTCCGTTAGTTGGATCACCTTCATTCAATGGAGATGACAAGCCGGACATCTACGATCCACCAAATTTGAGGGCTCATGGATTTAAAATGAGAAATCATGATTAATTTCCATGAAGCATAATTAGAGCCATCTAGCATAAATGGATCATGTGAGTGCTAAACCTCTAGTCGCCATCCCTTACTCTCTAGGCAGTTAAGTCTAATAAAATGAGAGACCTTTGCTCGATACCAATTGAAAGGACCGGGATGTCGGCTAGAGAGGGGTGAATAGGCGATTACAAAATTATACCCAATTTAAATTAATCTATCGAGAGATAATCACGGAAGCAATTGGGATAATTAAGTTTTGCAATTTAAACAATTCAACCCGAGATAGGTAACCCGGACACTCCGGATATATTATCCGGATACTCCGGATCAATGTACCGGATACTCCGGGTTGCCTGGTTCGGCCAGAACAGAGTAAGACAATAAATTGAAGCGCTTCTTTGATTCTAGTGATACAAAATACTCTACTGCAATGAATCAAGTATATAAGCAAGAATAGATGCAGTAGATACAATCTAATTGATCTAATCACAAGAATCGAAAGCAAATTAAGCGGATGAGCAAAGAGGACAAAACCGAAATAAAGGAGACACGAAGATTTTATCCCGAAGTTCGGATCCTTGAGGGGATCCTACGTCTCCGTTGAGGCGGCTCGGTCACACCCAGCAGGGGTCTCTTTCAACCCTCTTCCTCCCGGTGTTGCACAATGCACTCGCCGGTCTTCACTTCTTTGATTCCTTTCCTTGCGGAGCGAGGCGATCGGACCTTCACAAACCTTCGGTGGCCTTCCACACAAAGCTTGGAAGCTCACCGAAGCAACTCCTAGCGTCTAGAGACCTCAACCTCCAAGAGCAACAAATGCTCCCGAAGAACTCACTTAGAGTCCACCTCAAGTGCTCAACACACTAATCACACTCAATCCAATCACTACCCACTCTCACACCCAAACCTTCACTCAAAAGGGATCACTAAGATCTAGGGTTGTGAGGGCTTTTGGGAGCTCAAGATCACTAAGAAGAACACCTCAAAGCACCAAGGATCTAGCTCCACTCCTCAAATCAATCCTCAAAATCCAAACACCTCTCTCCACTACCCAACCCTTCACAAAGGGGATCACTAAGATCTAAGGAGTGTGGAGGAGTATTGAGGCTCAAACACTCACAAAGAACACCTCTAATACCCAGCCAAAACATCCCCAAGCTACTTTGAAGTGGGCAAGAAGGGCTTTAAATAGAGAACCCCAAAAACTAGCCCGTTTGGACCCGGAGTCAACCCGGAGACTCCTGATAATTAACCCGGACACTCGGGATCATCCGGATACTCCGGATTGTCCTGGATCTCGGATCATCGAGTCTCCGGGCTAAATGTCCGGATCTCCGGATCTCCCGAGCAACCTTGAAACACAGCAGGCATAACTTTTTGATCCGGACTCGATTTCGACTAATTCGGACTTTTCCGGAAAGCTAAGAACGAGGGCTACACAACTAACAAGGTCTCACTATCCAAATCCCAAAGGATAAAAATTGACATCACAAGGAATCCAAGAGACCTACAACCCTCACTTTCCGGCACCACCAACACTTCTAACCCTCACACCAACCCACCTACACCTAGGTGAACAAAGTGTGACTTGGGTTTCTCAATCTTAGACAAGGATAGACCACTTTGAGCACTTGAGACTTGTCTAAGTGATTTCAACGATTGCATCCCTCTTAATCAATACTTAGACTCAAATTTAACACAAAATCTAAGTCTTACACTAAGCTTACATGCCGACTTCTTCCGGATGCACGGTGCATGATGACGCTTCCACAAAGATTGATGACGCCCTTCGTCTTGTCAACCTCGACGCGATTCACCTCATGAGACTCTCGTCCTCTCCGACCTTGACCTCGATCATCACCAAGACGATCCTCACGCCAAGTCGTTCTTGACTTAGTCCTCGGCTCTTGGTGACACCGCCTTATTTGACTTTGACTTGCTTGTCATCCTTCAAACCATCTTGGTCATCATACACACAGCTTTGGGACCTAACTCTTATCAAAGCACTCAGCAAACATATTAGTCCCACAAGCTTAAAAGATATATTGAATAAATTGATAATAACAAGTGTTTCATATCGAGAAGCATAATATGAATGGAAACACTTGACAATAGAAATATTCTCTGCTAAGTGCATCATGAAGAATATATGATTGATCTAACTGCACTAGAGAGATAATTGCAATATGAAGAATCAATTAAATCATGGCAAGGACCACATACTTTGCTTAAATGAAGCACATGATAGAATATACACGAATTGCACATGTGCAAACAATATTTGGAATGCGAGTAAATAATGTGATCCAATTCTAGATTAAACTTCACTAAGAGAGGTGCATTAGAAGATACACAACTAAGACATGTATGCACCAAGTCAATATGAAGCAATGAAGTTTAACTCTAGTTAACACAAGCATATTAAAAACAAAGCACATAATGAACTCAAATGAATATATATATGCACAAGCAATTATGACATGAATCAATGTGCACATATGAAATCAACAAGTTACTTAGAGTTCAATATGCATTTGCTAAAGAAGAATGCAATGACAAATATGGAAGGAATACCGAGATTGCATACCTCATTTTTGCTTAACCATCCCAATTGATTTTCCTCTAAAATAGATGAGACTAATATACAACTAGGCAATAAACATGTTAGTCTCATAACAATATAAACATATTAGAGGTTTGTCATTTGTTAAGCACTAAGTTAAGAATTTGTACAATTACATTGATTGACATTACATGCGTTTGTCATTAATCATTTGTCATTAATCACCAAAACAACATAAGTGCCTAGATGCACTTTCAAGATTGCTCGATCATACTTGATAAATCGGCTTGAGCGGGTGCGTATCGGCTTACCGATTCATATGACGAATCTCCGATAGGATTGATGCTTGGGAGTGCAGTCTTTTGAGTAACGCCACGGCGTGTTTTCTGGAAGCACCGTAGCATCATTTCCTCCAGAGCCGCTTTTCGGTCCTCGATTTCTTTTCGCTGCTCAGGGGTTAAATCGGCCATTTGAGGCGCGATTATAGCATCAATGTTGATATCGGCGGTGACCGCAGGCTTGTCGGTTGACGACATTCTTTTGTTGGTCCCACTGGGCGTGCCAAAATATGTTCGCGCAAAAAACGTAAAGGAGGGTTTTCGGCCTCGAACACACAAGACAAACGCCGGGTTTGTAGAGCATGCCAGTCAATTTGACCTGAAATTGACAAGGTAGAGTTTGTAATTTGATCGAAGCCGATAAACAAGGATCTATCGGCTTTTCGCTAGTCGGTAAGAACCGATTAGGGGATAACTAGATCAACCGGTTACAATACAAGGTAAAATCGGCTTCAAGAAGGCGATGCGCAACAAAACGAAGCAGATCAAACCTGGGTGAAATCGGCAAAAATCAACAATCGGCGATGCGCAACTATGTTGATTCCGTCGACTTGCAGAAAGATCTATGAGGCTAAAACAATGCAAAAGAAAAGCTTGTAAAAAGTAGATGTGTGTTGTTGGATTGATTGATGCCGGTTTCGCTTGACGTTTACCCTCTTTTATAACACACCTGGCCGACCCGAGTTGCATATAGATACGGTGCGTTTACCCGTATCGGCCTCCGGTCCGATTTCTTTTCCTTTTAGAAAGCAGTTCCTTTTAAAGTCGTTTACCGATTCCTTTTTATACGAATACTTCTTTTCCATTTTTAGACCGATTTCAATACATGCCGAATTTTGGTGCAAACACACATCATCTCCATGTTCATGCGCCAATCAATCGAGGCCAAGGTCACTAAAGTTTACCGCTAATGAGCCCATTCCTCTCCGTGGCCGTCGCGCCCACCTTGGCTTATTCAAGCCTAATCAATCATTCCCCTCTCTACAAACCACCAAAAATTATATAGAAATTTTATGGTGCATTATACTAGCAGTATATGGTGGTAGTAGAAATTAGATCTAACTATTGATTTGTTGAGGGTATTTCTACTACTTTACTACCGACAGAAGTATAAAAAAATACTAGCTAATCCGGTTCATTGGTTCGAAAAGAATGAACACCAATATTGAAATTATTCTATCGTAAAAGAGCTCAAACTTGAATCCCACTAGGACGACAACTGTAACATCCCAAAATTTGCTTTTTTTTTTGTTTTATTTTGCATTTCCTATTTTTGAGAATTTTCTAAAATTTATTTGATTTATTTAGAATTAATTTGAATTAAGCCTTTTGTTAAAAGTATTTAAGAATTTGAAAAGTTTAAATAAAGTTTTGTTAAAAATATTTTATTTGAGTTCTAAATGCCTTAAAATATTTTTCAAATTTTTTCTGGAATTTTTTTATTTTTATTTTGGCTTATTTGAATTTTTGAAATTTATTTAAATTATAAAACTCAAAAATATCCTAGAAGTGGGCCAAAACCCACTTGAGCCAGCCTAATCGGCCGAAAACCCACTGCCAGCTCGCGTCAGCCTGCATAGTGCAAACCCTGGTTCGTGCGGATCTAAGCCATAGGATCTAAATTCGATGCGGAGATTAAGCCATGTAAGTGCGCCATGACAACCTTTGGATGGTGATCGTGTGGCTGAGATTCATCAGGGTTAATAGAAACCCTAAGGTATCTTGCCGTTAGATCTCGTGCACGGTATGGATTGGTTCGCGCGTGATTGCATACAATCCATTCATCTTGAACGTGTATGGTTTTGATTGTGTCATCTTCGACGTTATCATCTCGGACTGCGCCGCCACCTGACTCCACAACGGTCACCGTGTTTTCCTCACTGTTCGCGCTGTATCCGGGCTGAACTCGTGGGCAGTTGTGCTTATTTAATGCACTACTCTCTCTCTCTCTCTCTCTCTCTCTCTCTCTCTCTCTCTCCTCTCTCATTTCTCGTGTTTTGCCGTTTTCGCCGCCACACAAAGCTCATTGGATTCTTCCTGTCATCGACGTGCCATTGCCAACCACTGAAGCTTTCTATCATCGTCGTTCAGCCACTGGTGAGCTCTTACCGTCTTCTGCCATAGCGTCACTCCCTACTTCATGCACCATTTGTCTATGTTGCATCGACTCGGACGTTGTGCAGTCGGACCATCACCGCCTGTTAGCTGCATCGCCACACTACCACCGGTTAGGGCATGTACAAAGGAGAGTTCAAGGGTGTCTCTTAGCACAATCATCCAAATAAAAAGACAGCAATAAATATTCCTCATACAATAGGTTTGTCTCTAAACACTGTCTCCCAATAAATAAGATGCTTTAAGTTCTTGTATGTGCTGCTTGATCAGGTGTGCACACATCCCTGCTTGCACACGTAAATAGCACTCAACAGGTAAACACATCACTGCTTTGCCCAAACACTTCTGCCAACTAACATTGCAATAGGAAAATCGGAGCTACTGCAGTCGCAAAACTAGTGATATGATCACCTTGAGTCCAAAACAGCACGATCTCAAAAAGGGATACGCATATGCAACAGCACAAGACAATAATTTGTTTCATTGTGGTGCTTAATATTAACATTACAGGGAAGAATGGTAATTAGTTTTGCAAAAGGGAGTCATATTTGAAGCGTCTAACCTATCGTTCCATCAAATCCTATAACACTATGCCACCACCTTCCCACAGATTCACCGGTAAGTGCTCCATCTGATGATTCTGGTTACAGCAAGAACAAAGCAGCCATCTAATCGTGCCCTCCGACAAAAATAAGGGACTCAACTGACCACTGAAATACTGTATCCAAAAGGGCTCTTAAGTATCATGCCACAGTTGTTGTACCCTGCATGTCATAAGCAGAAGAAACGCAGGTTAGCTCAGGTAACTGCTGCACCTCAATTGAAGTCGCCACTGCACACAATGTAACTGATAAAACAGATTCCTTATAGAAAATTTGCTGCTCCTACCACATGCATAATGTAGACATGTAGAAGTGTTTACAGGCATACAACATAAATTGTAGTGAACATACGAATTCAAGCTTGATACTGTCACATGCTTAAAAAGCGCATATCCATGTATGAAATGAACAAATTTTTGCACACAAGGAACAACTGTACGGAAAAAATGCTGATTATGGATGCTAACCAAAAAGATGTACAGAATTGGATGCAGCTCTGATCATACCTTTTCTTGAAGGGCAAGGTCAAACCTTGATAACATATTCAGCTCTAAAGTAATTCAGGAAAGAGCTTCATCCTCAAACACTTTAGTGCAGCTACATGTTCAGCTCTAATGTCGTCGGCCATCCCTGATGTGTCTTGTGTGAGCAAACATCTATAGGTTTCTAGCATCTTAGATTCTTTTTCATACAATTTCGCATCCTTGTGGTCGTTTGCTGCTAGAAGAGAAATCTTGGATGACTCAAGCTTGTCAGCAGAAAGCTTTTGTTGCATTTCAAGAACCTTGACACGATTGGAATTACAATCGGATTGAATTTTTTGAAACCTATCAAGGTCAACATCTATTGCAGACTCTTTTGACTTCCCTTTCGCATCATATGCACCCTTTTAGTCGTCATTCTATTGGGCGAGGAGCTCTACATCTTCCAAAATATCTCGTTCCGCCTCTCCATTGTCCACGCCTTCCTTTTATTTGTTTTCTTGTTGTTGTAAGCAATCCATTTAGCTTCGTTTCTAACAAAGATACCACACATCCATTAGCACAAAATGAGCCCCTTGGTTATCTTCCTCATATATCTTGTGTGCCTTGTCTATCCACATTTGGTCAGAATACCCACTAGTATATATCCTTCGAACCTTCACCCAAGCATCATGAAAGCAGTTAGTCCATCTATTAATCTTGTGCCACCTTTCCTTGACTTGTTTTTTGTTCCTCCATCTCTTTTTCTCCGTGGTCAGGTTGTATTCTTTAACAACGTCTGCCCAATATTTATCTCCTTTCTTATCATTACCATGAATGGGGTCAATGGAATGTTTAAGCCAAGAACTCATCTGTATATGGAAGAAAATAATTAAATAGGCAAGCTACAACCTAAGTTCACTATATATCCAAAAATATGTACCACTCTAACATCCTCATCCTGTGTCCAAAGCATTCGCTTGTCGATCCTAGCATCTTCATGTCCATCGTCACTCTCGACTTGAACATATTTATTCTTTGTATTCGATGGTGAAGCTTGTTTGCCATCCAATGGTTGTGGATCATTCAAAGGTGCAAAGTGGGATGGTGTTCCAACAAAGTGTGCATTCTGAGGGAGGGATAGCTGACTGTGCAAATAGCTCATGAAGCCACCGGAGCTGAAAAAATAGGCATAACCCAAGATATGATTAGATTGCAACATATCTGAATTACATGCAATTATTGAATAAGAAAAAATGGGAGACACTGCAAGGTCCCTATCAAAATTCCTAGCAAAAGAATGGATACTCCAAATATACCTCCACTTGCAAGCATTCGACATGCAATCTGTAGAATATCCTATAATTAACGAGAGCTCTCATTTCAAAATCATCTTAATCTTCTGTGGTCTAGACTGCAACATATCCAAATCTTATGTTTTTAACCAATTGTGTAAATTCTTACATAAACCTATAGTACAATTAATTGCTATGTCAGGAAAAGGTAATAATTCTTCAACTGAATTTTTATCAACTGTACTCCAAAAAGACTCTTTCAAATAGTTAACATGTCCAAAAGTAGTAAAATAAAACTGTAAGTCAACTAGCTGCTCAGAAAAAAAATACACGTGAATCGAGTTTTCAGCAAAGACTACAAATCATCTTGCCCCTTGTGTTTTTTTACAAACATAGGAAACATAGGAAAATATTAAGGAAACATAAAAAAAAGGAAAAATACAGTCAATGCAAAAGGTTTGCCTTTTGATTCCGTCATGCAAAAATACTATTGGCAGAATACTATACTTTGGTTGAGATGTAAAATCTGGACTAGAAATGTAGATTGTAGTGCTGTCAATTTGGACTTTGGCTGAACACGATCACACGCAGGAGAATTCATGGCTGAATCTTGTCTACAAAAGAGTTGGTGCAGCTATTCTGTAGTACTTCTATGCTAGAATCTGGATGCAGACATCTCACATTTATGAAATGACTTTGGATCCTTTTTCCTGATGAGAGTGCAAACTCGAATCAAGAACAAAGATATTAAGGGAAAGAAAACCAACCTAGCCATTGATGGATAAGCGATGAACAAAATGGCAATGATACTTAAGAAGCAAACACTAGCATCTACAAAAATTTACTTCTGTTACTCCAGTCAGCATTACAATTCTCATAGCATTCTACAATTTACATAGCATTCTACTGGTGAGCAGATCAACTTCCTTAGCATTCTACAATTGTTAATGCATTTAAGAATTCTCCAATTATTCATGAAATGAAGAAAATGTTTGCATATACAACAATTTGACTTCCAGAAAGAGTAGTGTTATGATTTTAGACTTCGACAAAAGCAACAGGGAAGGTTTCAGTATTGAAGATGCTATTCCAAAATGTATTCCAAAATGAAATTAGCATATACCTATGTTCTAACAAACCAAGCTGCTAGAGCATTTTTAAAGATGCTATTCCAAAATGAAATGAGCAGCACAAACAGTCAAATGTCTCCAAATGAGCAACACATACATTCATCAAGTTCAGTTCAGATCTGATCATACAAAGGTCCAAATGAAAACAATCCTACAGACGGCACTGTCTCCACCAGAAATGAGCAGCACAAACAGGCAAATGTAATCATTCACTAATTAAGTTACACTACCAATTTTTAAACAACAAACTTACCTCTGTTGCATGAAATCCGCCATGCTCGTCGGAGTAGCTGGTGAGATTGGGCTACCCCTACCGCCGATGCCGGTGTCCCACCTAGCCGACGGAGAAGGGATGAAGCCGGAGGAGGATCCAGGTGCTACGCCAACTGATGTGCTGGAGTGGGTGGTTGTGGAGGCGAAGGCAACCATGGCAGATGCAAAGGCGGCGGCTGTGGCAGAGCTAGAAGTGCATGGATGGCTGGCGGCGGAGGAGCCAATCCCAGTGACCGAACGATGTATGGCGCTGGCAGGTTTACGGGGGGGCGCTGGGGGTTCCTCCTGCGGCCGAACCATGGCGATCTAGGGTTTGTGGAGCACTTGTTTGGGCGATTGTGCGAGGAGAAGCGGGAGAGGAGAGGGCGATTGTGCGAGTAAAAGCGGGAGAGGAGAGGAAAAGAGTCGCACCATTCTTCGCCGCTCCGTCGCTCGGATTTCGCGGGAAATCGCTCGCGCCGCATGGGATTGGCGTCGATTTAGGGTTGGAGACGGGAGAAGGCGACGGCGCGCGTACAACGCAGATGCAGCGGGCTTTGTGGCGTTGGAAGTGAAGCCCGGAGACGTTGTTTCGCGAAGAGTCGTCTCGTTCGTTTTTTCCCCAAACCGTCCGCCACGTCACTGCAATCCTGCCAACTCAGCTCTAAAGACCGGGTAATTTAAGGGCGTTGTACATGCCCTTAGTCGTGATGCCTCCACCGTCAATGCCAACACCTTGATCACCTCACTGTCATCAGAACCGAGGCAGCGCTGCAGAAGCTGAAGCGTCGCCCTGCACCGAAGTCGCTACTGATGTTATCCAAGACGTCGGCAATGATGTCATCACCTAGCGGGTCCCATGCGTCAGTGAACTGCAGATGTGTGCACCGGGTCCATGGTGGACTAGATTAAGCCATGGACTTGGTTCACAAAATCCAGGCCCACTGTTAGTGAGATAGATTAGTGTTTAGATTTTCTTTTATATGATTAAATTGGTTAATTTGTGATGTTAGCATGATGTCATAATTTCTTTTCCCGTAGGAAAATAATTTGGCTGAATTCCAAAAATAGTCGTGATGTCACCGTGACGCCATAAATCCTATTTTCCAATCGAAAAATAATTCTAATAATTAAGGTTTATTCTTTTCAGTATTTTTTTATTTCAAACTTTGGAGAGCTCATTTTCTCTCGTACAAACTCCGATTTGAGGTGATTTTAGTTCCTAAAAATTTATCAAATTGAGCTCTATTTATTGGTGAATTTTATTTAATTTTTGGAGCTCAATTTGCTCTCAATTTTGGTGTTTATTGCTTTATTTATTCGCTACACGTAGACGTTGAAGTACCCGAAGTGCTCGTGGGCAAGGAGCCAACTCAAGAGCAAGGTCCAGAGCAGGAACAAGAACTTTTCTAAGGCAAGTTATACTTTAATCATGTTGAACCCAGTTTTTAAAAGTTACATTTCTTTAAACTATTACATGCTAATTCAAATATAATTGTTTCAATTAATTTGGTATTAGCTATTCCACCCAATTGAACTATGCCTACCTTTTCACTTGTATGCCAAAATTCATTTTCCACCCTAGAATGGTTCTTTATTAGTTGCTAGCTATTAATTGTCAACATGGGATGGATAGAACGTATTAGTTTGCTTAACCATGCAATGGTTCAGTGATATCAATTTGATAATACAAAATTAATTTGCTTGATGGAATATGGAACATATTTATGAAAAGATGTGTCAGGTGTTGTCACACAATGTTGATATTGTTGCTGGCACGTGGTGCATGGTAATCAACTGGTGTGTTAAAATGATTTAGACTGGGGCATGTAGCAAGAGTTGCGGACTATAGTGGGCCAGTGTGGCATTGGGTTGATATGATAACATCATATATGAGTGATGGTGAGGTGATTTTCTATGAAAGATGTGATGGAAGTCTTGCCTCGGTCAATTAAAGACTTAACCTGGCAAGCCTCTGAACTGGGCCAAACTTGCAATCACATGTCTGGTCGTTCAAAGGTCTTATATTCAATAAATTAGTCTTTTAGTATATTTTCGATGCGTATGATTGTGATATTCATCTATATTGAGACTGTGTGCACTAGCATAATCCTAACTAGTGTAGTATACACAAAGGGTCTGAATTTGCATATTCGAGTCACAACAACCACATCCATCCATCGTGAACCCTTACCGCAACTACCCTCCATAGCCCTTGCTAGGCACATCGCAGTCATGCGTGAAGGAGGCAAGCACCACTGTAGTGGCGTCAATAGGAGGACACGGAGGAAACATGGGCAGGGAGAGGCGGCTATGGGAGGATGCTGTAGCATGGGAGAGGAGGAAACGGCAACCAGTGGGTATAGGATAGGAGAGGAGCAAAGGAGGAGATGGTGTTGTGCAGGAGACGTGGTGGCACCGAGGAAAGAAGGGGAGGTGGAGAGAGCACGTGAAGAGGAGGCAGAGGCGGAGATGAAGGGGAAAGGAGGGGAGCGCACGGGAAGCGATGGTGTGTGGTGGGGTAGGGAGGCAGATCACGTTAGGAACTGAAGTATAAAAAAGATGGCTGAGGGAGGCTATACGAAGAGTCCAATTGCTATTTTGCCTCAATGGTACAATGGCTACTACACTCTGAGAGAGGCTCACAGGTTTTAGTGAAAGTGCAAGTGTCGGTGTATTTTACACCAGGGTGCCCACTACACTTTAGTAAGAGCCGCTAGCGGACAGGTGGCGACCAGGCCACACCGCTGGCGGTCAGCTGAGTGACCGCCCACGGGCAGGTGGTGACCAGTCCACGTCGCTGGCGGTCAGCTGCGTGATCGCCCGCGGGCAGGTGGCGACCAGGCCACGGCGGTCACCAGTGATGGCGACAGGCAGCGGGTGATCACCGCGCGTGGCGATGCCACGCCCGGTCGTGATCGCCCAGCGGACACGTGGCGATCAGGCCACGCTGCTGGCGCTCAATTCCCGAGGCCACTTAGCGGCCCATGCAGCTACACAGGAGGTCAGAGACATTTAATGCGCATCGTGCGCATTAAATGGGGATAATGAAGGCCACAGTATGGCGGCGTGTGTTCCCAACGCGCGCCATGATGGTAAATGACGTCATGGTGCAAGTTCCCACTCCAGCAGAACGGGTGACGCCGGCAGGTGCGAGGCCCGAAGCGGGGGATAGGATAGTTGCGCCAGAGCATTAAATATGCTGCAAGAACAGTGACGGGCGCATTAATTGCAGTCTGTCCGGTGTATTCAATGTACTGCCTTTTTGTAAACCCCATGCGTCCCAGCCAACCGAGATATAAAAGGTAACTGGGGTGCATGGGAAGGGGGGTTCGGTGAGTTCTTCTTCCTCTTCTCTGCCAGTTCATCTCTGGAGACGGGCTAGTCCCAACGAGGCGGTTTGAGCGATTTCCCCCAAGAGCATAATCCAGAGCAATCCCAGCAGGACTAGGGCTTTTACTCGTAAGGAGGGCCCGAACCTGGATAAACCCTAGTGTCTTCTTGTGAGCTTCGTTCATTCTCTTTCCGCTGTGTCTGGAGCGATCCCCACGAAAGCCCCTCATTCGGACTTCTCACACCCCGTTCGGGAAGGGGTCTGTTAGCTTATACGCTGACAGCAAGTGAATTATTGGCCCTAGTACATACAGATGTATGTGGACCAATGAGCTCGAGTACTACAGGTGGGTTTTAGTACTTTGTAACTTTTACAGATGACTTTAGTAGATATGGATATATCTACTTAATGAGGCATAATTTGGCACCCTGGATCTACAATCCGGAACACCCCGTGTATTTTTGTACTAGTCCCAAATCAGTAGCTAGTACGTACAGTCAAACAGTGATGAATCAACAACCATATCATGATTACACATATCTAAGTAATAATAACACCAAATAAAAGCAAAGACCTTATGGTCGAGGTTTACCATTACTGCCTTTACAAGCTAAACAACTTGAATAACTGCAGCGGAAGAAGATAACATCAAGTGGTGACCCATCCATATGCCCACAGCCAATCGAGTAGGGTGCGCGTCCTAGTCCTTGGAATCTCCTTTGACAGCTTCAATCACTTCTGAGATATGTTTAGAATGTAGCATGTGAGTACATAAAATACTCCGCAAGTCTGGGAAAGATGCACAATGCATGGCTATTCAAAGATGGCTTATTATGGTTCTTTTGCACAAAGCAACACTTTCATAAACTTTACATATAATATTTTCACAAAACCGTTTTAACAATTATTTGTACAGTTGAAATTTTTTATAACTCTGGTGAAGGTTCTAGCTACCAATCACTAGTAAACAGGCTCTATCCGCCACATTTCAAAAAGATCAGTGTTCAATCCATCCACATGGCTTTGTTCGCCATGGTTCACAAAAACAGGTTCAATCCACCTATCTAGCTCTAGCCACCATAAGCAAATCCGAGAGTTCTAACCACTCCCAAATCCCAAAATATCAGTTTTTTTAAACAAAAACAAAGTCTACCAATATGAAAGCATTCTTTGCTTGCCCTTGACCGTAGGCACGGCTATTCGAATAGTTTTACATTATGCATATGTGTACAGCATAACCCACAAGACATGACCTTCCCTTTTTGCCTCTGGATTAACACACTTCCTTTGGTGTGTCGGCAGATAGATCATGACAAGGCCTTTACAATGCATCTACCTAGCCTGACTCCACCCGCAGAGGTTTCACCGCTGTTAGGGTTCTATCCACCCAGTACAGAAGCCCCCTCTTGCGCCGTGTGGGAAAAACGACTTGCCTCCATCCGGCACCCACATTCCACCATCTGGTGAGGTCAAAGCTAGGTCTGTACAAATTATTTAGCTAGGTCGTGCCCACTTTGACATGTGGTTGAACGGTTATGCTCAGAATGGACAATCATAAGCGTCGATCCTTAATTGACATGGGTCCTTACTTGACCAGTGCTCTATCCCGCACCCGCTAGACAAACCGTTCTGTCCAAGTCTAAATCATTTTTTATTTTATTTTGATTTTGAAAACCAACGGCAATACCCTTTTGCCTATAATTTCCAACACAAGTTTTCAAGAGTTAAAAGAAATTCCCACCCATAGGTGCATACTGACCGATTGCAAGTCTAAGCATTTCTACCGAACTATTCTATTCCACCAACAACTTATTTATACTCTTCAATTCTCAGCATTGATAAAAAATTATTATAATTAATTCTGTACCCTCCAAAATTCATGAGGTCACCAAGATCCCCCATTATTATCATGGCATTATATAATCCAGCCTAATTTACTCCAATAAGTAGAGTCTATATCATGTGCCATCATGACTCCAAAATTATGCTAAGCTACTAACCTTATTGTATATGAATTAGTTTCCTCAAAATATGAGTCACTATTGATTATCCAACATCCATACATGGATTAATCTTGTAATCTACTTAATTCACATAGAATATTTCATATTCTCAACCTCAAGCATCTTTTAAGAAAGATTCCATAAAACCAAGATTTCATTAATTCATCGACAAAAGTGGTTTCCATAACCAATGATACCAAATTGACTAAATAAATCACACTTATTCTGCATTATTCAGATTTCCACATAAATGGTTATTGTAAGACCATATTTCCATAATCATCCATCTCTTAATGAACCCCTGTATTAATTTTCCTATCAAACTCTAATAATCCAATTTACTTCACTCATAATGTTTTCTAACTCCAAATCTTCTGCGATACTATTTTATCAACCCAAGGCATCCAACCTATACAATTTCCATGCCCATGCTATTTCCACAAAAAAATATGCATTGTATACTAATCCACTAGCCCACCACAATTAACACTATGATTTGTTAAGAAACCCCAAATTCTTTTTTTAATCATCACTTTCACTGAATCAACGTCTCAATACTAATTCTCTAACGATCTCTAATATTCAAAGAAGCTCTAATTAAATTTGGTTCTGGATCCGAATCACCATTAATAGATCAATTTCATAATAACTACCCCTACATCAACACTAATATTCATTTGACTCCAATTTACAATCTATATTATTTGTTCCATCCAAAATGTCATCCAAATAGTTATTCTCCTAATCAAAGAATATTTACTCAAAAGTATTTATTATGGTGGATTACTGTGCTAGGGCGACAAAGGATAGTGGATAACAATATCAAGGAGGTCTAAACAATAGGTATAACTAACCGCCTAATGTTAACATCATCCTTTTTAGATAAATAACAATGTAATTTATAAAACATTATAAATATTTATAAACCATGTGATCAACATGCGTCAAGGAGACTTGCCTTCGCTGAAGAGGAGAGACGTGTCGCTCTGCTGGACTAAACTTTCTTCGGCGGCGACAGCGGCTTATTCAACTACGCGCAAAACAAAGCAACAAATAAATAAAATAAAATAAATATAAAAATTATAAAATTAGTACTGGCAGATAGAGGATGATTTTAAATGAATTTAGGAATTTGAATCACTCGATTCGGAGTTACGACGTAAGAGAACGAGCCTTTTGAACCTCTCGCCGGACTTGGAGAAGAAATGGCTGCCGGCAGAGTTCCGGTGATCAAATTCAAAATCTGATTTTACTAGATGTAGAGGACACTGAGAGGAAGCTCTAGTAAAAATTTGAGGCCAAATGGAGGTTGGGAGTCACCGGGAGAGCTCGCCGAAAGTTCGTGGTATTTCGGAAAGAACGGCTTCTACAAGGAGATCCGTAGGTTAGATTGGAGAAATTCCTATTGGGTTGTGTAGGGAATGTTGAAAGGATTCTAGGGTTCAATTTAGAGGATGATCGGACTAGCGAATCGCCAAGAAACGCTCGTTGAATTTATGGTTGGAATAGTAACCGAGTTCGCCAGACTAAATGAGTTGAAACGGATGCATTAATTTCGAGTTTTACTGTAACGCTAGGTCCACTGTAGCTAGCGGGTCACCGAAGAAAGTGGATCTGGTTTAATGAACAGTAATCATTTTATTTAATTCCGAAAATAGTTAATTTTCCATTAAAATCCAAATTAAATCCGAAAAATGGCAAATAAATTCTCATAAATTTGGGAAAAATGAAGAGACAACGGTTTCAACAATAAAAGCATGAATAAATATTTTTAAATAATATATTATTATTATTTTTCAAGCAGTAATTAGTTTTTAAATGCTAATAATACTTTTTAATTTGGAAAAATAATAGGACAGCTCCAAAAATTCTAGAAAAATTCCGAGAATTTAACTAGAGCCTTTTGAGCTTAATAAAATTATTTACACTTTATATTTATACATTTTTTTGTTTTAAAGAGTTACAAAAGCAGTAAAGTCTTTTAGAAAATAGCAAATGTTGTTAAAAAATTTGGAAAAAATTCACAGAAATTCCCATAGAGATTTTTAACCTAATTAATATTTTTTATATATAATTTTTATTTTTATCTTCTTAATTAAATTAATATTTAATAAAAGAACAAAAAATGGAGACGATGAATAGTAGTGGGCTAATGGGCTTGGCCAATTAGGGAGAAATGAATTTTGAATTTTTGAGAAATTTTGGAATTTGATTGGAATTTCAAATGAGGTTTGGAATTGAATTTTGGGTTGCGAAGTAGATTTCATATTGGAATTTAACTGAGGGAAAAGAATTATATTTGAAATTGGAAATTAAATTAGAATAGAGTTATGATTTTTCGGATGGATATGGAATAAATTCTATTTTCGGTGGAGAAGGGATGCCAGGATAATTAAAACTCCAAATAAAATCCAAATCTTTAAATTAAATTTTGACAAAAGAGCCAAAAATGGGGATGTTACACATAAATCTAAAACCTTTGAAAAGTTCAAAGAATTTCAGAACAAAGTACAAAATCAACTTGGCAAAACTATAAAACACCTACGATCAGATCGTGGTGGCGAGTACTTGAGCCAAGAGTTTGGTGATCATCTAAAACAATGTGGAATCGTTTCGCAACTTACTCCACCAGGAACGCCTTAATGGAATGGCGTATCTGAACGATGGAACCGAACTTTGTTAGATATGGTTCGGTCAATGATGAGCCAAACAGATCTGCCATTATCCTTGTAGGGTTTCGCTCTAGAGATAGTTGCGTCCACATTAAATAGGGTCCCATCAAATTCCGTTGAGAAGACGCCATATGATATATGGACTGGGAGAAGTCCCATGTTGTCATTTCTCAAGATATGGGGATGTGAGGCTTATGTAAAACGTTTACAATTAGATAAACTCGCACCTAAATCAAAAAAATGCTTCTTTGTGGGGTATCCTAAAGAAACAAAAGAATATTACTTCTACAAAAGAAACAAGAACAAAGTTTTTGTTACTCGAAATGGTGTATTTTTGGAGAAAGAGTTTCTCTCAAAAGAAATCAATGGGAGTGATGTGTGACTCGATGAAGTTCAAGAATCACATGATTATATTCAAGCCACCACTGAACCTTCACAAAATGTACAAAGTGTTGTACAACCTATGGAAGAGACACCAGCCCCATCTAGGTCAGGAAGGCCGTGCCATGAACCCATAAGATATGGACATGATATATTATTTTTGGACAATGGTGAGCCCATGACTTATGAAGAAGCGATGATGGACCCAAACTCCGAAAAATGGCTTGGAGCCTTGAGATCCGAAATTCAATCCATGCATGACAATCAAGTTTGGAACTTGGTTAATCCTCCTCATGGTGTAAAAACCATAGAATGCAAATGGATTTTCAAGAAGAAGATAGACGTGGATGGAAATATTCAGATCTATAAAGCACGGTTGGTGGCAAAGGGTTTCAAACAAGTTCAAGGAGTTGACTATGATGAAACTTTCTCACCGATAGCCAGGCTTAAGTCTGTCTGGATCATTTTAGCTATTGCTGCATATTTCAATTATGAAATATGGCAAATAGACGTCAAAACAGCTTTCCTTAATGGGAATCTATCTGAGGATGTATACATGATTCAACTAGAAGGTTTTGTTGATCCTAAATATGCTGAAAGGGTATGCCAGCTTCAAAGATCCATTTATGGGTTGAAGCAAGCATCTCATAGTTGGAACATTCATTTTGATGAAGTAGTCAAAGGGTTTGACTTCATCAAAAATAAAGAAAAGCCTTGTGTTTACAATAAGAATAGTGGGAGCGCACTTGTGTTTCTAATCTTGTATGTGGATGACATATTATTGAACGAGAATGATATTCCTATGCTTGAAGATGTTAAAACTTCATTGAAAAGAAGTTTCTCAATGAATGACTTGGGAGAAGCATGTTATATCTTGGGCATAAAGATCTATAGAAATAGATCAAAAAGGTTGATTGGATTAAGCCAGGAAACGTACATTGACAAGGTATTGAAGAGGTTCAATATGCATGAATCCAAGAGAGGTTTCATACCAATGTCACATGGCATGAGTCTAAGGAAGAATCAGTGTCCTTCAACAACTGATGAGCGAGACAGGATGAGCAAGATTCTATATGCTTTGACTATTGGGTCTATTATGTATACCATGGTCTGTACACACCCAAATGTCTCATATGCTCTAAGTGTCAGGAGCAGATACCAAGCGGATCCCAGTGATGATCATTGGATAGCCGTGAAAAATATCCTAAAGTACTTGCGAAGAACTAAAGATATGTTCCTAGTTTTTGGAGGTGAGGAAGAACTGGTTGTAAAGAGTTACAACGATGCAAGCTTCTAAACTAACAAAGATGATTTTTGATCGCAATCCGGGTTTGCGTTTACACTAAATGGAGGAGCGGTAAGCACGGTGGCTGACTCTACAACAGAAGAGGAGTACATTGCGGCTTCAAAGGCCACAAAAGAAGCTATGTGGATAAAGAAGTTTATCTCAGAGCTTGGTGTGGTCGCTAGTTCCTCTAGTCCAACAGATCTGTATTGTGATAATAGTGGTGCCATTGCACAAGCAAAAGAGCCTAGATCACATCGGAAGTCCAAACACATATTCTGACGCTTTCACCTTATTCGCGAGATTGTGAATAGAGGTGATGTGAAGATATGCAAAGTACATATGAAAACTAATGTGTCCGATCTGTTGACGAAGCCACTACCATAGCCTAAGCATGAGGCACACACGAGGTCTATTAGTATTAGATACTTAACTGATCGACTCAAGTGCAAGTGGGAGATTGTTAGTGTTATGCCCTTGAGGCAGTCATATAGATGATTGTAGCATGACTATGTTTATGAATAATAATATGATTATTGATCCAATGAATGTATATCATTATATTGATCAGCAAAATGTGACTTGCTTATGAAACACTTTACTTATTGATATAGTTCTATAAATATCTCTGATCAGATATCGTCGTAGAGCACAATGATGAATAGATCAGCACATGTACTGATAGATGATCATGTTTCATAGATCATGGGATATGGAGATATCATCAATACATTGTGAATGCATGTTGAAGAACATGGGTTAGATAGACCTGCAATGGGACAATACGAAAATGTTACATTCTTATGTGTCATCAGTGCATCTCATACATAGTAGATGTATGATCCTTAGACCTGAGATTGTCACATTCCCTACATGTGTAATAGTTTACCTTAGGGTTACCAAACACTATTTCCTAACCGGATAGTTATAAAGGTTGCTTTCATGTTTACTATGAAACATGCAGAGGGAAGTGAGCAGTCAAGATGGAATTTGCCACTCCAGTGTAACGGAGATATATGTCTAGACCACTCATGTGATATGATTAAGGAAGTGCATGGCCATGCCGTGATTGAGTAGTCAATCACAACTTATTAACATATCACGAATACGAGAGATGGATTGAATTGTCAAAGGATGGCATGCTTCTTGTCTTGAGTTCAATCTTCATATAGTTTGGCAAAAGGATTATAACATGAGTACTTTTGATAGGTTCTGTCCGATTTGATCATTATGCGTTTGGGAGTTGGCATGCCCTGCAAGGAGCCGCTACCGACTATTGGATTGGAAAAGAGTTTTTCGAATCTATGTCCAAATGTACATGAACCTACAAGTTCACACACTTAACGGGCTGAGACACATAAATTCGGATTGGATCCATAATTAATGGACCTCGTAGGCTTAACGCGCTGATGGGCCCTGGCTTAGGGTTTCATCATGTGGCTATACATGAAGAGGAGAAGGGTGGGCATGCATAAGAGATTTTCGTCTAGAGCCCTAGCCTCCACCTCTCGTGGCCCCTACCGAGCAACATGGTGCTTGCACACCAAAACACAGTGTTCCATCCCCGAATGTGAGGACTGCTGTGGTGACGCTGCTGTGACTGCGGTGTGGAGAGGACGAACTACTTCATCGACACGACGATTACGACGTGTGAAGGACCATGTGGAGGTCCATCCATATTTGTGATGAGTATTTGACTTTATTTGAGCAAGGTGTGCTCATGTTTGAGTTTGATTTGAATCAGAATTCAAAAGGAAGCAATTTGGGTTCTGTTGGTCTCTTGTGGTACTACCGACTTTTGGCTGGCGGTAGAACCGACTAATGAATGAGACATGATTAATTGTTAGCATTTGTGTTGTTCATTGCATATTATTGGACAATGCTATGTGATGGTTTTCCTTGTCTTTGATGGTTACAGGACGACGGTGCTAGGTCATGGTGAGGCGGATGATGACCGGGACTAGGCGAGGTGCGTCGGAGGTCCAGACGGTTGGAGATCGCCGAAAAATGATCGGAGACGGAGTCCGGGCAAGTCAAAGAAGATAAGAAAAGGGGATGATACTAGCTAGATGCCACGAGGATCGATGAGGGCCGTTAGATCGCGGTCTAGTTGATAGGATAGCGGGTCTAGTAGTATGCTTTGAAAACCGTGCAAGAAAACCCATTATGTGTGTAGGGTTTTGGGTGTCCCTTGCATGGTGGAGTGAGTGGGTTAATCCTAGCCCTTGGTGGAGTGCCCTTGGGTTTGAGACTCATCCAAGGGTGGTAGGTGGCCCAAGAGCAGTATAAATAGAGGGGTAGAGGGAGGCCTCCATGCCCATTCATTCTTGGAGTTGTTGTGTTGCTCATTTGAGCTTTGCCGACATGAAGTGAGCATTTGTAATCACACATATCTGAATGAAATAAAAGCTCCAAAATCCAAATTTATTTTCTCGCAATTTAATTCTTGCAATTTACATTATGTCTTTACTTTCGGCATTTACTTTCATGTATTAAATTCAGCATTTACATTCCCGTATTTACATTTATGATTGCTGGATTTTGTTCTTGACTTGAGCGATTCACATTCACCTCCTTCTACATTCTATTTGGATCTTCGCTCAAGATCGAGTCCATTTGCCAAAGTTTGTATGCCGCAATAGTTTATTTGTCAAGTTTCTATTAAGATCGCAAATCTGTCCAGAACTTGTTCTTCGCGCAGCAATCAGTCTTTGATTTGTAGAAAAATCTAGAAATATCATTTTTGAGTTTTTCTTGTTGGAGAATGTGAGGGACTCATATATCCATCTATGAAAAAAATTTGGAGTCCATTGATTGCACCGTTTGGGAGCTATGAAGTGAAAACCGATCCTCAAATATTCTGATCGAAGTTCTTGACTGTTTGTAGTCCGTGATTTTTCCTGGTTTTTATACATGGCTTTTGTGGTTGATTTTTGGTGGAGTATTTCACGACTCATCTGCTTATAGGGAGAAAAATTATCAAAAATTTTGGAGCAACACAAGTCCACCCACCACCTGCTCCAAGTGGGGACCATTCCTGAAAAAATCTACTTTTGCTTTTCTAAAAGAGGCTTTTTGTGATTATGCTTGATCTCTTTTAGAAAAGAAGTCTTTGAATTATTTCCTATTTATTTTGGACACTTAACAACCAGGATTGTGATTTACAAATCCCTCATAAGATTCATGGTTCTCATTCATGCAAACTAGGGATACACATAGTTGTCGAGTCGTTCCGGTTTTTGCGAGTTTCGCTAATTTGAGGAGCACCGGTTTCCTTGCGGGATTGTTTTGAGTACTTTGAGTGGGGCAAATTTTATTTGAGATCATTCACCCCCCCTCTGATCGCCATCTCGGTATTTCAATTGGTATCAGAGCCAGTTTTGCTCTTTTATAGATCTTTACCGATCTCAAGAGCCATGGCGACAGATGTCGGGACCCAAATTTGCAAATCCGAACCCTCTATATATTCAGCACTAGTCCAGGATCACGCTAGTGCACATAGTCTCAACATCGGTATATATCACAGTCATACTCAACGAAATAGTAAAGTACTTCATTAAAAGGAAATATAACTAGTTGCTCGACCTTATGGTCAAGTTACAAAAGTACGCCTCGCAGGGCGAAAACTTATTAAAATAACCAATTGCAGCGGAATGTAAAGAAAACACGTGGCACCAACCAATATGCCACAGGCAACTGACTGGGCTCGCTCCCTAATTAGACGGCTCCTCCTGAAGCTCCTCTTCCAAAGCTGGTGTTGCTTCTTCTTCAACTGGTGTTGTATTTTGTAAGGGGTGAGTACTTGGTACTCAACAAGTCTTGCACAGAATGCAAGCTAATATGCTACATGCATGGCACATTACAAAGGATACGCTAACATATTCATTTGCAGTGAAACAACATTTATGAATACAGTAATAGATTGCAAAGCAGTAAAACAATAATGTAGATAATAACTTTCACAATAAATTGCACAAGTAAAACATTTCACAATCCTAAGTCCAATTCAACATTCCAAACCTAAGAATTTTTCGAAGACCAAGTTATTTTCATGGAAGTCTAACCCTTGGCTGTAATCCCCGAGCAGTCTCCAATACCGTGGACTCGGCTATTCAAATAAGTTGACCACTCTGTAGAGGTTATATACTTTACCCACAAGATACCGTCAAACACCACCTAGGCGAGTGACCGTAACAAAGCCATTCCAAAGCTACTTCTAGACCCGATACTGCCCGCTGAGGTTTCAACACTGAAGGGACTGGTTACCACACTCAGGGCCCCCCTCTTGCGCCTTGTGAGTTATCACCCATACATCTGGAACCCACACCACCATGACAGTACCAAAGCCTAGGCATCACAATTTACTCAACTAGGTCTGTCCCATTACAGACTTGTGGTTGTACGAAAGACTCAGTTCAAAAGATTGCAATGTTAAGTCCTTAGGGTGACCAAGGCAAGACTACCAAAGTGCCCATAAATACTCCACAACCATTCAAAACCAACTCGACCGCCCAGTTGCCACTCTTGGCCCACCAGAAACAATCTAGCCACTTGCCCTAGTCTAAACCATTTTGTCAATCCCCCAGTTGGTTACCATGCACCACGTGCCATCAACATCATCATCAACAACACATGACACTTTCCAAAACAGGTTCCATATCTCATTAAGTCAGCATTAGTAATTGATCCTCCAAAATCATGTTATGACTACGTGGCAGGGCTAAGCATTATACAACAGCGGTCTAGTTACCCATGTTGGCAATTTAATAATGTCCAATTAAATAATCCACAACTAGGGTGATAAAGGGTCCATGGCACATAATTAAATAATCAAGGTGTCATACAGCAACTAGGCATTTATCTAATTCCTAGAAATATTATAAGCATTTTATAATTAATTTAGCATGCAATAATTTGAATCAAATTAATTTTTCAAAAGTGGGAGCAATATGATCAAAGCATAACTTGCCTTCAAAAAGTACTTGTTCTTGGTCTTGAGTTGGCTCCTAGGTCAAGATTTCACCTTCGAAGCCTTCGGGTACTTCAACGTCTACTCGTAACGTGTGCAAATAGCAATAAATGATTAAACAATAGACAAAAAGTGCCCAAAAATTCAAATAAAATTCATAAACAGAAAGAGCACAATTTTATAAATTTTTAGAAATTTGAATCATCCAAATCGGAGTTAAAACACAAAAGTTATAACCGTTTAAAGTTTGAAAAATCAATTAAATAAATATAAACAGAGGAAAAACTCATGTCCAAAAATTAAATAAAATTCACCATTAAGTGGAGCTCAATTTTATAAATTTTAGAAATTGGAATCACCTAAATCGGAGTTAAAACGCAAAAGTTATAAGCGTTTGAAGTTTGAAAAATCAAATAAAAGAATAAACCGAATTAATTCATTTATTTTTCTATTGAAAAATCCGATTTATGACGTCATCATTGTGTCATCCGGTCTATAGACCTGGTCCACGGCTCTGGCTCGGTCCACCGTGGACCCGGTCCACGGGTGCACGTGTCACTGACACGTGGGACCCACTCGGATGACATCATTGCTGACGTCATCACGCTCGGCCGAAAAGCCCTGACAGCTGGGCCCCACCGTGACATCATCATGATGTCACGGATGATATCACCGCACAGTGGGCTGAGCCGCTGACACGCGGGCCCCACGGTGACGTCACGCGTGACGCCAGCGTCGCCCACATGGAACACGACTATTCGGCTCCCGGCCACGTGGCTTGATCCGGGCCGTCGGTTTGAAATCCAATAGTCCGGATTAGATCTGGATCCCGCACGTTGTGATCAACGCGGTTGATCTGGACCGTTCCATTCGAATCGAACGGCTGAGATCCAATCGGGTTCGGCCGCATCAAGGGTGACGTGGCATGACCCGGCGTGCGACACGCGGCACGATCTACGTCGTTCGATCTTTGATCGAACGGTTCGGGTTGAATCTAATGCTACAATGTGGATCGAATCTAACCGTACGATCTAGATCTAACGGCTGAGATCTAATCTAGCACGGTGCAGTCAAAGAGGCCACGTGGCTAAATCTAAAGCGTTGGATCTAGATCCAACGGTTAAGATTAGATCTAAAAACCGTAACGTGGAAATTACTTATGGGTGACGTGGATGAATCTGAGCAGTGCGATGAAGATCCAACGGTGGAGAGAGCTCGTGGTTCCGGTGATGGCGTGGACGACGACACACCAAACGGCGTTTACGTGGTTCTCTGGCGAAGTGGATGGTACTCCCATGTGGGCCTCGTCGCAATGGTCCCGGATCTGACCACCAACACGGTGGAGGACGGCGGCGGAAACTTGCCAAAACCGAAAGCTAACTCTAATTAACTACCTCGAGCAATCGCGTGCACAGTAAGGCTCTACTGGCGGCGGCTAGGGCAACGGGAGCGCTAGGCGAAGGCGATCCTCGGGCACGCACCCACACATTAAATACCAGCTCGGACGTCGAGATATGCGCGGATTCCGCGGCGAGGCCGGTATGGGGCGGCGGAGTCCGGCTCGGATACTGTCAGGTGACGTGGCGCGATCCACGCCGTCCACATGGCTCGATCCAACGGTTCGCATCACGCGCATACACGGGCACGAGCACAGCCGTTGGACCCGATCCAACGGTGCAAAGTACACGCACACGTGGCTTAATCCTGGCCGTTGGATCTCGATCCGACGGTTCGCGTGAACGCGGTTCTGTCCGGTTCGTCGGGCTCGAGTCGGACTCGAGTCTGACTCGGGTCGGATGAACAGTAGAACCTGATAGGATTTTCCAGCAATTTAATATTTAAAATAATTTCTAAAAATTCAAATAATTCAAGAAAAATAGTAAAACAATTAGAAAAATTCCAGAAAAATTCTGAAAAAATACTTGGAGACATTTTGGACTCAAATAAAATATTTACAACAAAATTTTATCTAAAATTTTTAATTATTTAAGTATCTCAAAAGGGAATAAATTCAAATTAAATCAAAATAAATCCAAATAAATCCTAGAAATTTCCTAAAATTCTGAGAAATGCCAATTATCATTTAATTTCATGAAAAGCAAAAATTGGGGTGCTACAAACCTCCCCCCTTAACAGAATCTCGACCCCGAGATTCAAGGCTGACCAAGGAATAGGTTTGGAAACTCCTTCTTCAAATCCTCTTCACGCTCCCAAGTCGCTTCACTCTTGGAATGGTTGCTCCACTGGACTCTGCAGAAACGGGTTGACCTATTTCTTGTCTCTCGATCCAGGGTGTCCAGAATCTTCACGGAGTGCTCCTTGTAAGTCAAATCTTCCTACAGCTCTATTGACTCTAGTGGTGTCTGTTCATCTGGTATTCAAAGACACTTCTTCAGTTGTGACACATGGAACACATCATGCACACCCACCAATGACTGTGGCAACTCCAACTGGTAAGCAACTTCGCCTCTACGGCTAAAAATCTTAAATGGTCCAACATACCGTGGTGTGAGTTTCCCTTTGGCATGGAACCTTTTAACTCCCTTGAGACGTGTAACCCTAAGGTACACGAAATCCTCCGATTCAAAACTCAAGTCTCGGCGACGGTTGTCCGCGTAACTTTTCTGTCTCGATTGAGCTATCTTCATTCTTTCTCGGATCATGGCAATCTACTTTTCGACTTCCCTAAGAATATCTGATCCAAATACATGGCGTTCACATGTCTCATTCCCGTTCAACGGTGTTTGACATGGTCGACCGTACAGTGCCTCAAAAGGTGACATCTGTAAACTGGCCTGATAGCTGTTATTGTAGCTGAACTCAGCATATGGCAGACTCTTATCCTAACAGGTAGCATAAGCCAATGCACAAGCTCTTAGCATATCCTCCAGAATCTGATTAACTCTTTCAGTATGTCCATCTTTCTGCGGATGGTATGATGTACTGAAGTTCAAACGTGTCCTCATGGCTTCATGTAATCTTATTCCAAAATCTCGAGGTAAATTGGGTACCTCTGTCCGATACAATCTTCTTCGGCACTCTGTGCAAACAAACGATCCTGGTCATGTACAATTCCGCTAACTTATCTCCCGAGTAAGTGGTCTTTACAAGGATCAAATGAGCAACTTTAGTCAAGCAATCCAATATAACCCATATGGAGTCATACCCTCCTTGAGTTTTAGGTAAACCGGTAATGAAATCCATTCCGATTTCCTCCCACTTCCACTCAGGTATTTTTAGCGGCTGCAACAATCCTGCTGGCCTCTGATGCATTGCCTTGACTCTCTGACATATGTAACACAACACAACATGTTCGAAAACCTCGCATTTCATGCATGGCCACCAGAATCTTTCCTTCAGGTCTTGATACATCTTAGCACTTCCTGGATGAATGGAATACTTAGAGTCATGGGCTTCTTCCAGAATCAACTGCTTCAGGTCCTTCTTGTTCGGCACATAGATGAGATCCTTAATCCACAACGTGCCTTGCTCATCCAATCTGAAGTCTTTTGCCTTGCCCTCCTCCACCTTGGACTTGATTCTCTGAACCTTGCAATCATCTTTCTGTCCTTCTCGGATCTGATCTTTCAGAGTAGGCTTTACATCCAATGCAGCTAAAAATCCTTCCGGTATAACCTCCAACTTTATCTTCTGAAATTCCTTGCATAGCTCGTCCTGAGTTCCTGCTATCAACATATTCACTGTATGGCTCTTTCGACTCAAAGCATCGGCCACCACATTGGCCTTCCCAGGATGGTAATGGACCCCGACATTATAGTCCTTGGTTAACTCTAACCACTTCCTTTGCCTCATGTTCAGATCCGATTGGGTGAAGATGTATTTAAGACTCTTATGGTCCGTATACACTTCGCATCTATTCCCAATCAAATAATGACGCCACAACATCAAGGCATGCACTACGGCAGCCAACTCCAGGTCATGCGTCGGGTAGTTCTCCTCATGCGGCCTCAACTGCCTTGATGCATAAGCAACGACTTTTCTGTTCTGCATTAGCACACATCCAAGTCTCTGGCATGATGCATCACAATAGATATTAAAGCTTTGGTTAACATCCAGTAGAACTAACACCGGTGCTGATGTCAATCGCTTCTTCAGCTCTTGAAAACCCTTCTCACACTCCGACGTCCAAATAAACTTCTTCTCCTTTTTCAACAACTACGTAAGGGGTCTTGCAATTGTCGAAAAACCTTTAATGAAACGGCGGTAGTAGCCAGCCATCCTCAGAAAACTACGGATCTGGGTCACTATCTTCGGCTGTTCCCAATGTAACACGGCTTCCACCATGCTTGGGTCAACTGCAACTCCTTCTGCGGTCATCACATGTCCAAGGAACTCTACCTTGTCCTTCCAGATCCTTCCAGAGGTCACACTTGCAGAACTTGGCGAAGAGTTGTTGTTCCCTTAGCTTTTCCAAAACTAGCTTAAGGTGTTCTGCATGTTCTTCTCTTGTCTTGGAGTAGACAAGAATGTCATCAGTGAACACGACGACGAACTTGTCCAAATACTCCATAAAAATCTTATTCATTAAGTTTATGAAATATGCTGGTGCATTCATAAGACCAAAGGACATAATTGTGAACTCATAATGTCCATACCTCGACGAGAATGCAGTCTTCGGAATATCTTCCGATCGGATCTTCAACTGGTGATATCCCAATCGAAGATCGATCTTGGAGAAAACTCCGACTCCTCTTAGTTGGTCAAACAAATCATTGATCCTGGGTAGCGGATACTTGTTCTTCACGATGACTTCATTGAGTGCACGATAATCAATGCACATCCTGAAACTCCCGTCCTTCTTCTTAACGAACAAAACAGGCGCTCCCCACGGCGATGAACTAGGTCTGATGAATCCTTTTTCGATCAGCTCCTCAAGCTGCTTCTTCATCTCTACCAATTCTTTGGTTGACATCCGGTAGGGTCTCTTCGCTATCGGTGCTATTCCAGGTACTAGCTCAATTACAAATTCTATGTCTCTGTCTGGCGGCATACCCAGCAAATCTTCAGGAAATACATCTGGGTACTCACTGACCACTGGTACATCCTCAATGCTAATGGCTTCAACGCTGTTGACCATTAACTGTCCATCACTAATGGCGGTCGCTTGAAACTCCACTTGTCGGTGTATTCTACACCAGGGTGCCCACTCCACCACAGTAAAGGTGATCGCCCAACGGACAGGTGGCGTTCAGGCCACGCCGCTGGCGGTCAGCATGGTGATTGCCCAGCGGACAGGTGGCGTCCAGGCCAAGCCGCTGGCGGTCTGCAAGGTGATCGCCCAGCGGACAGGTGGCGTCCGGGCCACGCCGCTGGCGCTCAGTAAGGTGATCGCCCAGCGGACAGGTGGCGTCCAGGCCACGCCGCTGGCGCTCAGTTCCCAAGGCCACCTAGCGGTCTGTGCCACCGCACAGAGGGTCAAGGGCATTTAATGCGTGTCATGCGCATTAAGTGGAGGTAATGAAGACCATAGTGTGGTGGCGCATGTTCCCAATGCGGGCATTTATTACGAGTGATGTCATGGCCAAATCCCCCCTGGCGAGGCGTGCGGAGTCGGCAGGCACACAGGTCCCGAGGCCTGGGGCAAAGTCGGCTGTGTCAGAAGCGTTAGGTACAACTCAAGAATAGTGACAGGTGCATTAAATGCGGTATGGCAGTGTAATAAGAGGGGTACACTGATGTAAGTCCCCCGGGTGCCCCAGCCAGCCCAAGTATAAAAGGGAGCCGGGGTGCATGGGGAAAGGGGGGGAAGATCTTTTCGGTTGAATGATGTTAGCCTCCGCCAAGAACACAAGCAAGAACACCCGGACAGGACTAGGGCTATTACTCTCAGGAGGGCCTGAACCTAGATAAACCTTAGCATCTCTTTGCAAGCTTCACTGCCGATCCTTTTCCTCCATCTCTCGAGCGATCTCCACGAAAGCCCCCCGTTTGAACTTCATATATCCCCGATTCGGAGGTGTCTATTGGCTTTTACGCCGACAGTGGCGCACCAGGTAGAGGGCTCAGTGGCTAGATTGCCCTTTCTTCTTTCACCTTCTTGCGAAGCTTGCAAGAAGCTTTGATGGTCGTCAGCATGGTGGCTTCACGCTCCAAGCACGACGACCTACCCGAGGAGAGCAGCGCTCGCAGCCGATCCCTGGCCAACGAGGCGCCGGACCTCCCAGGTCCCTCCGTCCAGGGAGGGACACGTGGTGTTTCTGCTCAAGGAGGACAGCCCGTCCGACGGCGTCTGCTGATGGGAGACGACACCCCAGCGCGGAATCTTCACGCGGCCAGGCTGCTCCTCGATCACCCTCCTGTTACGCTAGGGGGCGAAACCCCGGCCGCTCCATGGCTGTGGGACGTCGCCCGCCTAGTGGATGCCGCCCAGCAGCAGGTAGAGGCGGCAAATCAGCCGGGGGCTTCCAGCGTTGGGCGGCAGGACATGTGCGCGACTGATGCACAAGCTTCCTGCCGTCCCATCAGAGTTTTTCCTGGTCACGAGGGCCGGGACAAAGGGAAGGGTGCGCAGGTTGTAGCCCCCTCGGCTACCGGGGGACATGCACACGCTCCCACCCCTTCTCGCGGTCCCCCCAAGCCAGCGGGGGGCCACGAGGATTTGAGGGCCCGCCTAGACGAAAGGAGGTTCCAGCACAATGGTGACTTGCGCAATGTCCTTAGGGGGCGTCGTGCGCACGTGCAACGTCGCGTTGGCCACCTGACATCTAGCGGTCGAGGGAGACCTCGCTCCTTGACTCCAGGGAGAGCGTAGACTCGCACTCCTCGACCCTGTCTCGGGGCCGAGGGGCGGGCGAGCGACGCTGCTCCCCCTACAACGTTGGATGCCAGGCGTTTTCCCTCCGCCTACGCAAAGCTGCGTGGCCGGAGAGGTTCCACCCTGTGTCCATCAAGAAGTATGACGGTACCACCAACCCAGAGGAGTTCCTGCAGATCTATACTACGGTGGTGTGCACCGCGGGAGGGTCTGAAAAGATCATGGCCAACTACCTCCCGACATCGCTGACGGGCTCTGCCCGCTCCTGGCTGCTGAACCTCCCGCGAGGCTCCGTGCACTCGTGGGAGGAACTGTGCGACCTTTTCGTCGCCAACATTCAAGGCTTCTACACTTAGCCGGGTGTGGAGGACGACCTCCATGCCCTGGAACAGACAAAGGGGGAGTCCTTGAGGGAATTCATCCGGCGTTTCAGCCACTGCCGTAACACAATCCCCTGGATTTCCGAGCAATCGGTCATCATAGCGTTCCGGAGGGGGGTTCGGGATCAGAAGATGCGGGATAAAATGGCTACCCGCACCATATCGACCACCTCCAAGCTGTTCTCCTTGGCGCATAAATGCGCTAGGGCGGCGGAGGCCTGGGAGCGCACGGTAGGGCCTTCTGGCCACAACGAAGCGGGAAGTTCAAAAGCCACCGATCACAAGAAAAGAAGAAGCGCAAAGAGGCCAGCGCCGGAGAGATCCTAGTCGCTGAGCAGGAGGCCAAGCCCCAGAGGCGCGACCGCCGGGACAGGAGGGGTGATCGCCGAGACCCGCGTGGCGACCGCTGGGACCGCCGTTCGCCCTGCCGAGAATACGACGGGGCACTCCTTCGCCCCATCCACAGGACTAACGGACATGATCTCGCGGATTGCCGTGTCGCGGTCCAAGCCGTGGAGCAATGTTTAAGGAACGCCATGGAGACGACCGTGATGACGCTGGTGAAGACCCCGCCTCGCCGCCTTTCGAGAAGCGGAGCACACGGTGGCGTTCATTCATGGTGGCTCCGCCACCTACTCTTCAAACTCGCAGTACAAGTGAGAGTTGAGGGAGGTGTGCGCCACCATACCAACCCCCGGGGCGAGCATGCCACTGAAATGGTCGGAGGAGCCGATCACTTTTAGTCGAACCGACCACTTGGAGAGCACCTCAGGTCCGGGCCATCTTCCGATCGTGGTTTCTCCCACGGTCCGAAATGCGAGACTCGGGCGAGTGCTTATTGATGGAGGAAGCTCCATCAACCTTATGTCAGTCGGGGCGTTCAGGGCACTCCAAATCCCCTATAAGGAGTTGCGCCCGGCCCCTCTCTTCTACGAAGTTGCCCCTGGGGTGGGCTTGACGCCCCTGGGACAAGTCCGACTGCCTGTCACCTTCGGAAGTGTGGAGAACTTCCGGACAGAGAGAATCAACTTCGAGATCGCCGACTTCGACCTCCCCTACAACACTTTGCTTGGACAACCCGCTCTGGTCAAGTTCATGGCGGCCACGCACTATGCCTACATGATGGTAAAAATCTCTGGGCCTGGAGGTCCAATTACTGCGAAGGTGGATCGGCAGGAAGCCCTATGCCTCAGCAAGCAGGTGCAAGACCTGGCCGGCGTCACCTGCTCGGCCCGAGGCGAGGACGACTGCCCAGAGCTCCCCCCGGGTAAGGCCCACACCTCACCTGGTCCCTCGAGTGAGGTGAAGGCGGTCCCCATAGGTGAGGACGATTCTGGAAGGTCGTGAAGATCGGTGCCAACCTCAGCACCAAATAGGAAGACGCTCTCGTCACCTTCCTCCGGTCTAACCTAGATGTGTTCGCCTAGGAACCATCTGAAATGACCAGGGTCCCTAGGGAGGTGATTGAGCACCGATTGGCAACGCTCCCTGGAGTGCGCCCAGTCCGGCAGAAAGTCCGGAGGCAGGCACCAGAGCTGCAAGATGCCATTCGGAATGAGGTAGAGAAACTGCTGCAGGCAAGGATTGTATGGGAGGCCGCCTACCCCGAGTGGCTGGCCAACCCTGTGCTCGTCAAGAAGTCAAACGGGAAGTGGCGGATGTGCATCGACTTCACCGACCTCAACAAAGCCTGCCCCAAGGACCCGTACCCTCTGTCGCGAATAGACATCGTCGTTGACTCCACAGCAGGGTGCGAGGTCTTGTGCTTCCTGGACGCCTACTCCGGCTACCACCAGATCAGCATGGCGCGGGAAGACGAAGAGAAAACTTCTTTTGTGACCCCCCTAGGCGTGTACTATTATGTCCGAATGCTATTTGGGCTGAAGAACGCTGGTTCAACCTACCAGCGAGCTATGCACACTGTATTTCGGTCACAGCTTGGAAGAAATCTCGAAGTGTATGTTGATGACTTGGTAGTGAAGACCAAAAAGACTGCTGGGCTTGTTGAAGATCTAGAGGAGACTTTCTCCCACCTCTGGCAGTATTGCTTGAAGCTGAATCCTGAGAAGTGTGTGTTCGGTGTGTCGTCTGGAAAGCTGCTTGGGTTCCTCGTTTCCAGTCGTGGAATCGAGGTCAACCCGGAAAAGATCGCGGCCATCGAGCGCATGCAACCACCCACACGGCTCAAGCAAGTGTAGTGCTTAGCTGGTCACCTGGCCTCTCTCGGCCGGTTCATAGCCCGACTGGGGGAAAGGAGCCTCCCATTCTTCAAGCTGTTAAACAAGACTAACTTTTTCGAATGGACTACAGAAGCGCAACAAGCACTCGAAGATTTGAAGAAGTACCTCTCCTCCCCTCCAAGATTAGTCGCCCCAAGGCCGTGAGCCGCCATCGTTATATGTAGCGCCATCCATCGGTCGTGGAGCGCGCTGGTGGTAGAGCGGGAAGGCATCCAGCGGCCGGTTTACTATGTCAGCAAGGTGTTACATGATGCAGAAAAAAGGTACCCGCATGCCCAGAAGATGGTGTACGCCGTGCTGGTGGCGTCTAGGAAGTTGTGGCATTATTTCCAAGGAAGGGAGATCACGGTGGTTTCCGCCTATCCCCTGCGTGAGATTCTTCACAATCGTGAAGCGGAGGGCCACATTGCCAAGTGGTCCGTGGAGCTGGGCGAGTTTGGCCTCAAGTTCGCTCCCCGCACTGCAATCAAGAGTCAAAGATTGGCAGACTTCGTTGTCGAATGGACTCCTGCCAAGTCTGAAGCCGAAGAAACCCCCGCGCCCTCCCCCTGGACACTTTACTTCGACGGCTCCTTCAGGCTTGAAGGCGTGGGGGCTGGAGTCCTCCTGGTTTCCCCAACCGGAGACCTCCTCAAGTACATGGTCGTCCTGGACTTTAAGGCCACCAACAACGTTGCTGAGTACGAAGGCTTGCTGGCGGGACTTCGCGCCGCTGCAGCCATCGGTATTCGGCGCCTGCAAGTCAAGGGCGACTCGCGGCTAGTCGTCAACCAAGCGAGAAAGGAATTCTCCTGCTCTGATCCTGTCATGGCGGAGTACTTGGCAGAGGTCAGAAAGATGGAGCGACACTTCGATGGGCTGGGGTATACTCATATCCCCCGGTGCGACAACTACTTGGCGGATGGGCTCGCACAGCTCGCCTCGACAAGATCCCCTGTTCCGGTCGGAGTCTTTGAAGAAAGGCTTCCGCGATCGTCCATCGCAGCCCCCATTTCTGGTGGGGACGATGGTGATGCTACTTCAGCCCTCGTTCCGGAAGGGAAAGTAGCACCGGCGGAAACATCTGGCCAGGCGGAGTACCCGGGCGATCACCGAGTGGTCGCCACACTTGACCGGGAAGGCACATGGATGGATCCGATCCTGACCTACCTGCGGGATCATGTGTGCCCCGACGATGATGCGTCAGTAGAGAAGATAGCACGAAAGGCCAAGTGCTATACCCTGGTGGGCAGGGACCTGTACCGTCGGGGTAGAAACGGAGTTCTTCTGAAGTGCATCACTCGGGAAGAGGGGAGCAGTTTGCTCTCTGATATCCATGGAGGCGTGTGCGGGAGCCACATGTGAAGTCAAACAATGGTTGGGAAAGCTTTCCGCCAAGGGTTCTATTGGCCAACCGCCCTCTAGGATGCTTGCGAGCTAGTGAGGAAGTGCGAGGCATGCCAGTACCAAGCCAAGCAAATCCACCGACCAGCCCAGGATCTGCAAACCATCCCGCTCTCATGGCCCTTTGCGGTCTGGGGGCTGGATATCCTGGGCCCGTTCCCGCGGGCCACAGGGGGCTACACCCATCTATTCGTCACCATTGACAAGTTTACCAAGTGGGTGGAAGCCGACGCAGTAAGGGCGATTACTGCCGTCGCCGCAATCAAGTTCATGAAGGGAATCTTCAGCCGCTTCGGGGTCGCCAACCGCATCATCACCGACAATGGCACATAGTTCACCAGCACTGCTTTCTTGGGTTTCTGTGAAGAAATGGGCAACAAGGTTTGTTTTGCCTCGGTGGCCCACCCAAGGAGTAATGGCCAAGTTGAGCGGGCTAATGCGCTGGTGTTGAAGGGCCTTAAAACCAGGGCGTTCGATCGACTCCATAAGCGCGGAGCGCGGTGGACTGAAGAGCTCCCAGCTGTTTTGTGGTTGCTTCACACCACCCCCAGCCGGGCCACCGGAGAAACTCCTTTCTTCCTGGTCTACGACGCGGAAGCTGTCCTGCCTTCGGAGCTGGCCTTGGGGTCACCACGTGTCGCGGCGTTCACGGAGGAAGGCCAAGAAGACCTGTGTCAAGAGGAAGCCAATCTCCTGGAAGAGATGCGAGACCATGCGGCCTTGCGCGCTGCTTGGTACCAACAAAGTCTCAGGCGGTACCACGCCGCCCGGGTCAGCGAGAGAACACTGGCAGTGGGCGACCTGGTCTTGCGCAGAATTCAGACGCATGCTGGGTTGCACAAGCTGTCTCCCCAGTGGGAGGGCCCTTTCAAGGTGGTCTCAGTCTCTCGCCCCAGGGCGGTCAGGTTGGCCACTGAAGACGGGGAGGAGTTGGCAAACTCCCAAAACATAGAGCTTCTGCGCAAGTTCTATCCCTAAAAATGGCTGTAAGTGTAGAGCTATGTACCCCGACCAGCTGGAGTAAGTTTTTCTCTCCTTGGCTGGTCGGGGGAAGCCTCTGATTAAATCAAGTGTTCGGTTTTCGTTCAAAGCAGCTACCGCCTTTGTTCTTTTTTTTTCTGGTTTGCGCCCTGGTGGGCCGCGTCCGTGTGGTTGCCCTCCATACCTTGCGATTCCTTGAAACCTTGACGGTAAAAGTGGAACCCCTGGGTGAGTGCGTCGAGCAGGGATGGGCGATCGAGCGGCTAGTTTGGCACAGTTCTCAACATGGTCGTGACGCTCCGGGCGTCCCTGTGAGAAACGGCGACTTAAACACCGCTACCGAAAGCCTACTACCCTGCCACGCCTCACCAAGGGTTTGGTCCCGAGAGACCGCGAGAATAATTAATTTCACAAAGTCCTAAGGTCCTGAAGAGGTAGTGTTCCGACGCGTGGGTCTCGAGCCCTGCATCCCGACTAACCTTTGAAGTGTACGGTTGCCTGTTCGCTCGTGCAGAACCAGCAAAGTGGGACGCGCGGACAGACGTTAAAGCATAAGATGTGCAAAGGGGAGCCCGTGCATTTGTAAGTAAGGACTAACTTGCAGGAGTTTTTCTTACAGATAAAGACAAAACAAAAGACAAGAAGCTAAGCCGAGGGTCTTCACTCCTCGTCCGCCGCGGCTTCCACGGCCTCCTGGTCCTCTGCCGGACCACCGTCCAGCCCAAAAGCCACGTCCTCGGCCACCACTTCCAGCGCCGGATTGACTATCTCGAGCTTCCCGGCGACCTACTCGGCGGCATCGTGGACCCGTGCCTCTATGCGGGCCCAGTCCCCTTCCACCCCTAGATGGCGACTAGGGGGTCGAAGTTCGTGTCCCGGATGGCGCAGCACGCTAGCACGTACTTCACCGTGGCCGTCGTGACTGCGCGCCCTTCTTCGTTGGACCGGGTGGCTAAGGCGGTGGGCATCAGGGTGAGGAAGTCGGCGATACGGCCCATGCAAAAGGCGTAGTGCCATGCCTGTTTCTCAATAGGGGGCGGCTGCTCCAGCCCCAGCAGCGCCAAGCTGGCCACCATCCGGTCGAAGGCGGGGTGCAGCATGGAGGTGGTCTCGGCCTCTGCGCGGAGCCGGTCACTCCTCTCCGCGTCGCGCTCCCTGGTGAGCGCCTCGACGTGGAGTGCTCCTTGCGCCCTCTCCTGCTGCAGCTCCTGCTCCAATCAGACCGCTCGGGTCGCGCCAGTCCTGCGCCTCCTTGCGGAGGCGATTGATCTCCACGCCGGCCTCCCTCAGCTTCTCCTTGCTCGTCGCGAGGCGGCTACTCACGTTGGAGTGAAGCTCGTTGAGGGCGTCCACGTCCGCCGAGGGAACTGAAGTGGTGGGGTCCTCCGGGGTGGGCTGGAAGCCCAACTCACCCTCGGTCGCCGTGATCGCCCTGGCGTGCTCTCGGCGGTTACCGCTGCCGCTTTGAGGCTCCCCTACCACGACCGCGCTTATCGCGCCGGGCCGTCCCTCGATCGCTTTCCACCGGGCGCCTGGCGTAGCACCAGAAGAAGGCAAAAAGGAGATAAGCCCTCCAGATTAAAAGAACTTAACAGTTTTTTGTGCTTTGGTTTAAGTACCTGGCGTGAAGTCTCTCGAACGCGGCGCAGCCTACCGAGGAGGTTCAAGCACTCCCTTACGGTGCCGGCCGCCGGCGGTGAGGGTCCTTCCAATCAGCGCAGTGTAAGAACTGGGACAGGCGGCTCGACCTGCGGCGGCGGTGGATCAACCTACGGCGGCGGAGGAAGGATCGCCGGCGGACCGACCGGCGCCGACGGAGGCGGAGGAACAATCAGTGCCGGTGGAGCTATGGTCGGAGCAGCGTCAACATCAACCACCTCGACGGGAGTAGTTGAAGTTGCAGCTGTGGCCGCCGTAGAGCTCCCCGCCCCGGCAGAGCCCTGCGGGGCGGTCGAGGTCGCCGCGCCCCCTGACGAGGCGCAAACCCTCTTGGGGCTGGCGCCAGGGGCGTCGTCGTCAGCTGGGTGTTTGCCCCTTCCCTGGTCGCCGGCTGGGGGAGGGTCCTGGATCGTCAGGGCCCTTGGGCGTGGCGTGTTCACCGGTCCCGTGGAGTCCATAGCGGGCATGGCACGGGTGATCGCCACGCGCTCCCAAGGCCCCATGCGGCAAAGCGGGAGTGCACCCGCCGGGAAAGGCGGGACGATGCTGGGGGCGCCTAATTGCCCCATCCAGGCGTCGACTTTCGAAGGGGATAAGTCCCCTGCAGCTGTCAACAAGTAAAAAAGGAAGAAGAATGTCTTCAAATCGGCAACAGTTGCCAAAATCACCAAAAAGGGGAGACAAGAAGCCTACCTCCGGAAACCGTCCGGGTTACGTCATCAAGGCCCGTGTATTGCCAGGCCAAGCGGGCACGGCGGCGCAGTGGGCTGATCCTCTGAGAAATGAAGTTTCAGAGAACCATACCTCCCGTCAGGCCCGCTGTCCGCAGCTGGTCCACGCGGGCCAGCATCGTTCGGAGCTCGGGCGTCCTGGCCGACCAAGGCCCCAGTGATGGGGTTGTTGACCGCCGCCCGGCTAAGCAACTCCAGACTCTATGCCGCTGTCGTACGCGACATAGAGCCACTCGTTGCGCCAGGTCTTCCAGTTGGACCTAAGGTCCAACTGGATGTAGCGCGAAGCCGCACTGTCTCGAAGGCGAAAGTGGCAGCACCCCGACGGGATGGAAGGATCCCTGGCCGCGTGCAGGGCGTAGAAAAAGTGAAAAAGAGGAAGATTGGGGGCCACTCCCACGAACATTTCGCAGAAGTAGGCGAAGACAGCGAGCAGGATGACGGAGTTGGGAGGAAGATGAATGTTGTGGATAGAGTAGAAGTTGAGGACGGAAATGTAAAAGTCAGAAACCGGCGGGAGAAGGCCCGCTAGCATCGCCCAGCCGAAGAAGATCACTTCTCCTGGGCGTTGTGGTCCTGGCACGGACGTTGAGGGAGCCGCCGGAGATATACCGGGAAAACCTCATGGCGTCTCTTTCCTCGACGGTCGATGGCGGAAGAAAAGGTGCCGGAGGTGCCATCCGAGCAAAGGAGGCGATGTGTAAGAAGAAGGCGGTTCGCAAGAAGGACGGTTGAAGGTTTAGCAGATGAATGAGGCTGAAAGAAAGAAACCTCTCCACCCGTGCCAACTTATATATAGGCGCACGGAGAGGCGATCTGGCGGGAAACCCGAAGCGTCGCGGCGGCTCGAAGGCGGGAAGCCCAAAAGGCTGTCGAAGCGTGGGCATGACCCCCAAAGATCTGGCGTCGGTTACGAGGCGGGGGCGGTTGCATGTTCCGCCTTAATACCCAGAAACGGCTACAGGCAGTTAAAGCTGCGGCGCTTTGTGGGCGTTTATGATGGACCCACCCGGGAGACTGAACCGTTTTCCAAAGAGGGTCAAAAGTGCTCCCGGGTGGGCCCGGGGGCTACTGTCGGTGTATTCTACACCAGGGTGCCCACTCCACCACAGTAAAGGTGATCGCCCAGCGGACAGGTGGCGTTCAGGCCACGCCGCTGGCGGTCAGCATGGTGATCGCCCAGCGGACAGGTGGCGTCCAGGCCAAGCCTCTGGCGATCATTAAGGTGATCGCCCAACGGACAGGTGGCGTCCGGGCCACTCACCGGGCGCCAAGAAGGTGATCGCCAGCCGACGAGGTGGCGTCAGGCCACGGCTGGCCAAGCGCTTCGATTTCAAGGCCACCTAGCAGCCTGTGCCACCGCATAGAGGGTCAAGGGCATTTAATGCGTGTCGGGCGCATTAAGTGGAGGTAATGAAGACCATAGTGTGGCGGCGCATGTTCCCAACGCGGGCATTTATTATGAGTGATGTCATGGTGAAATCTCCCCTGGCGAGGCGTGCGGAGTCGGCAGGCACACGGGTCCCGAGGCCTGGGGCAAAGTCGGCTGTGTCAGAAGCGTTAGGTGCAACTCAAGAATAGTGACAGGTGCATTAAATGCGGTATGTGAAGGGAATATGCCCGAGAGGCAATAATAAATTGTTTATTATCTTATTCCATGTTTATAATAGATGTTTATTTCTCATGCTAAAATTGTATTAACCGGAAACGTTGATACATGTGTGTTTAATAAACAAAAAGGTTCCTAGTAAAGCCTCTCTTTTAAACTAGCTCGTTGATTAACTGATGATCAAGGTTTCCTGATCATGAACATTGGATGTTGTTAATAACGGGGTCACATTATTAGAAGAATGATGTGATGAACACACACCCAAGTTGGTATAGCAAATTCGATCAAGTCATTAAAGTTTGTTGCTGTACTGAACATATACAAAATAGCTCTTTTCCTTAGACCATGAGATGATGTCAATCACTAACTCCGTAAGAGTACTTTGATGACATCAAACGTCACTCCGTAACACGGTGACTATAAAGATGGATTTGGGTACTATGAAAGTATTAGTTGAGGCTCATGCATCAAGAGTGGGATTTGTCCATCCATATGACGGAGATATATACTCTGGGCCCTCTCGGTGATATCACATTGACATCGCTTGCAAGCACGTGACTAGGTCACAAGAATGTCATATCACAGAACGAGTAAAGAGTACTTGTCGGTAACGGGATCGAACTAGGTATAGTTGATACCAATGATCGGATCCCGGATAAGTAATATATCGCGAGACAAAAGGAATTGGTTATGTTGTTTTTGGTTAACACGATCACTAGTTCATCGTTGAGTAAGTGGGAGTCATTATGGATCTCCAGATCCCACTGATGATTATTGATCAGAGAGGTGTCTTGATCATGTCCATTTTATTCACGAACCGTAGGGTGACACACTTAAGGTTCATCGACGCTTTTGAGTGGATACGGAACACCGGAGAAAAGTTTGGACAGCACCGGAATAGTTTCGGGATATCGGAATAGTTCAAGGTGGTATGTGTTAATTTTTGTTAATTAAAATAATTAACAAATATTAAAATAACAGAAATAAAATTGTTTATTTATTTAATGGAGAGTCCATTCACATGGAGAGAATGGAGAGTCCATTCACATGGAGAGAATGGAGAGTCCATTCACATGGAGAGATTGGAGAGTCCATTCACATGGAGAGAGTGGAGAGTCCACTCACTCCTATAAAAGGGAGGGTGGAGCTCCTCTCTCATGGACTAATCTCCATAACCCTTTGGTTGGTCCTTTCTCCTCCTCCTGTTTGCTCCACCTTCTCAAGCGTAGCTTAAGCTTAAGCGGCCGCTGAAATAGTTTCTCCACCACCACCACTAAGTCGTAGTGTTGTTGGAGTTTCCGTGGATCCTCTACTTCCGCTGCCCCTCGGATCGAGGATTGGAGGTCGTCATTGTTCCGCACGTGTGACCAAGAATGCGGAGGCGCTGCCGCTTGTGGCGCCATCTTCGCGACTTTGAAGTCGGGCGTGTACCTCTACTTCAACCACGTTTGTTTGCGGGAACGTTATTCCCGCTGGTCCTCGAGGGTGAGTCCATCTCAAACTGCTTGCATGCTTCTCCTAGATATGATCTTGGTGTTTGGTTGCATTCGTAGGAAAATTTTTGTTTTCCATGCTTAGAACCCATCGCTGGTATCGAGTCGTGTCTATGCGTAGATGTTATGTACGGTTAAAACACATATGGATGTGGGCGATGATGATCATGTTATTGCATACTTTCGTGTTTTCTGGATCATGGTGGCATAGTGGGATTTGAAGTGGTCCGGACTAACCTTACATGTCCTCGCACATGAGACTTGTTCCACGCTCGACATGCAACTTACTTTGCATAAGTGGCTTTGCGGGTGTCAGTTTCTCCTACTATAGTCATGATCTAATTTACAACAGTTTGCTAATAATGTTTTTATCACCGTTGTGGTTCTTGTTCGTAGGTAAGAACGGTTCTTTCCTAGAAAGCCCAAAACCGCGTAAAATATGAAAAAAAATAAATTAGAGGCGTCTAACTTGTTTTTGCAGGGCATGTGATGTGATATGGTCATTGATACAAAGATTGTTGTATGAAATAAGATTTATTGTAAATTTAAACAACCGGCAGGAGCCATTTGGTTGTCTTTTCTTTTATGGCCTGCGTGCTAAGTATATGTCCATGTGATATATTGTAATGGAGGAAGACAATCAAGATGGAAGCACCATGGACCTTGGTGCCACGCCCTGGAATGATGGAGATCATACCATGACGCACAAGATGGAGATCAAGTGCTAGAAGGACCATATCATATCACATTTTTCATGCATGTGATGTTAATCCTTTTATGCATCTTATTTTGCTTGGATGTGATCAGCGTCGTTAGCACTATAAGATGATCCCTTCAACTTAATATCAAGATAATAATGTGTTCTTCCATAGTATGCACCGTTAAGAAAGTTCGTCAAGCTTCAAGCACCACGTGATGATCGGGTGTGATAGACTCTACGTTCGCATACAACGGGTGTAAGCCAGATTTACACAAGCAAATACTTTGGTTCTACTTGGCGAGCCTAGCATGTACAGACATGGCCTCGAACACGAACCGAAGGTAAAGCATGAGTCATATGGATGATATGATGAACATATTGATGTTCGCCTTTGAAACTATGCCGCCTCACGTGATGATCGGTTTCGGTATAGTGAATTTGGTTCGTGTAATCACTAAAGATGACTAGAGGATGTTGTTTTTGAGTGGGAGTTCTCGTAGTAATTTTGAATTAAACTTGAACTTAATCTATTATGAACTTAGTCTAAGTAACTTTGCAAATATGTTGTAGATGGCACCACCTACTTTCAATTTCAATCTGTTCATGGAGAAAGAGAAACTAGCCACCAACCAAGTGAGCAACTTTACCAATCGGGCCCTTAACCTCGAGGATTCTCCTCAGCTGCTCAAAGGAACTATGTGCTTGATGCGCCGCTGGTGCCCCGCTCACGATGATGCCCCGAGGAGGACAAAAATGTTTTCTTGACTCGCAAGGAGGACCACAGCTTTAGTTCATCATGCATTTTGTATGGCCTTGAGCCCGAGCCGCGAAAACGCTTTCGAGCACAAAGAATGCTTTTGATACAATGGGAGAGTTGAAAATGATTTTCGACACCCATGCCGCAGTAGAGAGTTATGAAGCTTCAGAAAAGTTCTTTAGCTGCATGATGGAGGAAAACAGCTCCGTTAGTGAGCACGTACTCAAAATGTCTGGTACGCTGATAAACTCATAGCTTTGGGAATAATGATCCCCATTGAGCTAGGAATTCATCGTGTTCTCCAGTCTCTGCCACTCAAGCTACAAGAGCTTTGTGATGAACTACAACATGCAGGCATGAAGAAGTCTCTCCTCGAGCTTCTGTCACATGCTGAAAATCAAGTAGAGATCAAGAAGGAACATCAAGTGTTAATGGTCCATAAGACCACCGGCCAAGAAGAATGGTAAGAAAGGCAAGGCTAAGGGTAACTTCAAGAAGAAGGGCAAGTCTGTCGCATCTCGAGAAGAAGACCAAGGCCTGGCCCTAAGTCGAGCATCGAATGTTTTTTACTGCAAGAAGGGCACTGGGCACTGGAAGCGAATCGCCCAAAATATCTCGGCCGATAAGAAGGACGGAATGTGAACAAAGGTATATATGATATACATGTTATTGATGTGTACCTTACTAGTACTCATGAGCGCCTGGTATTTGATACCGGTTCGTTGCTAACATATGTAACTCGAAACAGAGCTAAGGAACAAAGCGACAACTAGCAAGGGATGAGGTGATGATGCGCCGCAAGAATGGATCAAAGCGTTGATGTGATCGCCGCTTCGGACGCTACCTATCCAATTACCATCAGGATTAGTTATGAACCTAAATAATTGTTATTTGGTGCCTGCGTTGAGCATGAACATCATATCTGGATCTTGTTTAATGCGAGACGGTTATTCATTCAAAGTCTGAGAACAATGGTTGTTCAATTTATATGAATAATATCTTTTATGGTCATGCACCTGAGAAGAATGGTTTATTTATTTTGAATCTTGATAATAATAGTACACATGTTCATAATGTGAATGCCAAAAGAATTAAGTTGAATGATGATATTGCTGCATATATGTGGCATTGCCGCTTATGTCATATTGGTGTTAAACGCATGAAGAAGCTCCATTCTGATGGACTACTAGAATCACTTGATTATGAATCATTTGAGACATGTGAACCATGCCTCATGGGCAAGATGACTAGAACCCCGTTTTCTAGTACAACGGAGCGGGCAACCGACTTATTGGAAATCATACATACCGATGTGTGTGGTCCAATGAATGTGTCAGCGCGTGGTGGATATCGTTACTTCGTTACTTTCACGGATGATTTGAGTAGATATGGATATATTTACTTAATGAAACACAAGTCTGAAACATTTGAAAAGTTCAAAGAATTTCAGAGTGAAGTAGAAAATCATCGTAATAGAAAGATCAAATTTCTACGATCCGATCGTGGAGGAGAGTATCTTAGTTACGAGTTTGGCACACACGTGAGACAATGTGGAATAGTTTCATAACTCACTCCTGCTGGAACACCACAGCGTAATGGTGTATCCGAGCGTCGTAATCATACTTTATTGGATATGGTTCGATCTATGATGTCCCTTACAGATTTGCCACTATCATTTTGGGGTCATGCACTAGAAACAACTGCATTCACTTTAAATAGGGCACCATCTAAACTGCTAAAACGATTAATCAGATGAATTATGGTTTGGCAACAAACCTAAGTCATTATTTCTAAAAGTTTGGGGATGCGATGTTTATGTGAAGAAACTTCAACCTCGATAAACTCGAACCCAAAGCTTAAAAATGCGCCTTCATAGGATACCCTAAAGAAACAATTGGGTACACCTTCTATCACAGATCCGAGGGCAAGGTTTTCGCTGCAAGCATGGATCCTTTTGGAGAAAGAGTTTCTCTCGAAGGTGTGAGTAGTAGGAAGGTAGAACTCAACGAGGTTTTGAACCTTCTCTTCATAGAATGGCAAGTGCGTGTAGCGCCGAAGTTGTTTCGGAGTTGACTTCACCAGATGAAGAGAGAACTAATGATGAGGATCATGAAACTCCGAAGATAACACTACCACACCTCGCAAGTCAACAAGAGCGCTGTAATGCTTCCGATTTTTATGTTTCTACTATGAATGTCATGGTAATTGAGAATGATGACCTCGCGACGTATGATGAAGCGATGATGAGCCCAGATTCGACAAATGGCTAGAAGCCATGAAATCCAAATGGGATCCATGTATGAAAACCAAGTATGGACTTTGGTGGACCTACCCAATGACCGTAAGGTCGTTGAGAACAAATGGATTTTCAAAAGAAAATAGACGCTGATGGTAATGTGACCGTCTATAAAGCTCGACTTGTCGCAGCGGTTTTCGACAAATTCAAGGAGTTGACTACGATGAGACTTTCTCACCGTGAGCGATGCTAAAGTCCGTTAGGATTATGTTAGCAATTGCTGCATTTTTCGATTATGAAATCTGGCAGATGGATGTAAAACCGCTGCTCCTTAATGGAAACATTGAGGAAGAGTTGTATATGATACAACCCAAAGGTTTTGTTGATCCTAAGGATGCCGATAAGGTATGCAAACTTCAATGATCCATTTATGGACTGAAGCAAGCATCACGTAAGTTGGAATCTCCGCTTTTGATGAGGTAATCAAAGGTTTTGGATTTGTCCAAACTTACGGAGAAGCTTGTATTTACAAGAAAGTGAGTGGGAGCTCTATAGCATTTCTCGATATTATATGTGGATGACATATTGTTGATTGGAAATGATATAGAACTTTTGAAAAGCTGTAAAGATTACTTAAACAAGAAGTTTTCAATGAAGGACCTTGGTGAAGCGGCGATATTTTAGGCATCAAAATCTATAGAGATAGATCGATACACTTGATTGGGTTATCGCAAAGTGCATACCTTGGACAAGATTCTAAAGAAGTTTAGAATGGACGAAAGTAAGAAAAGGGTTCTTACCTATGTTGCAAGGCAAGACGCTGAGTAAGACTTAGAGTCCAAACTATAGCGTAAGATAGAGAAGTAATGAATAAGATTCCATATGCTTCACCATAGGCTCTATCATGTATGCTATGTTGTGTAACAAGACCTGATGTGGCACATGCTATTAGTTTGACTAGCAGTACCAATCTGATCCAGGTTTGGAACACTGACAATGGGGTCAAGAATATCTTTAAGTACTTAAGAAGAACTAAGGATATGTTTCTCATATATGGTGGTGAAGAAGAGCTCGTCGCAAAAGGTTACGCCGACGCTTAGTTTCGACATCGATCCGGATGACTCTAAGTCACAAACCGGTATATTTTTGAAATGAATGGAGGAGCAAAGTGAGCTGGAGGAGTTCCAAGCAACTGTGGTATGGATCTTCAACAGAGGCGAATATGTTGCCGCTTCGGCAAAGCAGAAGCGCTTTGGATGAAGATGTTCATATCCGAATCGGGTGTGGTTCCGAGCGCGTTGGACCCAATGGTTATCTATTGTGACAACAATGGTGCCATAGCCAATGCTAAAGAACCAAGGTCACACAAGAATTCCAAGCATATTAAGCGCCGGTTTCACTCCATCCGTGAACATGTCAAGGATGGCGATGTAAAGATTTGCAAAGTGCACACGGATCTCGAATGTGGCGACGCCGTTGACTAAAGCTCTCCCAAGGGCAAAACATGATCGACACTTAACTCAATGGGTGTTAGATTCATCACAATGTAATCTAAATTATTGACTCTAGTGCAAGTGGGAGATCAAGGGAATATGCTCCGAGAGGCAATAATAAATTGTTTATTATCTTATTCCATGTTTATAATAGATGTTTATTTCTCATGCTAAAATTGTATTAACAGGAAATGATGATACATGTGTGTTTAATAAACAAAAAGTTTCCTAGTAAAGCATCTCTTTTAAACTAGATCTTAGATTAACAGATGATCAAGGTTACATGATCATGAACATTTTATGTTGGTAATAACGGTCACATTATTAGAAGAATGATGTGATGAAACACACACCCAAGTTGGTATAGCAAATTCTATCAATTCATTAAAGTTTGTTGCTTTACTAAACATATACAAAATAGCTCTTTTCCTTAGACCATGAGATGATGTCAATCACTAACTCCGGAAGAGTACTTTGATGACATCAAACGTCACTCCGTAACACGGTGACTATAAAGATGGATTTGGGTACTATGAAAGTATTACTTGAGGCTCATGCATCAAGAGTGGGATTTGTCCATCCGTGATGGTGGAGAGATATACTCTAGGCCCTCTCGGTGATATCACATTGACATCGCTGCAAGCGACGTGACTAGGTCACAAGAATGTCATATCACGAATCGAGTAAAGAGTACTTGTCGGTAACGGATCGAACTAGGTATAGTTGATACCAATGATCGGATCCCGAGAAGTAATATATCATGAGACAAAAGCAATTGGTTATGTTGTTTTTGGTCTCACACGATCACTAGTTCATCATTGAGTAAGTGGGAGTCATTATGGATCTCCAGATCTCGGTCGATGATTATTGATCGTGAGAGGTGTCTTGATCATGTCCATTTTATTCACGAACCGTAGGGTGACACACTTAAGGTTCATCGACGCTTTTGAGTGGATACGAACAACGGAGAAAAGTTTGGACAGCACCGGAATAGTTTCTCGGATATCGGAATAGTTCAAGGTGGTATGTGTTAATTTTTGTTAATTAAAAGAATTAACAAATATTAAAATAACATAAATAAAATTGTTTATTTATTTAATGGAGAGTCCATTCACATGGAGAGAATGGGGAGTCCATTCACATGGAGAGAATGGAGAGTCCATTCACATGGAGAGAGTGGAGAGTCCACTCACCCTATAAAAGTGGAGGGTGGAGCTCCTCTCTCATGGACTAATCTCCATAACCCTTTGGCTGGTCCTTTCTCCCTCCTCCGCTGCTCCACCTTTCAAGCAAGAGCTTGCCGGCGCTGAAATAAGTTTCTCCACCACCACCACTAAGTCGTAGTGTTGTTGGAGTTTCGTGGATCCTTTATCTCCGCTACCCTACTGGATCGGAGGGATTGGAGGTCGCCGTTGTTTCGCACGTGTGACCAAGCACGGAGGCCGCCGCTTGTGGCGCTCATCTTCGCAACTTTGAAGCTCGGGCATGTACCTCTACTTCAAGCATGTTTGTTTATGCGGGAACGTTATTCCCGCTTTTGGTCTACGAGGTTGAGTCCTTCAAAACCGCTTGCATGCATCTCCTAGATATGATCTTGGTGTTTGGTTGCATTTGTAGGAAAAAATTTTGTTTTCCATGCTTAGAACCCATCAAGATGGCGGTAATAAGAGGGGTACACTGATAAGTCCCCTGCGCCCTAGCCACCCAAGTATAAAAGGGAGCTGGTGCATGGGGAAAGGGGGAAGATCTTTTCTGCTGAATGATTTTAGCCTCCGCCAAGAACACAAGCAAGAACACCTGCACAGACTAGGGCTATTACTCGTGAGGGCTCGAACCTCGATAAACCTCGCCTTTCTCTTTGCAAGCTTCACGCCGATCCTTTTCCTCCATCTCTCGAGCGATCTCCACGAAAGCCCCCGCTTGAACTTCATATATACCCGATTCGGATGTGTCTCATAGCTTTACGCCGACACCACTTTTCTCCCACAAGGGCTCTCAACTATCACAGGACTCTTCGTCCCACGCCTAACACGGCCTTGTGCCTCGATAACCAATCCATTCCCAAGATAACATCTAGGTCCGGAAGTTTCCAATACTATTAAATTTGCTAGAACTCTGTCTCCATCTATATGTATCCTTACCCCGAGAACATCCTACATTAGATCGCAGCTCTTATCCCTGGATTTGACTAATAGTACATGCCTAAGGTTCACCATTTTCAACCCATTGTTCACAAAGAAAAATCCAGGAAATAGATGAATGCTAAGCTCCAGGATCAAACAAAATCAAGCGGTGTACTGAGTTAACTAAAGAATTTACCCAAGATTTACGTCCGTAGCATTCTCAGAGTGCATCCGCAGTGACATGGTTGACAAGGCCTCTCACCACACCGAGATGCGTTCCTAATGGTGCGGTTCCACTACCGCTTCCTAGTGCGCCATTCTCTGGCTGGGTCATCAGAATACCCCTGCATTTAATATGCCCGAATGCTACCAAACATAAGCTAAACAACATCTAAATACCACATTTAACATAAAAATTCCAGCAAAGGTGCATAGGCTAAAAACCTAGATTTCGGCAAAGATCTCCTTTGTTTTAACATGAATTAACACAATATCAATATCATGGCAAGATATGTCATAGCACACGACAAATAAAACATCAACATAAATGGATATATCATCAAATTACGCCAATAAAAGCATGCTCAACCACTTCATAAGCTATAACCAAGCAAATAAGGAATCACAAGCATGCTAAATTAAACCCTACATTAAGCTTATGGCACAACTCTTAATATCATGTCTCCAAGTGATTAATTATGGACTATGATGGTGGAGCTACGCAGAAGTGTAGCTAGACCCCTTTTTTCCCGCATGCCGATCTCAAAGTACCTAAAACAACATAAAACACAAGTGTGAGTTCAAAACTCAGCAAGCATATTGTAATGGACAACAAGATCATTACAAGACAATAATACCTTACATCACATATAACATCTCATACTTGAGCACATAACAACATCATCATCATTAAATATGTATTGCAATGCAATGCAATGTTATGCTCATATCTCCTTGGAAACTCATACCTGGTATGGTTGAGTACACACCGTCGGTGTGCACCCTCTCCCCTTCCATCCTGCGAAGATGGAGGGTGCCTACTCCTCGCTTCCATTCACCACGTGAATGGAATCACGATGTAGGTCTTACTCAATGGCGTTCGGACTAGTCACTAATCTTTCTCACCGGCCTTTCCTGGATTGAAGTTAATGACTTTCTCACCGCCCTCGCCGCCCATCTCATGTCATGCATGCAACTATGCTAATTATCATATTTCACATGTACATAAAACATATATGGCATCTCATCATGACAAATATTACCACATGTAGCATCGAATCATGTTAAGTATAGGACACATAGCATCATGTCATGATAATCATACTCAATATAACTCATTGAAAAACAGCAAAGCAAGGCAAGTGATCATAGCAAGTATTCAATCTTTCATCCAATATCAACAAGCAACCTACAATCCGCGATATACATTACAACACACTTGCTGCTCTTTCAACCGGGCATAGTAAAAGCACGGCATTTGATTTGTGGGAAGTCGAGGGCACTCCTGATGTCACACCACCTGCACAATAGGCAGTCACACACTACAATCATCACCCGACAAAACAGTACGTTGAAGACCCCCATCTAACCCGACATTGCCCACTACTCGCGAAAAACCTAAAAACAGAGGTCTCTGTCAGCCCGACGGGACAGCAGCCTTACAAAAAGCATAACCTTGAGTTCTGGGACTCCGAATCAATTAAACGAAAAGTACATTCCTCGCATGTAGCTTAGGAAATTTCCCAACTTTCTCTAGGTATATGGAAAGACTGATTCCTGAATCTAAAGTGAAGTTCTAATCTACCAGATTACCGATGATCTCTATTCCAATCGCGTCTACCCAGATTTTAATACGCCGTAAAAACAGGTCATAACTTTCAAACGGCTGGGAGTAATTTAACGTTTTCTTTATATGCAACGGAAAGATAATAAAATTATCTACAACTTCTTAAAAGTCAGTAATGAAATCAGATTCGAAATCTAAATTGGCGAAAACAGGAAACTCCTAGGTCGAGCTGCTCATGCTGTCCCAAAACAGAAAGCGTGGCGCTTAACGTCTAGATCTAACCCAAATTACTTCCAATCCAGCACCACCAATTGATCCTAAAAACTTGATAATCACCCTAAGAACAGTACCTAGATCAATTCCCAAGGATCCCACCATGATCATGCCTTTGCCCGGCGAGCGAAAACTCCAATCGATCTCTCTCTCTCGCTCCCTCGCCTCCTCGCTCCTCGCTCCTCGCTCCTCGCTCCTCGGATGGATCCATGAGGATGCAGGGGGTGGGGAGAAACCACCCTAGGGGCAGCAAGGGGTGGAGGAGAGGTGGTGTATGCAATAGGGAGGCAGTAGGGGAGCAATGGGGGAGGTGGAGGCGCCAAGGAAGGTGAGAGAGGGAAGGTGGGGGTGGCGGCTAGGAGAGGCTTGGAGGGGAGAGCGTGGGAGCGCTCTACAAGGGCAGGGGAGACGCCCAAAAAGGCTGGTGGGGAGCCCTTTTACCAGCCCCAGCACCCAATCCTAGTCCGCTCTGAGACCTACTCCATCCCACCAAAGCCCACCAAGGCCCAACTCCCGGGAAGGCCCAAAACCCCGTAAGCGGCCCGGAAACGCCCTTAGAAAGAAGCTTATTAACACTCCATATCCTGATATAGTTTTAAACGCCTTAATTCCACATCTCATAATGTTATTAACCTTATCATGCACGTTAAATAAGGTTACGACACTCCGTGAGTGTCACAACACTCAAAAGGCCCAAAACGCTGAGTGAAACCTCAAGCCGAAAGGTTTTTATTCCCTTTCTTAATTTCACCTTCTATAACGCCACACCAAACCCGTAGTGTCCGGTCACCCAAGAGTTACCAAGCGAATCTGGCATCACTCTCGCTGCCTTCTTAGGGACAAAGCGTTACGACGAAGTGTCCTGGCTCGCTTCAATGGTAGCGCCGGCCTCTTCATTGTACCCTGGAAGTGACTCCTCGGGCCGTGTTTCTCGCTGATCAGCCGGAGTCTGGAAAATCTGATTTGCTGGCCTTGGTGCTGGTGGCGGTGTCCTGTGCTGCATTCCCCAACTGAAACCTAAAGAATCCGATTCGGGTGCAGCCCCTCAACCTTCAGGTGCTCCCTGGCGTGCTCCTGTTTATAGCCATCGATGCTAAGTTAGCTTCCTGTTGTCTTAGGAGTTCCTGCAAAGCATGTCCTCCAAGATAAGCGCGCTTTTGTCTACCAACTCACTGGAGAGTCGTGTGGAATGTGTGGGTAATCAATCCGACACGAAGTCAATTGACCAGACCACCCTTCATGAAATGCTTGGAGGCCCTGTCTTGGCTTGTCCGTCGCTATGTCTTCAAAAAGCGTAGCATGAAACTAGGCTGTGTGTGAACTTGTTCAAATAGTCCACCAGCGACCGACTAGCGCCTCGCTTCAAAGCTCTAAATTCCTCCTTCTTAGGAGGTCCATCATCCCTTTTGGCACATGGTACTTCGGGCGTAAAATTCATGCAGTGAACTCCTCCCAAGTGATGTCCTCGTGGGTGCTCATGTGCAGCACTTACAGAGAGGATTCTCCCACCATTACCTGCTGCTGTTCCCTTTAGCTGATGAGATGCGTATAGCACTCTCTCATTCCCTACACATAACTTTGGTGATGTGCAATAAACTTCCTCTCAATTGACCTTAATCCCATCCATCACCTCCAATGGATTGGTGTTTTCGAGAAAAAGTAGCGGATGAGTCCTCGCGAATTCGGACAACCTTGAGTTCGCCTTGACCGCCCCAGATTTGTTTGGTTAGCGGGCGGCCTGAAGCAAAGACTTGGCTGGTATACTGTTGCATCATAGCATTGCATCAGCTTGGAGTGCAAGGCAGACAAGGAAGGCTCCAAAGTTCATGTCAACCGGCGGTGGTAGCATTTGGCTGAGGGTGCAGTGCTCCATTATTGGGGTTTCTGGGAGGAGAGAACCACTTCCGTTGCCTCTAAGGTTTTCGGCAGTGTTCACCATCCGTCGAAAGTGTTCTAAGGTTTGGGGAGGAGAGGAAACAAGCATAGTGCAAGTAGTAGAGAAAAACTTTGTATGCAGGGTGGAAGGTGTAACTCAAAATCCAACTTTATTATTTAATCAATAATAACTTGGTATGGTTGAGTTACAATGCCTAAGGGCTTTGCAAACACATACTACACACTCAAAGCAAAGCAATGAAAATCCAAATTAAACTATCACTCTCTCTGGAAGTCTAAACGCCGCTAGTGTGAGTGACTCTTTATTTGTAGATGCTTACTCGGCGAGATGAGTCCCAACTTCATGAGCTTCTAACGCCTCACTCATCAATCCAAACCTCCACGAATTCTCCTTTTTGGTGGAGTGCGGCGACATCCCGGTGCGAAGCCGATCACCGTGCCCCTCAACAACGGTGGTCGAGGAAGCAACATCCTCCTCTGGTCTCCGGCTTTGGCTTATTGGCGGTGTGGGCCTGCTACGCTTCAGCTGTCGGTGCAGTGTGAGCACTCTCGGCTGAGTCCTCTCTCGGAGTTACAGGTCGTGGCATCTCCAACTACCGGCTCTGGTTCGAGGAACCCATACAAGCGCCATCCTAGCTCACGAACCCTCACGAATAGAGTGAGCTAGGTACTCTCAAGCTTCCTAGCTTGAGTTGCTCCCTCGACATCCTTCGACTCTCATCTAGCCCGAGCGCCTGTAACTCCTGAAGCGGTATCATACCATCATCATCCTCTCTGAGCGAAATAAACACACAAATATCGCCAGATGGGGTGATTGTGGCATCACTATCATCTTCTATCGGCTCCCTATCCAATGTAGGTTGTCTCTCACGTGGGATGGTGACGAATACTATGCCATCTAGCTCTGCCCGGGCGGAGTTAAAGCGACGATCTATCACATCGCTCGATAGCGATACTTCCTGGATCCCAATATGGAATGTAGACCTTTTGGCGGTGAAGTGAAAAGGGCGTATTTATGAACTTTGTCTTCTCTCGAGCATACACCATGCGATCTTGACGTCCCATCCTATGAGCTAGTGTTGCAGCTTTATGATGGTGGTTCCTTGGCATTAAGCCGTGCCTCAAAGCCTCCAAGTACACCTGAGCATAATTTACAACTTCCAATGCGTAGCCACCCTCATGCTCGGCGTAGTTGTTGCTCATCTTCATCACCTACAAAGAACAATCACGTGAGAACGCAACATTTGAGAATCAAAGTAGAAGACAACAAGAATTCAGCAATGAGGTATGAACAAGAGAGAAGGAGATAAGTCGAGAATTCATTCTATTATCTTGATAACTTTTAACTTTAGAAAATATTAGTTTTATCCCTCACTATGACCATTCTAACTAAAGGGTAGTCTCTACGATCAAGGTATGGCTCTGATCCCGAATTTGCAAATCCGGACCCATTGTGTATTCAGCACTCAGTCCAAAGATCACGCTTAGTGCACATATCTCAACATCGGTATATATCACGATCATACTCAATGAAATAGTAAAGTACTTCCCATTAAAAGGGGAATATAAGCTGGTTGCTCAACCTTATGAGTGAGGGAAGTTACAAAAGTGCATCATGAGGTAGAAAACTTATTAAAATAACCAATTGCAGCCGAATGTAGAGAAAACGCTTGGCGCCAATCTAATATGCCACAGGCGAAAATGATCGCTCGCCCTCTCAATTAGACGGCTCCTCACAAGCTCTCTCTTCCAAAGCTGGCATTGCTTCTTTAGCTTCAACCGGTGTTGTATTTTGCAAGGGGTGAGTACTTGGTACTCATGAAGTCATGTACTGAGAATGCAAGCTTAATATGCTACACGATGGCTTATTCACAAAGGATAGGCTAACGAGTTCATTTTAGAGTTGAAACATCATTTATGAATACTGATAATAGATTGCAAAGCAGTAAAACATTAATGCAGATAATAACTTTCTACAATAAATTGCACAAGTAAAACATTTCACAATCCTAAGTCCAATTCTAACATTCCAAACCCAAGCATTTTCCGAAGACAAAGTTATTTCTCATGGAAGTCTAAACCTGACTCAGCATTGCAATCCTTGTTGTGTCCTAATACTGTGGACTTGGCTATTCGAATAGGTTGTACACTCTGCAAGAGGTTATACACTTTACCCACAAGATAATCCGTCAAACACCACCAAGGCGAGTGCCCAGTAATAAAGCTCTTCCAAAGCTACTTCCTAGACCACCTGGTGATGCTTGCTTGAGAGTTTCAACCACTTTAAGGGACCTGGTTGCCACACCTCGAGGAGCCCCACTTGCGCTTTGCATGAGTTATCACCAGTATATCCGGTAAACCCACTACTTTCCGCCCAGACGGTACCAAAGCCTAGGCATCACAATTCTACTCGGCTAAGTGCATCCCATTCCGGACTTGTGGGTTGTAATGGAAAGACTGGTTCAAAAGCTTGCGAGGTTAAGTCCTTAGGGTGACCAAGGCAAGACTACCCAAAGGAGTGCCCACAAATACTCCACAACCATTTAAAAACCAAATTGATCGTACTTCACCAAGTGCCGCTCTTGGGCCCACCAGAAACAATCTTGCCACTTGCCCTAGTCTAAAACCATTTTTGTCAATCCCCAGGGCTTGGTTACCATGTACCACGTGCCATCAACATTTCATCATCAACAACTTTGTGACACTTGCCAAAGCAGTTCCATATCTCATTAAGTTAGCATTATTAATTGATCCTCCCCAAAATCATGTTACATGACTACAGTGGCCGAGCGTGGCTAAGCATTTATACTATAGTGGTCTAGTTACATATGTTGGCAATTTAAAGCCAGTATCCCAACCTTAAATAATCCACAAATCTAGGTGTGACCAAGGGTCCATGGCAGCATAATTAAATAATCAAGGTGTTACATACGACAACTGAGGAGTTTATCTAATTCGAAATATTTTAAGCATTTTCTAATTAATTTTAGCATGCAATAATTTGAGATCAAATTAATTTTTTCAAAAAGTAGAACAATATGATCAATGCATAACTTGCCTTCAAAAAGTATTTGTTCTTAGTCTTGAGTTGGCTCCCTGAGTCCAAGAGACTTCACATCTGAAGCGCCAGGTACTTCAAATCTGCTAATGGCACATTGAATGCCAAATAGCAATAAGTGATTAAACAATACCGCAAGAAGTGCCAAAAAAATCCGAGTAGAATTCCATGTAGAAGGGAGCACAAATTTATAAATTTTTAGAAATTTGAATCATTAAATCGAGGTTAAAGCGCCGAGAAAAGTTATAAAACCGTTTAAAGTTTGAAAAAATCAATTAAAATATAAATATAATGAGAGGGAGAAACTCTATGTCAAAAAATTAAATAAAATTCATCACATTAAGTGGAGCTCAATTTTATAAATTTTTTGATGGAATCACCGTCGAGATTTAAAAAGCGCCAAAGTTATAAGTGTTTTGAAGACAAGTGAGCCCTTTGGCGGCATCTGTGACGCCTTGACGGCGGCGTCGCGCATAGACCGCCAGCAGTCGGCTCCCAGCAAGCGTGGCAATCCGGGCGCCGGTTTGAAAATCCGCGAAATTAGGATTAGGATCTGGATCCCTTGACGTTGTGATGTTGCAGTTGATTCGAATCGTTTCAATTAGTCGAGCGACTAAGATCCAATCGGGTTAATTTGCGTGACTGTGCGACACGCAACATGATCTACGTCGTTCGATCTTGATCGAGCGGTTACGATTGAGTCTAGCAGCTACAACGTGGATCGAATCTAACTTTGTCGTCCTAGATTCCTTGCAGTGAGATCTGTCCAGCGGTCTCTGCGATCAAAGAGGCCTCGTGGCTAAATCTAAAGCGTTGGATCTAGATCCAATGGTTAAGATTAGATCTAAAAACCAGCAACGTCGTGCTACGGCATGTGGCGTGGGCCGAATGCAGGTCGTGCGATGAAGATCCACTGGTGGAGAGAGCTCACAGTTCTGCAGGTGATAGGCGCCGGGCGAAGCAGAGGGAGTGTGCTTGAGGGGCGAAGCGACAACACACTAAATAGGCGTTCGCGTTGTTCTCGTGAAGTGGATGGTACCTCCTGAGTGCGCCGCTCGTCGCGGCAGATCCTGATCGACCACCACCACGACGCGGAGGGCGACGGCTGGCGTGGCTGTAACCAAAACCGAAAGCTAAATCAGTGTTAATCACGAGCAATCGCCAAGCTGTGGCGACTCTACTTGGCGCAAGCTAGAACGCGAGGCGCCAAAGTGTAGCGATACCTCAAGGCACGCACACCTACGATGCACTCAATCTTCAGCTCAGAGGCGTGGAGCCTGTGCGTGGAATTTCCCAAGCGGCCGAAGAGCGGTCTGCGCGGCCCGAAGTCCAGCCTCCGGATCTGATAGAGCGGCGTGGTACGATCCACGCAGGCGATCCGCGTGTTTCGATCCAACGACTCTCATCACCGCGCATACGCACACGGCACGAGCCTGACCCTTGGATCCCGATCCAGCGGTGCAAAATACCGGCAACGCAGAGCTTAATCCTGGCGGTTGGATCGCGATCCGACCAGTTGGCGTGAATCGCGGTCGGGCCCAGGGTTCAAGTCGAACTTGAGTCGGTTCCGGAGTCGGATGAATGAAGTAGAACCCATTAAGATTACTTCAAGTATTTAATATTTAAAATAATAAAATGAAATAATTTAGAGAAAAATAGCAAAACAATCTACAGACAAATTCAGAAAAATTCTGGAAAAATGTTGGAGACATTTTGGACTCAAATGATCATTTCTAACAATTTTTTAATTATTTAATTATCTCAAAAGGGATAATATAAGATTTAAATTAAATCCAAATAAATCCTAGAAAATTTCAAAAATTCTCCAAAAATGCCAATTGTCATTTTAATTTCCACCTAGACCAATGCAAAGGTGAGGGTGTTACGTGGACAAGTACTCTCTCTAAGCCTCGCTATTTTCATGCCGGAGTTGATTATCAGCACAGAAGGCTCGAATGGAGTCATACATCAGCCTTCCAGGGTTTCAAGTGATCTCGTAAAGCGAGAAGGTGAAGTCTACCATACGAGGTTCCTGCCGCGATAAGAACATTGACGCCCATAAGCATGGTGATGTTGGGAGACTAGCGCTAAGGCTAGGGAATGCCTCATCACGAGGACTTCTGTGAAATCATGTCAGCAAAGAAAAAATTGGCCCAAAAATTAAATTTGCAAAATGTGTTTGAGCAAATTGACAAGAAACTAATGTGCTTCTTGCTGCATGCAGCGGACCAAATCTGTGTCAAAAAGCGATGAGATTTCCATCCTGTATTTGGGTGATTTTATTTGTTGCAGAACAAAACTTTGGTCCGCGGCATGAATGCGTGTTTAAGTAGCCTGACAAATTGTCCTTTGATAGCACATGTCACCGGACCAAAAGCTTTTGGTCCCGTCGTAAAAGGGAATTTTTGAGTTTATATGGCGGACCAATGTTTACAAAAGCGAGTGAAGCTTCTATGTTACGTTATTACGGACCATGCCCGTCGGACCAAATTCAACGTTAATCGTGGAAAATATTTTTTAAGCGTTATTTGTTTATATCTGCTAGGACAAAAATTTAGTCCGTCGTGAGCGTGCTCATGTGCTGGATTTCAATTTTCTAAGAAACGATTAAGTTTTCACATCTACGCCGGACAAAACTTTTGGGTCGCGTTTTTCAGTGAACGTGAATTTGGCGCGTGTTTATTACTGATTTTTAACTGAGAGATTTATGTACTGTGACAATCGGGTTTTGGTCATTAGTGGATATCTGCGGACCAGTGTTTGATCAGTGAATGGAGTCTTTTACCGGTCGGAGTTTTGATCAATTTTGGAATTTGTTTTTGGTTTTGGGTGAGGTCATGCAAGTGTTCAGAATTTCATGATGCTATGCTTTGAAATGGACTTTATGCAATGCACTCAGTGTGAGTAGTTGCATGAATTGGCTTTGCAAGATCTGTCGTGGACTTGTGCTCGGGATTCGTTTCTACGGTTTGCTCATGTGCAGGTGTCAAGCTCGAGGCGAGCGTGATCGATGACAGGACAGGAACTAGGTTCATGGAGGGAAGGCCCGAGGTTCGGGACTAGGATTCGAGGAGGAACCAAGGAGTCTTAGTTATCAAGTATGATGACATCTGCGAGATGTCTCGGGCTAAGAGAATGGTGCACATGAAGAATGGATGATCACGTGAGTATGGCTGAGTGGGCCATGCAGCGTGCGAGAGATTATTAATCCCGCAGTGAGTATGGCAGGTTGCCACACTTAGCGTGCAAGAGTTGTACTTTTCCGGCCCAAAGAGTTGGGCCAAGTGGGGTGTGTTGAATAGTATACTCCTTTGCTAGGATTAGAATTTAGGACTCCTTCTAGGATTAGGAGTAGGAATTTTGTCAGGACTCTATGTATTTGCTTTCTGTATAGAATAGGGAAGACGCATCGTGGTTTATGCAATGGGAAATGGAAAGCGAGCTTTAGGGAGTTTGTACTCTTTTGTTGGGAGTATTTTGGGCAAGAGTAAAATAAAAATCAATTCTTCGAGGATCCTTATGGTACTTGCTGATAATCAACGTAGCCCTATTTGCCACGTATGTATCTGATAATTTCTATTTTTAGTTTCTTTCTCTTGCATCATACAGTTCTCCTCGTCTTAGGTGGATCTTTGATTCCATGAGTTTCTCTTTTGTTTGATCCATCCAAAAGCTTTCTATGGCATCAATCTAGTATTCCTCAAAGTTTTGTTGATTAATCATCGTTTTTGATTAATCTACAAGTTTCCCAGATTAGATTGATTCTCGTCGTGATACGCCAAAGCAATCTTTGCGGAGTTCCTAACTTTTGATCCGTAAGTCCGATCCGGTTTGTTTCTTTTTAGGTTGATTCGTATTGGAATCTAGTTTATTGTGTCTAAATTTGGATCGATCCGATGGTTGGATCTCTGGCAATTCATGTTTTACGAGCGTTGTTAAATCTAATTCGGCTTTATCGAATCTGAAGTAACTCTTTAGTTCAGATTTAGGGTGAACTTTTGTAGATCAAAGATTTGGTTTTAGCTTCCACTACAATTATTCACCCCTGTCAGATTGCTATATTCGTGATACTTCGATCCTCTGAGACTTCAGCCCGCAGTGAAGAGTATGGCCAAGGTTTCTCCTTGGTCCACTCTTTGAGATCTAAGGTGATCCTCAGCGCTTACCATGAGGCACCACTCGAGATCAAATCGTTGGCTGGTATGATCAATTGGGCGTGGCTTCACAACAAGTTTGAGCAGCCGACATTTTGCGCTGGTGAGAGCCTCGGCAGTGCTTTTGTGTCATTCTTCAGAGATCCTTAATGCAGCTCGATCGTTAGGCATGCTAAGTTCATGCACTGCCAAGTCCAGGAGGAATCACGAGGCATTTTCTTAGAGCATTACGATGCGAGTAAGTTTGGGAGATGAAGGTAACCACCATCACGGATCAGCATGGATTTGTAAAATTTGACCACCTCTTGATGGGTTGTCCGCTCCGTCTCAAGACTCATAGGCTCGACATCATCGCTCGAAGCGGCGAATCTCAATGTTGATGGCTTTGGTTGCGATCACTGGATCAGATCTTCCTCTTGGAGACCGCCACTTGACTTCTCTTCTGGTTTTTCCTCTCCGCTCGTTGCGGCGTGGCGATGGCGTTTCGGAACAGTTCCAGGAAAAGCAGGCTTGCTCTTGTCGCTCGAAAATTCCCTCAAAATATTTACAAGTGAGAGTGAGAGATAGGAAGAGAGGTAGCAAGATCACTTTGCTTTGAGTGTAGTGACCCCAGCCACATTCGAGCCCAAACTGCCCAAAGTGGAGAGAGGACAAAAATGAAACAAGGCGGTCCTAGCAAGAACGGTACTACACCCGACAAGAACATAACAAGAAGCCTCCCGGAAGGTCAGTAGTGAGTTTGGAAGAGGGAGAAAGGAAATGCCTTAAAATCGGCCAAGGGCCACGAAGCTTTTCAGCTGCGTACTAGCCTTTCAGCGAACCTTGACTCCTCCCGACCACGGAGACTTGGAGGCGGCGAGGGCGCAGGATGATCCATGAGAAGGCGAAGAATGGCGATGACTTCTCCCCGGCATGTGGCCCATGGCCTCAAGTGCCATAGAAATAGGATTTCGACTTCCAGGGGTGTCTGATGACACGGAGGAGGTAATTTCCCTATGAGCAGACTCATTGATGCTTATCAGAAGCTAGTGAAACTTTCCATTCCAAGTCTAGAGCTAGGTGCCTGCAGGTTAGAGAAGGAAGTAGAGTACCTTGTCTCAAGGAGTTAGCTTCACGCATCATGTCTTTATAGAGACTCTACGATAGATGTACTCTCTGCAGTGCTTTGCTTTGGGTGGGGTGGAGAAACCTAAGGACCTGCATGATAGTGTAGTTTCCGATCACGAGGCTCTTAAGGTCGTGAAGGATGCTAGCACATGTTAATATTGATACTATTTTGTTTGTTGCGTTAGTTTTCTTCATGTATCACGATTTTTATCTTGTGATAATTGGCCCTAGGCTTGCTTTGCTTAAATTAATGCCATGAGGTCACACTTAATGAAGCTTTCTGCTAGAAGCCAATGACTGGACCCATCTATTTCATGCTTCCTAAGGGGACTGATTGGCTCATGTAGAGAGTTGTAAGCAACTCAAAACTTGACAATGATGCCTTGACTCATGAGTGTGCTAAATTTGCTAAGGACTCCTGCTAGTTAAGCTCACCAAGTGTTTCTGTCAGGTGTGTTGGGGTTAGGGAGGATGTGGATGAGAGTCCCTGAAGCTTAGGAAGAACCACTTGAGGGGCCAAATCGGTGGGAATTAGAGATACTTCTTGTGTTTCTTGCGTAGTCCCTCAAGATTGAGGCGGCTTTTATAGGGAGAAATGTTCACGCCTTGCTCGTTCTTCTCCATCCGGCTCTTCTTCTTCTCTCCCCTCCCCCTTGCTCTTCTTTTGTTTCCTCACTTTTTCCAGTGCAGAGTACCTTATAGAGCACCCACCAAAGAAATTTAATAGGAGAGCAAAAAGAAGTCTCAATCTCATCTTAGAACAATCCAAAATTTAAGTAAATTCAGTCAAAGTGTCTAAGATTTGATTCCTTGCAGGGAGGCATGCTACTTGAGGCATGTCAGCCTCTTGTTGTGCAGTGTTAATTATTTATGCCCTTGAGGCAATAATCATATGGATGGTTATGCTGTGACCTATGTTTATAGAATAATAATATGATTATTGGTCCAATAGATATATAAATTGTTTTGATCAACAAGTTATTAACTGACTTGTTTATGAAGCTCTTTACTGTTATTGATATAAATTGATAAATATCTACGATTAGGATTATCATCGTATAGGACAATGATCCCAATGGAATCGGCACATGTATTGTTCAATGATGATGTTTCAGCAGATCATAGGATATGGGAGATATTTCATCAATGCCCATTAATGACGCGTGTTGAAGAAACATGTGTGAGATGGTGCTCCTATTAGGACACGCTGCCGAGAATGTTGCATTCCTTATGTGTCATCGGTGTATCTCATACATAGTAGATGTATGATCCTTGAACTGAGATTGTCACAGTATTTACCTACATGTGTAATAGATTTACCTTGAAGTTGCCAAACACTATTTCCTAGCAGGATAGGTTATAAATATAGCTTTCATATTTTACGCAAGTGAAACATGTCACGGAGGAAGTGGCGAGTAGTCAAGATGGGAATTTGCCACTCCAATGTAATCGGAGATATATATACAAGGCCACTCATGTGTGATATGGTCCAAGGAAGTGCATGCTAAACCATGCCGTGATTGAGAAGTCAAATCACAACTTATTAATATATCATGTATAATGATAGAGAGATTGAAACTTATCAAAGGATGACATGCTTCACTTTGAGTTCTGACCTCTTCTGGTATAGTTCGGCAAAGGGACAGCGTTACATGAGTACTTTAATCATATGCGCTTAGTTGGGTATGCCTTACAAGGAGCAGTTACTTGATTATTGGATTAGAAAAAGGCCTTTCTCAATCTATGTCCAAATGCACATGAACCTACACAAGGTCACACACTTAATAGGTTGGGAATATTTAATCTCGGATTAATCCGTGAATAATGGACCCTCGTGGGGCTTAGCGCAGATAGGCCCCACCCCGCTTAGGGTTTCTGTTCTCAGCTATATAAGGAGGGGAGGAGGCTAGATTTAGAACATAATTTCGCAAGGCCGAGGTGTTTCGCCAGAAACTCTAGCCACCTCCTTCGCGTCTCCTTGTACCGAGCGATCCAAGCTTGCACACCAACGCACGGGCGCTCCATCCCTGACGTGTGGAACTGCCGTGGTGATGCTGCTGGCCATCGCGCGTGGAGAGGATAAACCAAAGTGAGGACAATCTGCGGGCGTAGGACGATCCGCGCGAGGACTCCCATCCGCCAAGCGAGGACGCATCCGTAAGGTGGAATACCCACGCCGAGAACGATCTACCACAACGACGCATGGCGGTTGACCAAACCGCGTGCTCTAGTGGTAATAGATTCATGATCCCTCTCTAAGTAGTAGCTTTTCCCCGTTTGCAGTAGCAATTTTAATCAAAGCTAGTGCAGTACACCGCGCTCCCAACAGTGCGCGCTTCCAAGAGAGGAGAGATCGTGGCCGCTCCACTGTACGAGCACCACTTGTTTTTAGGCCAGGTCCGGCCCAGCCGGATCTCCCCAGAAGGATGCTTCTTATGCTATTTCGCCCCAAAGGCGAAGTATATTTTTAACCTTCCGCCGTAAGTGATGGACACTTCGTTGACTTCTGCTTTGTGACACACCAAGATCACCTCTAGAGCGTGTTAGCGTGCCCTTAGGGGTATTCCAAGGTCATCCTCGCACTCGAAAGTGCTTCTAAGGCACACACGGCTTCTAGGCAGTGCCTTCATAGCTTGTATATTTTTTGACAAAGGTGTATGTGGGATTGGTTTTCGTGCTTCTTCTTCGGTTTTCAAGCCACTAGTCACCCTGAAATACTCTTTCCATCATCTTTATGATCTCCCCTATTTCTCTCACTGAGGTGGATATCAGCAGCATGTGAGCTTACTTCCTCCAGCAGGAGGCTTTGAGCGGTGTCTTCTAGATGATCCTGTGCCTTTGCAGAATGGTTGCAGACCTAAACCCCAAGACCTAATTCCCACGCTCACCGAGTCGCCTATGACTTCGTGAGGTGAGTTGAGTCTAGGAGAGGCGCGTGATTGCATTCCCATCGGCTTTGATCGCTTTACTTGCCAGTGACTTGATGGTGTTCCTAGATCAGCCTTGATCTGTCCCGCATTGAGACATCTACCTTTCGCTCTTATTGATTCAGCTTCTGTGGGACAGGAAGGGGGTGTTTGGATCGTAGACCCGGCCTGCTCGCTGCCATATGGCCTGAGACTCCCAAGTGGTTTTCTTCCCCTAGTCCGAGCTCTCAATAGGATGGGAGGGGTGATCGCTTTTGGGGATGCCACTGTGTAGAGCTACCGCGAAGGTACCGCTTTGCATTAATAATTAGACGCCTTTCTTTCTCAGAACTCATAGTGATCCATATGGTACATCTTGAGTGGTGGGAGCCGACTTCTAATATATGTTTATATTCAACAATACTTCTTTCTTCTTTCTGCATCTTTGGAGATAGTTTTCGCTCTGGTTGAGTCCTCTTTACTTAGACTTGGGCATGCCTCGGCATGG